>CAJQZJ010034136.1:2891872-2958167 GCA_907164525.1 Lophiomys imhausi
CACATCTTTAAACTCAGCACTTAGGAGACGGAGCTGGGAGGACATCTGTGAGTTTGAGGCCAGCAAATAACAAAAATAGAAAAGGAACCCAGTTTCAGAGTTCTGTTGAGCTGAAGAGATGAGGTACAGGACTGTGGAAGCTGTGGAGGCAAAGAGCAGGATGGCAGGCCTGTGGAGGCTGAATTCAGGCTCAGGTCCAGACAGACAGCCAACAAGCAGGCTATCTCAGTAATGGAGATAATCTGAGGGAAGCCCTGGTGTAACTGATTTTTTAAATTATTATTTAACACTTATTTATTTACCTGTAACCGATTTTTTAAATTATTATTTAACACTTACTTACTTAATACTAAATTCACTTATATCAAACACCAACAATTTCTTAACTATTAATCCTATAAATTCCTACAACCCATTTAACCTATCCACTAAACCTATTGATAATTATAACAACTACTTTCATAACCTTTTAGTATGATACAGTCTCTGGGGCAGGTCCTCAGTCGTCAGGAACACAGTCTTTGTTGTAGATTCTTTAACGCACTTAGTAGTCCTTTTTCTGGATCTCTCAGATGCAGGTTCATCAGGGTAAGTTGGTTATTGCAGTCTCACCTTAAATAAGGCTTCATGCTTTCTTCTCTGTGGGAGACTCCAGCCGTCTGCAGGCCAACTTACTTCTTTTGAATCAGGAACTCAGCTGCTCTGCCTCAGTCCTTAAAGCCAGGCACAGTTTCTTTTAGGCCACTGTTCAAACCCCTCTAGGCAAAAGCTGAGCCAAGGGTTTAGTCCTTGGCCTTTTGGTTTCTTGCTCAGGCTTTCTTTGCTCACCGGCTTCTTTCTGCTTCAGGGAGAGAGCTGGCCATCAATGGCCAGCCCTTTTTTCAGCAGGACTCTTGAAGCTCTCTAGCATTAGGGGCCTCTTCTCTCTCTGGGCTCCATGCACTGTCCTTAAATAGGAGGAACTCTGTTTCAGCTTAATTTGGGCTCCGCCCACTTAGCAGCTGAAAACAATGTCAGGCCAGATACTTTGTTTCTTCAAGTCTATTGAGTCTTTCCTGTTTTTCCTGACTTCAACCTTGTTTTTCAGTCTATTGAGTCTTTCCTGTTTTTCCTGACTTCAACCTTGTTTTTCAGTCTATTAAGTCTTTCCTGACTTCATGCTGATAATGCTCTTCATGTCCCGAATTAAGAGACAGTATCAGAAACCCCTATATATTTTCTAAATCTAATTTATCTAACCCCTACACCCTGGGATAGTCGGGAGTTCTCTGCCTGCACACTGTGGGGTCCCATGACAGAATGTGGGATTTGTCACCACTGCAGTGTTAGGTGTCCTCATCTTTATGGACTCAAAGTGTATTCTTCTTCAGTCTGGCGTGTCTGATAAGTTCTCAAGCCTGTTCCTTCTGTCACAGCCTCAATGTGCCTTGTTCATATGTTCCCAATCTACTTTGGAAAGTTCACAGGCAGTGCCTCTGTACGGTTAAGAGCTACTTGTCGCTCAGTGCCTCATGGTCAATGCTGAACACGTGGTGTTTACCTGTACAGTGAGATGCAAACCCATTTGCCTTTGCCTCCGTACTCAACACAGAACCAAATTCTGCTTGTAAAATAGAGTTACCTTGTGGGTCTCCCCTTCCTGGGCGGGGTGGGGGTCGTTGCCACAAGCCTACGAGGGCAAGGTCTGCAGAGCCATCAAGCAGGGTTCTGATAGCTGTATGGTGGAAAGACTTCCAGGCGTCAGCTTCATTTTTATTGTTACAGGGGTTAGGTATAAGGGTTTGGGGGTTACAGGCAGGAAGGACTGATTGGTCATAACACAGTACCTAATTAGTATAAGGAGGGAAGGGTTGAGCAGGACTTTTGTGCTGAATCATGCAGCACTTTCAGGAAGCTCTGTGCATGGTCATTCTCCAGGTAAGGTCAGGCAGAGAAAAGGAAGCCCCGCTGAGAAAGGGAGTCCTCCATTTTGTGTCAAGCTCTGAGAGCTAGCCAGACATGGTGCACTGTGACCTTAATAGCAGGGTCTTCTAACATTACCCGGGGGCAACATACAGCATGAAAGCCGCTGTTTTTACACAGCACAGAGTAACTTAGAGCCACGCACAACTTAATCGAAGTGGTCTTCAATCACAGTAAGCAAGCTCTTTCCTGGTGAGCCATATCCCTATACCGGCTTCTGTCTAACAAGTAATGTACAATAGATACATACCGAGGTCATTTAGTGCGGCTCTAGAAGAACTTACTGAAGATTGCTGGAGAGTACAAATAGCACTAGGTAAGAAAATGTACCACAAACATGCCCAAAGCCCAATGGAGGAAGTTCTTTTACCATGGTTCCCCTTCCTAGGTGACTCTATGTTTGTGCCCAGTTGGCAAGCTGAGGCTAATTGTGAACATATCCTTGTTTGTATTTCCATAGATTTATGTGCTATGACTCATTTGAAGTTGCTCCCATGATACACGCAGGATATGTTGCTTATATAAATACACAAAGAGATGTATCTGTTTTAAGACAAACAGTTGATTCAAGGAGGGAGGGAGGTAAGGACTAGTGGAGGAAGAAGGAAAATAAAACAAAACAAGAGAGTGTACAGTAAAGCCCAGCACAGTGTCAGCTGGAGCATTCTGCCACAGCAAGCACACTCACTAGGTTTTTAAACTACAGTAATTCCCTCGGTTCCTAGCACTTTTCTTGGTAGAGCTCTTCCTTGTCTTGTCCTCACAGGTCAACTTTACTTCACTGATATTCAGGCATGAATTTCTTGGAAGGCAGGAAGGGACAGGTGAAGATTTCCTCCATGTTAACACTGGATCCCCATCTCACCATGGAAGGATTTACCTGGAGAATGACTGGGTCCCAAGTGTGTGAGTGCCTGAAGCAACCCTCCAAAAGGCGGCAGTCTTGTCCAGCAATGACTCAGAGCCCAGTGCCATCAACCCGTTTGTCAGCTGTAGACTATGCCAAGAGCAATGGGGTTTCGGTGCCATGGAGTAAAATTGAAACCTGGAAGTGGAGCGATGGAGTGATGTGTCAATGGTCTGTGGGAGGAAAATGTGCTGAGCCATCTTGGTCCAGATCCTTTAGCTGCATCTTGCGAGATCCCATACAGCAGAAGCCAGATCCCTCTGGGGTTGCAGGTCATCTGACCCAACCACAAGTCCCACCACCCTTCCTCCTTGCTGTTTTCAGCTACCCTGGCCTATGGCATTGCTGTGCCTTTGACTGGTTTCCTTACAGGTTCAAAGGCTAGAGTCATATAAAAAGAAGTATGGCATTCACAGTTCTTCTCCTGTAATGCTCTCTTAGAATTCATCTTCTGTCACATCTGTCACATCAGCAGATATCTGGCACCTTATCCTCTGCACCCCTCCTCTATATACAGTTTAAGTATAACTTCCTCTAAACGGGGCTTCCCAAACTATTCTTCCTAAAGCAGGCAATGTCTTGGGCTTACTGGGCACATCATGCACATTAATTTCTGCCCTGAACTGAATTACTTGATTTTTGTCCATCTTTATATCTGTTGTGTTTAAGCTACATGAGGATATAGGACAGGGACTTTTAGACTCTTGGCTTTTTTTCTATTCTGAAACTTGGAGCAGGTGGATGAAAGGAGTCTTCTCTACGGACACTTCCGATGCCCTCTAGATTCGCTTGGTAGCTAGTTGAGCTCAAGTAACTTATGTCTGCCAAGTGTTCTAAATATTTGACAGCAGTTTGTCATATCTTCAAGACAACCCTTTACAGATGAGCTAACTGAGTCACAGAGGAGTCAAATGACTAGCCAGAGGTCATACACACAGTAACAATAGGTATTGAGCAGGGTGGTAAGACATCGTTATCCAATTCCCTTCCTCACTGCATGACAAAGTCCTGTTGTAAGTGCCTAGGAGTGACCTAAGGGTAAAAACAGAACGAACAGAAAGAGCTTGCACAGTGCCTGGCCATCATAAGTGCTCAGAGTTGTGGTTAGTGATGGTGAGTCACACCTCGTACTCCCTTAAAGCAGGAAGACTTCTGCTTGACTGTGTGCACCATAGTAGTACAAGGAATATCAAGTCGTGCAGAATATTTTCCAAGACATTTACAGGGTAGGAAAAATTAGAAGACAGACGAAGCTGTAACAGATACTCTATTAGTGGTTCTCAACTTTCCTAATGCTGTGACTCTTTAATACAGTTCCTCGTGTTGTGGTGACCCCAACCATAAAATTATTTTCATTGTTACTCCATAGCTGTAATTTTGCTACAGTTATGAGCCATAATGTATTTCGTGTTTTCTAGTAGTCTGAAAGTGTCGGTCAAATCCAGAGGTTGCGGCCTACAAGTTGAGAACCACTGCTCTACAGAGTCCAGACAAATGACATTGTACTTAATCACAACCAAACCTTCACATACATCTCTCTCTCTCTCCTCTCTCTCTCTCTCTCTCTCTCTCTCTCTCTCTCTCTCTCTCTCTCCCTCTCTTTACATTTTGGTTCCTGGTTTGCAGAGGAAACTGAGACCTATTATTTGGGACCAGCTTTCAAAGCCAACTCAATCGATCCAAACTCTATAAAAACACTTGTAGTGACTAGACAGATGGGTCAAGACTGGCCTTGCATGGGAGAAAGAGCCAGGACAGGGAAAGAGAAATGTTTTAGGGCCAGGGAGTGATATTGGATTTATGCTACAGGTTGGCAAATAAGAGGATGGACTGGAAAAGTGTCAAGTATTCCCCGATGTCCCCACAGAAATGTGGGTGTTTAAATAGTGATGTTCTTGATGGGGTTTTAGCTTGAACATTCAGTGTAAAGAAGAAAAAGCTAGATACTGTGGGGAAGAGAACTGAACCATGAAGCAGGAATTTACTTTTGGCCTTCCACAGTACATTTTCTGACTGAAGCGGGAGGTGGGTGGACTGGCCAATCCTTATGGAGACCTTCACTATTTATAGTCTGTGGAGTTTTTGGATATGTATGTATGTATGTATTGGTTTTTCAAGACCGAGTTTCTCATTTAGCCCTGGCTGTTCTGGAACTCACTCCGTAGACCAGGCTGGCCTCAGACGCACAGAGAACCCCCTGCCTCTGCCTCCCAAATGGTGGGATTAAAGACATGTGCCACCACTGCCTGGCTTGGTTTGCCATTTATTGACTTATTTAATTTGTTCTTGGTATTGTTTTATTTTTTCTTTTTTTTATATAAGTACTTTATTTTTTTTCTTCAAGTTACACCTCAGTCACAAACCCTTCCCTATTCCCCTTTCCTGTCCCAACCTTCCACCCTCTTCCCCCCCAACAGCTTCCCTTTTCAATCCAACAAATGGTTCTTTCTCTTATAACAGTAAATTCTATACAAAACAGCAGAATTAAATATGCCACATTTATGAGAGTTAAATGGCCCAGTATACCTTCCCAATGTCCAGTTCATACATATTTGGCCCCTGACTTTAACCTTCTACCTTCTAACCATCTCCATGAGTTTAAAGTTCTGTAACTGACTTAGCTTTCATACTAACTTGCATCACTATTATAACCATCTTCTTAGATCTAGAACGCCCTCTTGATTCCTAAACAACTCAATATTTAGCTATGAGACTCAAGCTGTCTATTCTTCAACCACCTCAGAGAGCTGAGAAGGATAAATATATCTGATTATAGAGGAATTGCAGAGCCTGCAGCTTCCAATACTAAGAAATGACAAACCAGTGACTACCTGGACAGTTCCCATTTTCTCTCCATACATTCCAGCATCAGTCTTCAGCCTTTTGGTCCTGTTTCTCTGACAGACATTTATTGTAGAGCAGGGATTATGAAGGACTAACCTACCCTGTCTTGGCAGAGCTAGGCTGTCGACTTCCCTGCTACCAAGTTTTGTCCTTTTTGGACAGCAGTCTGTCTGCAGTTGAAGCAAGGAGTTTTTACATGCCAAGAGATAGGCTTGCCACTAATTCAACCATCTTACTGTGGAGGTTCTTCGATGCTTATCTTCTACTTGGAGTAGAATAGGGGGTGCTGTCAGGAGCTGATATGTCACGATATCAAAAAAAAATCTTAATTTAAGACCACATCTTTGAATGCCATATTCTGCAGATCTCTTGGGGTTTTTGAAGATGCCCTATCTATCTCTTGTATTTAGATAAGCAAATGTTGCTTGTCTCTTAACAACTTGATTACTGAGTAGCTTAGAGAATATCTGTGATAGACTGTCATAGTAGCTAACAAGGTGACATGCATGCATGATTAGGAGTTTGTTTTTCTTAACTATCCTAAACAGTTTAAGATGGTTGGTATCAAGAGGCCAGAGCTTCACATTTCATTTTTAAGTATCTCTAGGTACGATACCATTAGGAAGCGTTACCTTTAATTTTGTATCAATATACAAAGATCAGTGCCTATGTGGCCCAATACAATCTTAATATTGCGTCCATATACAAGGGTCAATACCATTGTGGCCAACTATAATCTTAATTTTGTATCAATATACAAATATCAATACCGACGTAGTCCAATACAATCTTATTTTTGCACAATAAACAATGGTCAATACCACTTTAGCCAAATATACTACTAATTTTGTATAAATATACAAAGGTATAAGGGCATACTTACCTGGCAGGGGAGATACCATGATCACAAAGGTATAAGGGCATATTCAATAATCTGACCCTTCTTCTTGGTCCTTCCTGTGCTATGTCTATGTCTCAATTTTTCTCAAGTCCATGCATTCCTACATACGAGATAAAGAAGGATACAGAAAAGGGAAAGAAGGAATACCCTGGGTCTAACCTCCAAAACCCATTAAACAGGAACATTTAACAACTTGTAATCTCTTCCCCTAAATAACAGAGTTTTCAGTTGTCCTTCAAATAACCAAAAAGGGGGGGGGCGCGGAGAAACACCCTCCCCACCCTCTGGGTATGGGACGTTGCTCACTTAAAATGACTTCCTGCTGATTTGGGGCGTAGTAAACCTGTTAGGGCCAGAACCAAAATGGAAAAATGGTTAAAAATGTTAGTACAATCCTTTTATGTTCAGTCCTTCTGTTCTCAGCTGTTTAGATGTCCTAAGGAGTTTGTAGGCAGAAGCTGAATTTCCAGGCTTTACTGAGGTTCTGGCTGGGGCATTGTGTAGAGCTGAACGGTCTTAGCGATATTGAGTTGTTGTGGTTGTAGGCTTTTGATGGAGAGAGCTATTGAGGGAGTCTGTCAGGCTGAATCAACTGGGTCACTCGTCTTCTTTTGGTGTCTGATTCTGTTTTCTGCTGAGGTTTCCGTTGTCCAGTTGTCCCTGGGTTCCTTGAATGGATGCTTTGATTCTCCTGGAAAGATAAGAACAGAGCCTTGCCCTAATCCTCACTCAGGGACAATCACCCTCTTTTTGGGGGGGGGGGTAGGTAATATTTCTCCTGAAGCAAATTTGGTTTTTTGACAATATATAAAGTGTTATCTTTCAATCTGGTTTAAAGAAGAAATTATTTTGTTATTTTGGAGCTAAACCAGCTTTAGTGTATATATTTTGAGATCTCGAAGGACAATTTGTTTGTATTGAGTGGGCCTTTTGTAAGTAGCTTTTAAACTTAGGTCCTTCCAAATCCTATGTGTGTGTCTCTGCATTCTAATTATTGGGATCAGAGACCTGTGGTTCCCATCTGAAGGGATTAAAGATGTGTTCCACCACTCCTGGATCGAAGTTTTTCTCTATTTAGAGTTTGTTTTGTATCAGGCTGAACTTGAGCTCTGAGATCTGCCTGTTTCTGTCTCTAGTGTGTTGGGGTTAAGAGTGTACTCTTCTTGAATGATGGGATTAAGGGTGTGTACCCTCACCACCCTGTTCCATGTAACTCTAGAATTTATAAGTCCACTAACTCTATGGTGCTCCTCCCATCTCTGCTGAAGTTAAAGGCATGGGTTAACACCACATTTCTCCTGTATTTTACCTTAGCTCTACGTTTTTTCGACACTTGGAGGTTTATAAAACCAGGTTGAATGGCTGTATCCTTTATTTTATTTACAGTGTTTTAACATTGTTACCTGCTTTTTTTAATTAATAAATTTGTTTGTTTGTTGCTACAGGTTACATCCTTAACATACTGTCCTCTTTTCCCCGCTTCCCAGCCCCACCCTCCCATGCTCTACCCCCTGACCCTTCCCTCTTGATCCTCTGGGGTGGAGTGTCCCTGAATAACAGTCTCTCACCACAGATCAGGAGTCATATGAGGGCCAAGAGCCTCTTCATACACCGGGGGCTTACGAGGCAGTACTGCCAGTGAAAGGTGTCTCCTTGCTACGGGGGGAAAACTAAAAAAAAAAAAAAGACCAACAGACACACAAACCCACAAAAACAAAGAACAACAACAAAAAAAGAGAGGAAAAAGAAAAAAAAGGAAAAGGAAAAAGAAAAAGAAATGAAAAAAAAAGGAACACCATGTTCCTTTTGGTGTGTTGGTTGTAGTACAGATATCCTGTATGATATAGCTAAAATCCTACTATAAGTGAATAGATGCCGTGTGCATCCTTCTGAGTCTGGGTTAGCTCACTCAGAATGAGCTTCTCTAGATCCATCCATTTGGTTGCAAATTGCATGATTTCATTGTTTCTTATAGCTGAGTAATATTCCATTGTATAGATGTACCACAGTTTTTTAATCCATTCTTCAGTTGAGGGACATCTGGGTTGTTTCCAGTTTCTAGCTATTACAAATAAGGCTGCTATGAACATAGATAAGGAGACTTCCCTATGTCTCTGTGAGGTGTCCTTTGGGTGTATACCCAGAAGTGGTATGGCTGGGTCCTGAGGCAAAGTTATTCCAAGGTTTCTAAGATATCTCCAGACAGACCTCCATAGTGGTTGCACAAGCCTGCACTCCCACCAGCAATGGAGTAGGGTTCCCCTTTCTCCACACCTTCGCCAGCATGTGCTGTCATTTGAGCTCTTTATCTTAGCCATTCTGACAGGTGTGAGATGGAATCTCAGGGTCGTCTTGAGTTGCATTTACTGATGATTAAGGATGTTGAGCATTTCTTCAGGTGACTCCCGGCCATTAGGGATTCCTCCTTTGTGAATTCTCTATTTAGCTCTGTCTTCCATTTTTTGATTGGATTATTTGGTTTCTTGGCATTTAGTTTCTTGAGTTCTTTGTAGATTTTAGATAATAGCCCTCTATCGGATGTGGGGTTGGTGAAGATTTTCTCCCAGTCTGTTGGTTGCTGTTTTGTTCTAATGACTGTGTCTTTTGCCTTACAGAAGCTTTTCAGTTTCATGAGGTCCCATTTATTGATTGTTGTTCTCAGGTCCTGAGCTGTTGGTGTTCTGTTCAGGAAGTTGTCACCTGTGCCAATGAGTTCGAGGGTTTCTCCTACTTTTTCTTCTAGTATCTTTAGTGTGGCTGGCCTTATGTTAAGGTCTTTGATCCACTTGGAATTAAGTTTTGTACAAGGTGATAGATATGGGTCTAATTTCATTCTTTTACAAGTGGACATCCAGTTGGACCAGCACCATTTGTTGAAGATGCTGTCCTTCTTCCATTGTGCGTTTTTGGCTTCTTTGTCAAAGATTAGTTGGCCATAGGTGTGTGGGTCCATGTTTGGGTCTTCAATTCGATTCCATTGATCCACTGGTCTGTTTCTATACCAGTACCATGCTGTTTTTATTATTATTGCTCTGTAGTACAGCTTGAAATCTGGGATGGTGATACCTCCAGATGCTTTTTTATTGTACAGGATTGATTTAGCTATTCTGGGCTTTTTGTTGTTCCATATGAAGTTGAGTATAGCTTTTTCCAAGTCTATAAAGAATTGTGTTGGTATTTTGATAGGAATTGCATTGAATCTATATATTGCTTTTGGTAGAATAGCCATTTTTATTATGTTGATCCTACCTATCCATGAGCATGGGAGATCTTTCCATCTTCTAAATGCCTCTTCCATTTCTTTCTTCAGGTGCTTGAAGTTCTTGTTGTATAGGTCCTTTACATGCTTGGTTAGAGTTACCCCCAGGTATTTTATATTGTTTGTGGCTATTGTGAAGGGGGTTGTTTCCCTGATTTCTTTCTCGGTATGCATGTTTGTTGTATAAAGACAGGCTTCTGATTTTTTTGAGTTAATTTTGTATCCAGCCACCTTGCTGAAGTTGTTTATCAGCTGTAAGAGTTCTTTGGTGGAGTTTTTGGGGTCGCTTATGTATACTAACATATCATCTGCGAATAGGGATAATTTGACTTCTTCATTTCCAATGTTTATCCCTTTGATTTCCTTTAGTTGTCTTATTGCTCTAGCAAGAACTTCAAGTACTATATTGAAGAGATATGGTGAAAGTGGACATCCTTGTCTTGTCCCTGAGTTTAGAGGAAATGCTTCAAGCTTCTCTCCATTTAATTTGATGTTGGCCACTGGCTTGCTGTATATTGCCTTTATTATTTCTAGGTATGGTCCTTGTATTCCCATTCTCTCCAGAACTTTTAGCATGAAGGGGTGTTGGATTTTGTCAAATGCTTTTTCTGCATCTAGCGAGATTATCATGTGGTTTTTTTCTTTCATCTTGTTTATATGGTGAATTACATTGATAGACTTTCGTATATTGAACCATCCCTGCCTTCCTGGGATGAAGCCTGCTTGATCATGATGTATGATATTTTTGATGTGTTCTTGAATTCGGTTTGCTAGTATTTTATTAAGTATCTTTGCATCTATGTTCATGAGGGAGATTGGTCTGAAGTTCTCTTTCTTTGTTGGGTCTTTGTGTGGTTCAGTAATCAGAATGACAGTGGTCTCATAGAATGAGTTTGGCAGTGTTCTTTCTGTTTCTATGTGGTGGAAGAGTTTGAAGAGTAATGGTGTTAGTTCCTCTTTGAAGGTCCGGTAGAATTCCGTGCTAAAGCCATCTGGCCCTGGGCTTTTTTTGGTTGGGAGATTATTAATGACTGTTTCTATTTCCTTAGGGGTTATTGGGCTGTTTAAGCTGTTAATCTGATTTTGATTTAGTTTTGGTAGGTGGAATTTATCGAGGAAATTGTCCATTTCACTTAGGTTTTCAAATTTGGTGGAGTATAGATTTTTAAAGTAGGACCCGAATATTTTCTGGATCTTCTCAATGTTTGTTGTTATTTCTCCCTTTTCATTTCTGATTTTGTTGATTTGTGTTCTTTCCCTTTGCCTTTTAGTTTATTTGGCTAGGGGGTCTGTCTATTTTGTTGATTTTCTCGAAGAACCAACTCTTGGTTTCATTGATTCTTTGTATAGTTCTTTTTGATTCTAAGTTGTTGATTTCAGCCCTAAGTTTGATGATTTCCTGCCTTCTGCTCCTCTTGGGCGTGTTTGCTTTTTTTTTTTCCAATTCACCCAGCTTAGCTGTTAATTCACTAATATGAACTGTCACAATTTTCTTTTTGAATGCACTTAGTGCTATGAACTTTCCTTGTAGCACAGCTTTCATTGTATCCCATAGGTTTGGGAATGTTGTGTCTTCATTGTCGTTGGATTTTAAGAAGTCTTTGATTTCCTTCTTTATTCCTTCCCTGACCCAGTCGTCATCCAGTAAGGAGCTGTTCAATTTCCATGTGTGTGTAGGCTTTCTGTTGATTCTTTTGCTGTTGAAGACCAGCTTTATTCCGTGGTGGTCTGATAAGATACAAGGTGTTATTTCAATTTTCTTGTATCTATTGAGACTATCTTTGTGTCCAACTATGTGGTCGATTTTGGAGAAGGTTCCGTGGGGTGCTGAGAAAAAGATGTATTCCTTTGTGTTTAGGTGAAACATTCTATAGATATCTGTTAGGTCCATTTGTTTCATGATCGCTGTTAGACTCAATATTTCTCTGTTTGGCCTCAGTCTTGATGATCTGTCCATTGTTGTGAGTGGGGTGTTGAAGTCTCCCACTACTAATGTGTTGTGATCGACGTGTGATTTAAGATTTAAAAGTGTTTCTTTTACGAAAGTAGGTGCCTTTGTATTTGGGGCATAGATGTTCAGTATTGAGATTTCCTCTTGATAAATATTCCCCTTTAATGAGTATATAGTGCCCTTCTTTGTCTTTCTTCATTAACTTCAGTTGGAAGTCTGTTTTGTTTGATATTAGGATGGCTACTCCAGCTTGCTTCCTGGGTCCATTTGCTTGGAAAACCTTTTCCCAGCCCTTTACCCTGAGGTAGTGTCTATCTTTGGTAGTGAGATGTGTTTCTTGTATGCAGCAAAAGGACGGGTCTTGCTTGCGGATCCACTTTGTAAACCTGTGTCTTTTTATTGGGGAGTTGAGTCCATTGATGTTGATGGATATTAGTGACCTGGGGTTGTTGTTTCCCATTAGTTTGGCATAGGTGATGGTCCTGTGCCTCTTTTGGTTTAGTTGCTGAGGGGTTTTCTACTCCCTTTGTTTTCTTGGGTGAAGTTTTCTTCTCTGGGATGGAATTTTCCTTCTAGGATTTTCTGTAGGGCTGGGTTTGTGGGGAGATATTGTTTAAATTTTGATTTTGTTATGGAATATCTTGTTTTCTCCATCTATGTTGATAGAGAGTTTTGCTGGGTATAGTAGTCTGGCTGGTCACCTATGATCCCTCAGGACTTGTAGGATATCTGTCCAGGCCCTTCTAGCTTTTAAAGTTTCTGAGGAGAAGTCAGGTGTAATTCTGATGGGTCTGCCATTGTATGTGACTTGACCTTTTTCTCTTACAGCTTTTAATATTTTTTCTTTGTTCTGTACATTTGGTGTTTCAATTATTATGTGGTGAGAGGATTTTCTTTTCTGATCTAATCTGTTCGGTGTTCTGTAAGCCTCTAGGATTTTTATTGGCATCTCTTTTTTCGGGTTTGGGAAGTTTTCTTCTATGATTTTGTTGAAGATATTTCCTGGACCTTGGAGTCGGGAGTCTTCTCTTTCCTCTATGCCTATGATTCTTAGGTTCTGTCTTTTCATTGAGTCCTTGACTTCTTGGATGTTGTGGGTGAGAGATTTTTTAGCCTTCTCATTTTCTTTGGATGTTGTACTGATTTCTTCCATCGAATCTTCCATGCCTGAGATCCTGTCTTCCATCTCTTGCATCCTGTTGTTGATACTCACATCCGTAGTTCCTGTTCTCTTCCCTTGGTTCTCCACTTCCTCTTTTAACTCTGACTGTGTTTTCTTTATTGTTTCTATTTCTATTTTCATGTCTTGTATGGTATTGTTCGTTTTGTACATTTCCTTCTCCAGCTTGCTTGTTTTTGTCTGAAAATCTTTCATTGCTTTGTCCTTTTCCTGTTCAAGCTCTGTCACCTTGGCTTGGAGTTCTTTAATGGTGTTGTTCATTGTTTTGTCTTGTAAAATTATGGCTTCTTTGAATTCCTTCATAGATTTAAGTTCTTCTTGAAGGGACTCTATCACTTTCCATAATGCAGAATTGTCATCGTTTTCATGTGTTACTGTTGGTGTGAGGTCATCTGAATTGGATGAGCTAGGATAATTCTGCTTTGTTGGAGTCATATTTCCTTGATTTCTATTTTTTTCTTGGACCTTTGGCCATGTGGGTGTGTTTAGCTCTCTGTTCTTGTCGTTTTCTGTGCTTGGATCCACAGTGGATGCTTTGGTGAAGGAGTCAAATTGCTTGGCTCTCTGTTGTTGCTTACAGGGGGATCTCAGGGTCACTGTGGTTTTAATAGCCTGAAGCGCTGTGAGCTGGTGCAGCCTATTCCCAGGTAGTGAGTAATGGTCCAGGATTGTTTCACTGCTCGCAGTTCAGACTTCTCTATGTTGCACACTGAGTGATCAGCCTGTAATGGTTCTGATGGTATGGACCTGTTTGCCCAGGCACAGATTTTGTGGGCTTTGTTTGTCGACACGAAGGCTGACAGGGCCTGGCTCCACACCTAATATGTCTGGGTTTACCAGAATACAGCTATGGTCCCCTGGCTTCTGGTTTCCCACTAGGCTTCTTCGCCACAGGCTTGGCCACTTCCCTCCCTATCTGCTCCGCCGTGGGTGGGCGGAGCTTCGGCCCCTCCCGCCGCCTGAGCCGCCCTCACTCCCTAGCTGCTTTGCCGTGGGTGTGCTGGGCTTTAGCCCCACCCGCCTGCATCCACTTCCCACCCCGACTGCTCTGCCCGCCGGCCTCGAGCAGCTGCGGATCACCTGCCAAGCGCCCTGTTTCTTCCTTGTTAAGACTTCAACTATTCTGCAAAGTTTCCTAAGTATTTATAAGGTCCTCCTGAGGTGTGGGAAGCCCAGTAGGCTAGTGGGCGATCACCATGTGGCCTTTGATTCTGCCTGCTGTGTGTTCGGATCGATCTTACCAGGCGCCTCTCCAAATGGGAGTTCCTGAATCCCAGATTTAGTGGCTTCCGTGTCTGCGAGAGATGGGGGGAGAGCCTTGCCCTGGGACTTTTAACAGTCCCTTGGGAGCTGTGAGTGTTCCTGGAGGGGCCAGACCCTCCGGTTTTTGCACAGTGTCCAACAACTCTGTGTTTTCTATGGCTCTTCTCTCCCACATTCAAAATGCGTCCGTGCAGTTTGCCGCCATCTTGGCCCCCCCCCAGTTTTATTTTTTCTAAGGTAAAGTCTTAGTACATAACTCAGACTAACCTCAAACTTAAGCTCCTCCAAGCTCCATCTTCTGAGTGCTGGCTTTCTAGGTGTGTTGTGGACACACTACAGTTGACCTCCGTGAATTATGACCCAAATAAGGGCCTGCAGAGAATCTGAATTTTAACAAAATTTTTTTTTCTGTATATATTGCTGACAAAGTGTGTTCAGCAATATATTCTTGAATTAAATTTTGTGGCCTATTTAAATATATAAGCTTTTAGAGAGAAAACAAAATAGGTAAATGTATATTCATAATTGTATTTATTTAGCTGTCCACATGGAACCAAAATGACATATTAAAATAAGTGGCATAATTACATGTACTTCTTTTCTCTTTCTGCTTTTAAAAAATCCATCACTAACCACAAGTTTCCTTTTTTGAAACTAAGTTTTGAAAGAGTCACACAATTACACAATAATAATAATAATGTTCACCCTCCTATCTCCTTCCATGAGGTGCCTGAGCTCCATGAGTTTAGGACAGGGACTTATGTCCTCTGCCTCATCTCTTCCCTGACTTCATGTCCTTTTTTTTTTTTTTTTTTTTTTTTTACTGTTCTCAGTAATCCAGACTCCAGGGCTGGAGAGATTGCTCAGTGGTTAAGAGCACTGGCTGTTAAAGGACCCAGGTTCAAATCTCAGCACCCTCATGGCAGATCACAGTTGTCTGCCAGGCATGGTAGTGCACACCTTTAATCCCAGCGCTTGAGAGGTAGGTGGATCTCTGTGTGTACAAGGCTAGCCTGGTCTACAAAGTGAGTCCAGGATACCCAGGGCTGTTACACAGAGAAACCCTGCTCAAAAAAAAAAAAATCCAGATTCCAATTAATGTTGCCTATATGCTCCTGGCCATCTACTGTCTGTCCCTCAGCAGCTATTGACTATTAATACCTCCTCGGACAGAGGTGAGGTCCTCCCCGCTCCCTGCTGGAATTTTCACTGGCTCGATGTTGTGCTGGTCTGTGCAGGTAACCACAGCTGCTGAGTTGCTGTGTGAAATAACCATGTTCTGTATGGAAGCCAGCACATCCCACCTGTCTACCCCGTCTGCTCTTACATTCTTCCTTGGTGTTGGGTGGTTGATATAGATAAACCACCCACAACTGAGCACTCGAAGTTATTTATATTTAGCCCTTTGACCAGTTTTGACTCTTTGTGTTAGTCTCTGTCTACTGCAAACAGAAGATTCTTTGACTAGAACTGGAAGCAGCCCAAATGTATAAACATAAAGATTTAGAATACAGTTTGACAACATGACCATTTAATAAACAACAGTAGCTTCTCCCTTGTGCCTGTGGTCTCCTCCGTCATGGGGTTTTTATCATGTGGATAGTATGAAGCATGAAATAATTCTTATAGAAGAGGTCTCACATCCCTCAGAGAGCAGCTGGTTACCTCAATAACCATCAGGCTACTATTGTACTAGTGGCCATGTATTGCCTGGCAGCTTGGAATTGTATAAAAATATTTCTTATTTCTAGTATTTCATTGAAAAGAGGGTTTTGTTTGTTTTGATTTTGTTTTTTGTTTTTGATTGTTGTTTTACATGCGTACTTGACATCACTAGTGTCACACTGAAAATATGAACACACTTCTTCAGGTCATGTGACACTTGATGTCTGGCTGTCCCACTAGTGGGGCATCTAGACTCGACAAGAGATCACCCTCATCCCTCCATTAGTTCCCCAGTGAAAGTTTCCCTAATGTTTTTAGCCGCCAGTCTTTCTCATTTCCTACATTGTATGGTGCCCACTGAGTTAAGACGGCATACTCATAACTCTGCTTTTGAGGCTGTCACTGGAAGCTATGCCACAGGCCATTGGAAGTCCCGTAGCAAGTGACAATTCTCCTTTTTCTTCACGGTACAATCTTAAGTACTTTATTCTGCTGTATGTTGGTGTTCTGAAAATAAATTCGAAGCAGAGCATGTTGGTACATGCCTTTAGTCCCAGTACTCTGGAAGTAAGAGGCAGATGGATCTCTGTGAGTTCAAGACTAATCTTCTAAATCTGTTTTAAATTCCTTTTCCCATTTTTAAATGATGATTTTTGTAGAGGAGTTCTCTGTGATTATCCTATTCTTGCATTTATTTGAGCTAATTAGTTTTCCTTGCCTGATGTTTATTGTCATTTAGAAAGTGCTTACTTAGTAGGTTCTCCTCTCCTGTAGGACTTCTATGCAAGAAAACCTTTCTTACAAATACATTAGGGAAGAATTTCCCTGGTAGTACCTTCCTGGGAATTTCCTCTGGGTTCTGAATTTAATTTTGCTTCACGAACTACTTACCTCAAAAGTAACCTCCGGGAGCTGGAGAGATAATTCACGCTCTTCCAGAGGAGGGGATTTATATTCCCAGGGTCCAGCACCAAGCCAGCAGGCTTTCAGCCTATGACTTGTTCCACGGCATCCCACGCCCGCTGCTGGCCTCTTTAGGCGTGTACACACTCGCTTGCATGGTACACATAGTTAAAACATAAATAAATAAAATAAACCTTTTTAAAAAGTAAACTTTGAAGAAGGAACAAAGCAATTCTATTCACCTTTCCACGGCCAACACCACTTTAATCTGTGCCTTGTGTGACGCCTTTAAGATCTCATAGGACAAATTTTACGAGGTCAGTATTTGACGCAGCACCCAACATAAGGCACTACCCAACCAAGCCCCGCCTGTTTTCTGCCGCCACCCCACACCTCAGTAATGGGGTGGACCCAGGTCGCCCCCGCGCCGGCGAAACCGAAACCTCAGCGTGCTCGGCCATCGCACGTGAACACCAGACATTGCAAAACCCAATCACCTACAGCTTCTGGACTCCCACAGCCAGGAGCCTCCCTTCACCACGGCAGACTCGTTCCCAAAGTGCGCCACTGCATCCCAGACACGGGAAAAGCCCGCGCACCCGAGGCCACAGAGCCTCTCCTGTGTGCAGCGAAGGAAAACGTGGAGGACCACTGCGTTGTTCACCCTTGAACATGCGCCCGATGTTTGATCTCCAAAGATCTATGAGATGGGGGTGGACGTGCCTCCGCGAGGAGTTAGGGCGAGGAGTGGGGTGAATATGACCAAAATACGTTGTTGTATGCACATACCTAATTCTCAAAGAACTAATAAAATGTTACATTGTGCTAAAAAGCTGTCTATGAAAGAATAAAAACAAGAGATGAAAGAGTGGTGAAGCCCTTGCAACCCTCCAGAAGTCATCCAAATTTTAATGCAGAAGTCCCCCTCTTGTCTGCAGGGAAGACATTCCCCAAATGCCTGAGACTGCCTTGAACTCACAGAGATCCGCCTGCCTCTGCCTCCCAAGTGCTGGGATTAAAGGTGTGAGCCACCACACCCAACTTAAACATCGTCTTAATTTAGAAATTTTGGGATGGAATACTGGTTTCTAATGCGGGATATTTACTGTTTGGCACATGCTCATTTACTCAATTCATGCACAGTATTTTTTTAATTGTATAATACCTGTGATAATGCTTAACTTATAAATTAGGTGTCATGTGAGATTAAAACAAGAATTTTACTGAACAATGTAAATGTTATCATGAAAGACGTTTAAAAATGTAAGAATTACTAGCTTCTAGAAGTTTCTATTTGATATTTTCAGGCTTCCGTTCACTGGAAACCACCAAAAATGAAATAAGGAATAAAGGGGATTTCTGTTCTAAGAAAAGCTAGTGAGTGTGCTTGCTGTGGCAGAATACTCCAGCGGACACTGTGCTGGGCTTTACTATACATTCGCTTGTTTTGTTTTCCTTCTTCCTCCACTAGTGTTTGCTGCCCTCCTTGAATTAATTGTTTATCTTTAAAACAGAAGCATACATCTCTTAGTGGTATATTCCTGTGTGCATTCATAGAAGCAACCTCAAATGAGTAGAAGGCATAAGCACATAAACCGACGGAAATAGAAATAATATGTTCACAATTTGGTTGCATTCTTAACATTTTTTATCTATAGAAATTTAAACAGCATCTTTTTTTGTTTTTGTTGTTTTTCAAGACAAGGTTTCTCTGTGTATCCATGGCTGTCCTGGACTCACTTTGTAGACCAGGCGGGCCATGAACTCACAGAGATCCGCCTGCCTCTTCTAGTGCTGGGATTAAAGGTGCGAGCCACCACACCCAACTTAAACATGGTCTTAATTTAGAAATTTTGGGAAGGAATACTGGTTTCTATTTGTGGGATATTTACTGTTTGGGCACAGTGCAGTTCTTTATGCATATGGTCTTACTTAACTTTCACTTACCTTGCAGAGCCATTTCATACACTGCAGTACTAAGTTCCAGCAGGAGCATTTGTGGCCAAGATCAGAGCTTAGAGTCAGGATCTGGCGTCAGGCAGTCTGACTATAGAGCTGTTGCTTTTAATCATTAGACAATATTGTAAGAAATCCTAATCTAATTCCTTTTAAAATACTGATGGTCATGACCATACCAGGAATGTTAGGCTACTATTCATTCAGATGTTCATAGGTCATAACACTGACTGTAGATATAGCCTAGCACTGTTTCACTTGGACATTACCTACCACTCACTGGCCACTGAAGAGCTAGTCCATCCCTCCAGTTAATGAAGTGACCTCAAAAGTGTTCCTTATGAAAAGCGAAGCGCATCGGGACATAGCATGAAGAGCAATAGTATTGTTACTCATTCCTATTACCTGTGTTTACAGATGGTCTGCTAGGACTGGTTCAGCATTATACTGACACTGATCTGTGTGTCTGAAGCTGAGAACCAGTTAGCAGCACAGGAAAAGCCCACAGGATAAGAGCTGGGGCTTTTGTGGTTGACAGTATTACAGCAGCGTTATAAATCTCCCTCCCTCTTCCCTTAGGTCAGAATGAACTTAACATTAGAAAGAACAACTAGAAACACCCCAATCTCATCTTTCCAGCTTACCACTCACCAATTTCACCAAGCTGCAACCTCCTTGGATGGACAGGCACTTTGACCTCCCCTGTTCTCTCCACATCACCGTGCCTGCACATAGGAGCCAAGGCTGTCGTTGCCTTGTTTGTTTATTTATTTTTATAATGACCTAATAAAGCATGGGTACATTAAAGTTGTAACTAGTGATTTCAATTGACATGCATATGTACAAGGTGCTTTACTTGTATGCAGACACACACAGGTGAGTTAATCTAATAGCTATCATCTATATCTATCATCTATTTATCAATATATCTATCATCTATCCATCATCTATCTCTCTACCTTTGATCTTTACACAGATCGAATTGTTATCCTCCAGTTGGAAAGAGGGAAACTGAATTTAACAGAACTTAATCTGATTGCCCAAGATCATGTAGTTGAAAAATCGACAAAGCTGTGATTTGATCTGTATCTCCCTGAAGCCAGTGTATACCTACTCTCCTTGACAGAAACACTCCAGAGTGCAGAACATGCTCTCTCAGGAGCTTCAGATGTGATTAAAAACTCCCATGAAGAGACTCTGTCTGGAACAGTCTGTCATTATGATGCCTATTTTGATAGGTCTCCAGATATGGTGACTTTATAATCAACCACATTTCTGCCAAAACCATGAGACTGTATGCATACATTATCATTTGCTTAATCATTTCTCCTGGTTTAGATATCTCAGATTTTCTCAGTTTCATACTGCCAAAACACCATTCTGAATATTTTTATTCATACACCTTTGCCCACATTTGAAATGATTTTTTTGGGATACATTTCTAGAAACAGAACTGGGTACAATGGATAAACATTGCTCACTCACAAGCTCAACTTACTCTTTGTAGTGTTCCAACTTAAAGACTTGCCAGCTGTCCATCCATGGAATGTGCATCTAATTCACCCTCTGGCACTTGATCCTTTGAGATGAAATTTTGCTAATTTGATAGCTTTGTAAAAAAAAAAAATCTCATTTTTCATTTGCATTTTTTTATCACAAATAAGCTTGACTTTTAAAAATGTTTATTGGCCTCTCATAGACTTTCATATTTGAATTTAATTCATACCCTTAGCTTATTTTATTCTTGACACATATTTAAGTAGTTTTCCTGTTTGTACTTTTATAGTCTTCAAATATTAACACTATTAAGCACATATATCCTATTTGCTGTCTGATATTTATTGAATGTTTTGTTTCTTCTATGGGTTTAAACTTTTTACACACAGTTAAAAAAATTGAGGTCAGTATATAAAGCAATAGGTTGCATTATTGCACTTTCATACATTGTTTTTGTTGATTCCCTTTCTCCATCCTCTCTTTTCCTCAAATCCACTTTCAGGTCACATATCGTCTATCATCTTCCTTACCCTTTTTCTTAAGACCTCTTTTCTTCCCTCATGGCTCCCTTTCTAGTTTTGTGGCATATCCCACAACCACACATATATAAAAACTAAAATGTAGCACATGCATATGAGAGAAAATTTGGGCTTTGTCTTCATAAATGTGCATTGCTTTGCTTAATACAATTTTAGTTTCATTCATTTTCCTGCAAATACCATGATTTTACTTTTCTTTATAATAGCTGAATAATATTCTATTGGACACAAAAGTTTTAATTTTTAAATATTTTATTTTTTAAGTTTTAAATGTTTTAATCTATTTAGTTAACTTTAATCCTAGAAAATTAAAATTCAGTGATTAAATGTTCTATTTTTTTCCAGTTCAGTTTTTTAAAAACTTGAACCCCTTGATTAGTGTGTGGTTTATCTTTGTACATGACATAATATATTTAACTTTGATATTAGCCCTCCAATAGTTACTTTTGTGATCCCTTTTGATTTGTGACATTGTCGTTTATCTTTTAATCCTGTTGAATCTATTTTCTCCTTTTATTTTCTTTTAGGATACTCTGATTCCTGTGACTATGTAAGGAAACGGTAAGACTGTGAGGATAATATCGTTCTTACATCTGAACTGGTGACCACCAAAGCTAGAGGCTAGACTCCTGGAGCATTTGCGAGAAAGCCTATCTTGGGCCCTCTGAGGAGACTCCAGGCTTTCCCTTTGTGATATGCCCTTTTGACTCACAGTTCCAATGGGAAGAAGAAAGGAGAAAGGCTGAAGATGTAGCTTCATAGTAGGGTGTTTCCTTAAAACCAAACCATCACCAAAATAAAGAAGTAAGCACATACGTAAGTAAGAAAGGAACTGGGGAGATGGCTCAGTGCATAAGAGCACTGGCTGCTCTTCCGAAGGACCCAGGTTCAATTCCCAGCACCCACACGGAGGAGCTCACAATCATCTGTAACTCTAGTTCCAAGGAATCCAATGCCCTCTTCTGGCTTCTACAGTCTCTACATGCATGTGGTGCATAGACATACAAGCAGGCAAAACACTCATACACATAGAGTTTTAAAAAAAAAAAGGAATAAAACAGTAATCAGGGAAGAAGAAAGACGCAGCAAGCAGTGACTGGGATATCACCGAGGGCACGCTTCATTCTAGACCTGACTTTCCAGGGTCATAGGAGTCTGCACTGACGATGTTGGCCTTAGATTGCATGAAGCATGAAGCTCCAGGTGAATAGATTTTAATCCTCCTGCTTCTAGGTTAGGTGCAGTAGCTAATGAACTAGCCAAATGCCTTCGGTGCAGGAGGGAAAGGTATGTATATAAGTACGCAAATAAATGCCCCATGGAAAGAGATGCTAACTCTAAGTTGTATTTCAAAAGAGAAAACAATCGAATATTAAGGAGAAATACCAAGGGTCTGTAGTTGCAGTTCACATGGATGACAAATAAATAATACAACCTTGTGGTTTTTAACTACTATTTTAAAAAAAAAAAAAAGGAGTTAAAACCATATTTATTTTTAATCACAACCCATTTACAGATACGCTTATTATTTAGACTTATTTTAGATTTTCTGCTGTGCTTCTGGGCTTTTTTCCCCCTCCTTTTTTTAGACAGCAAATATTCCTACCTTATTTGTGTATGATACTTTGCAGTTTAAAAAGTATTTTCTCACAAGAAACCCGAAAATGGGGATGATGTGGCTCTGTTGACTAGAACTTACTAAGGGCAAATGAAATCCATAAAGTGTGCATTGCTTTCCATGGCTCTATGGTAGCTGAGTGTTAGGGCTGGTAGGAGGAGGAGTATTTAATGACTGTTTCTGGGTTTTCATTCAAAAGTCTGCATCAAATCAAGTCACTTGCCTGTTGTCTCATAATTTGGGAGCTAAAGGCAGGGAGACTGTAAATTTGAGGCCACACTTGGGTATATAGCATATATATTAACTATGTAGTAAAACCCTGTCTCAAGAACAAAACAAAATGCGCATTGCTCTAAATAAATGACATCTGCTGAGCATGAACAAACTTCCCTGTGTCTGAACAGGCAGTGAAACCTTGTCTTGTTATTGCTGTTTGGTTGGTTTTGTTATTGCTTATTGTTACTTTATGAGTATGAGTGTTTGCCTGCATGTATGTGTGTGAACCACATGTATGCCTAGCAAGGCCAGAAGAGAGCATCAAATCCCCTGGAGATGGAGTTTAGAGCCTCATGTAGGTGCTGGAAACTGAACTTGGGTCCTCTGCAAGAGCAAGAAATGCTCTCCTTGATGGAATCAGCCATCTCTCCAACTCCCTGTATCCACTTATTTTTTTATGGTTCAAAAATGATTGTGAGGATTGGTTACAATTTGTTGTTGTTGTTTTTCCAGACAGGGTTTCTCTGTGCATCCGTGGCTGTCCTGGACTCACTTTGTAGACCAGGCTGGCCTTGAACTCACAGAGATCCACCTGCCTCTGCCTCCTGAGTGCTGGGATTAAAGGTGTGAGCCACCACACCCAGCTGGTTACCATTTTTCGTTATTGTTATTTATTTCTGCTGCTTGGTTTAGTTTGGTGATTAATTGGAGCCTCATTATGTAAGGAAATTGTAGCATCCCTATTAGCTGCCCATGTAACCTTTAAAAACTTGTATTTATTTGTTCAAATGTATTATACCTGGTTAGTTAGGAAAGAAAATGCTTTCTGGATGTAAATTAGATCGTGAGATGTGAATGTGCACTGAGGGACTCCACAGGTGGCCCCAACATCAGAGACCAGAATACACCTGTTGCTAGGTGTGCAAAGTAAGAATTTAAGAACTTTCTTAGTTACTGGTGAACCAAAGAGGATGGTAACCGGAAGCCTCATGCAGATCACGTGGTGTGAGGTAGAGGGATGGAGAGGGAAGGGGGTGTGGAGTATTCATACCTCTGACTCAGAGATGTTGGTTCTCCTCTTTCTTGTTTAAGCGGCTGATATCCATCACAGGCTAGCTGGCTCTCAAGCCCCAGGGAGCTCCTACTCTCTTTGCCCTCCCTTGCATTGCAGGAGCCCTGGGGTTATAATTGTGTGCCACATCCTCTCGCTTTTCGCAGGAGTGTGGGGAAACTCAGGTCCTCAGGCTTGCAAGGCTGGTTCTATTTACCTGACCTCAGGTTTTTTGTTTGTTTGCTTCCCCTCTCATTACGCTTTTTTTTTTTTAATTTCTGCACAGGGATGTGACAAGACACTGATGTTCTCAAGAAAGACAGGGAAGCCCACGTTAAGATCCAAGAGAGGGAGCAGGGCAAGGTGGTACAACTGCAGTCCCAGCTGGTGGGAGGAGGCAGGAGGAGGCTTAGAAGTTCCAGGTCATCCTTGGCTGTACATAGAAGGTGAGGACAGCCCAGGCTATATGAGGTGTGTAGCTGTGGAAACATGGTGCACAAAGCATATACTAACCACACCTTCACAAAGAATTAACACATGTTAGAGATTGCTTCCCCAGTTTCAATAAATAAGCCAAATTGAAGTGTATTCCACCAGTGTGTTCTGAAAAGTTGTTACCTTGTTCTTTATAAACAATTGATAATGTTTTAAAATTAAGGGCACAGGCAAATGTTTTTCTTTTTTCCCTTTAAAGGCAAAATTCTGCCTCTTTACCCCTGGATTCCAGACCACTGTGACTAGCAAGAGACATAAAAGTTTTTTTCAGAAACTCCTATGAGCATGAAGAAATACATTGAGATCATGTAACTTAGGGATGAAATTTGGTATTTTGGCAGCTCCAGCCAACATCTTATAGGTACATTCCATCTGACTCTGAAATGTCCTAAATATTCTAAACTCTCATTGGCACCTTTATAGCTTCCCTGAGGATCTGGGAACATCATGATTTCTCTTGTAGCACATTTTACTAAGGGTAAAGCAATTAAATACCTGTTCAGTCAGCATTTACTAAATACAAGGTACCACGAGAAGTGTCGCAGGTGAGAAAGGAAAAATGAGCATATGAGCCGAGTACCTGCTTCACAGATGAAGTATGTCAAGAACATAGCATTTTGAGATGAGGGTAGTTCATCTCTTCCTCTTCCTTTTACACAGGCTTCCTAGTGTTTTCAGAAAGGACCTTTGAACTCACTGGTTTCCTCTGAAACGGAATGATGAGCCAAGTCTGTGTGATTATTCATTGTTCAGATGCAACCTGATCAGCAATGACTAACAATCTTACCGAAGATGTGAGCTTCTCCCCATCACAGATTCCAATTCCCTCCATTTGATTTAAAAATAATTTAGGGGTAGGCTTAGAATTGAGAGGAAATAGGAAGAAACCTTATGGAACAATTGAAATATTTTGTGTCTTTGCTCTGTTTTGTTTTCTTCTGAGACAGGTGCCCACTCTTAGCTCAGGTGGGCCTCAGGCTTGTGGCAACCAACCCTCTTGTCTCAGCCTCCCAAGTGCTGGGTTTATAGGCATAACCCACTATGCGTGAGATGTGTATTGAATAGACTTTGATAGCTTATGGGAAAGACAGATGGAGGAACCCTAGTGACTCTCAAGTGCATTGCCCTGGAAGTGACACCTGACTCTGTAGACATGACTACTTACTTGCTTCCAGACAACTGCAAGGAAGGTTGGAGAATACAGAGTAGCCCACAGATACTTGGAGAGAAAGATTCTTCTGCCACACTGGGACTCAAGATGCAAAGACTCAGGGAAGGTGCAAGGGGAAGAATAATAGTTTTGTCAAAGAGAGACATCATGTCTGAGATTTTCATGAAGAATTCCTTCACAACCCAGTGTCACTAGGCTACCTACAACCTAACGTACCAGTTATGTTCCTTTTTTCTGTTATTAAGTACCCATTTAACCTAGGAGTTCCTGGAGCCAGTGGGCTCCTTCCTTTGTTATGTATTTATGTCTTTATTGTGTGTGGTGTATAGATATATATACAGTATATATTATATAAGATATAATTTTAATTCTAGAAGAACTTTTAGTCTACAATGTTTTAGCAACTTTACATCTCAGAACAATTTTTTAAAATTATCCTTTACTCTTATAGAATATTTTTATTATTCTTTTCTTTTCCCTTTTTATTTTGAGATATAAGGGTCTCACAATACAGCCCTGGCTGGCCTGAAACTTGCTATGTGCACCAGATCTGCCTGCCTCTGCCTTGGGAGTGCAGGGGTTAAAAGTGTGAGCCACCATGCCAAGCCACACAGTATGCTTTGGTCACACCCACCACCATTCTTGACCTACTCCTCTAACCTTCCACTGTCACATCCTTTCCAACCAGTGGTCCCTGCTGGGATGCTGACTGACCTTGAAAGCTTCATCTTGTGCATGTCACCATAGCTGCAGTGGGTCTCTGACTGCAACAGCAAGTCAGGTCCAGAAAAGAGTACATGAGTTTAGATGTATGGCTACTTGGTGGGGAACAGGTGACCAGAGGTCACGTGTGGAGGCAGGGAACATGGAGAAAGATGCATATGGTGGCTAGGATGAGGGTGGTAGAAAGGGACTGGAAGTGTGTTTGTGTGTTTGTTCCATTATGTGTGTGTTTTGGGGGCTCAAGTGCCCTGGAGCTGAATTCCATGAAACTGGAGTTACAGGCAGTTGTGAACCACCCAACCTAGGTGCTGGTAACTGAACTCGGGTACTCAGCAAGAGCAGGACACACTCTTAACCACTCCATTGAGTCCTCTCTTCAGACCCTCTCTCAGCAGTCTAAGTCACCTCAAATATGCACTGTCCCTCCCCAGATAAGATGTCTTTGACTAGGAGTCACCTGTTGTAAAAATGTTCTTTAAACATGCTCTGAATTAACTAGCTGGTATTTGTTAGTTTTTTTTCTAGAAAGAAAATTCAAGAGCTTTCTAGACCGAAAAAGCAATGGGGATCCCCAGATAGGTAAGGCAATATTATATGGTCTTATTTGCAATGACTGTGTTTGCTACATCAATGACATAACTATTATTCTTAGTGGCCATTACACCTGCATCTCAGGTATAACCGCCTTGGTTCTTATCTGGGTTCACTTTGCCAATGTTGGTACCTCAGGGTACCAAAGGCTAACCCTTGGTTGGTGGTCCCCAAATTTGTCTGCACATTAGGGTCATGTAGGGAGCTTTGATACTGATCAAATACTGAATCCCATTCCCAGAAATCTGATGTAATTAGTTTGAGGGTGCAGCTTTGGGAGTGCTTAGAAGCTCCCCTGAAACTGCAATTTAATTATCAATTGTAGTTATTAGTAAGTATAAACTGTAAGATTAAGCCAGTGGAGCAACCGGTGGCTTGGCAGAGCAGTGGGCAGACTGGCCCTTCTTAACCAGTTACCTGACCAAGGGTGGCCTACACCACCTGTAACCTAAACTATGCTAATTAATATAAGTTGTTATATAAGCCTAGTAGAATCACCAGCAGCTTGGCAGGAGATTCACCTAGGTTCGAGGGGAATCCAGGAGTCTGGAAGTCCGACAGTCCTGAATTGCTTGGACTGAGGGCCTATAAGCCACTGTGGTCCTTTCCCCAATAATTTAATACCGCAAGACCTTTTAATGTTTCAACACTTAACCCTTAGCTGGGCAGAGTCTCAATTAGCTACTCTAAATTAACCTAGATCACCTAATCCCAAACCACCATGTGCCTGTGATTACCTTCCAGCATTCTCAAGGACGTCTATCTGCTTCCGTGTCTCCTGATGGAATGGGCTAATCCTCTGTGTAAGGCACAGGTTCCTGTTATAATCTCAGGAAGTCCCGCCTTCCTATACTCTTTCTGCCCAGCTAATTGGCTATCGGAGACTTTTATTAACCAATCAAGAGTATGCCTCAGAAGGGGCGGTGACCAGATATCAACCTTGAAATCAGCTTATCAGAAGCAATGATTTTAGACCTTCCCCCCAACACTCCCCACATTTTCTAATAAAGTTTGGAGAAACCCTGCCCCAGGTGTGACTCCACACTCCTTTGAAACTCTTGTGTCTATCCTGCAAGGCCACCTTTGCAGTCTCTTGGCATACTGTCCTTCAGCCTCTGAGCCTCTCCCCAGGACATTTTCCAGTTCTCTGGGTCTCCAGCAGCCCAGACCCCAGTCTTTCATACTTGATCAGTTGGACTTCCATTTTTCTTCTTTGGCTCCTGAGTAAAGCCTGATACATTTTAGAGATATTTTAGATTTACAGAAAAATTGAGTACAGTTACTTCTCTCATTCAGTCTTCTCTGCTAGTCATCACTTGCTTTGATGTGGTAATGTTACACTCAAGGAGCCAACATCCATACATTCCTCGGGTTTACCTTTCACTTCCTCTGGCTCTATGGACTTTGACAAATGCATAGTGAGTACAGAAATATCTTACTGCCCTAAATTCTACTCTGTCCTTCATTCATTTCCTCCTTTCCCTCTCTCAGAACCCCTGACCCCCACTGATTTACTTTCTGCTTCTACAGTCTTGCTTTCTCTGGGATGGTTTCTATCTGGAATCATACAGTACGACTCCAGAGGGGCTCATTTCTCTTAGTAATAGGCATCCGAGGTTTCTCCCTGTAGGTTCATTTTTTTTTTTTTACTTTTAAGTGTATATATTTTGAGACCACAAAGGACAATCACTTTGAATTTCAGCATGCCAAAATATCAAAAGAATTTTTTAAATCTCAATTGAAAGATAATACTTTTTTGTTTTTGCTTTTTTTAAGTAGTTCATTTCAGAATTTTTTCTCTTTTTTTTCTTTTTTCTTTATTTACTTTTTATTTCTTCAAGTTACATCTTGATCGCAACCCCCTCCCTACTTCTCCCTCTGGTCCCACCCTTCCACCCTCTTTCCCCTTAACCTCCCCCATCTACTTCCTTTTTTTGAAGTTTAAGGTATATCTCTTCCCCCCAACAGCTCCCTCTTTCAGTCCAAAAATGGCTCTTTCTGTTATAACAACAAATACAATACAAAACAACAAAAATAATTAGGCCACAATTATGAGAATTATAAAGCTTAGCATATATTCCCAATGTCCAGTCCATACATATTTGGCAACTGACTTTAACATTCTACTATCCAACCATTTCCATGAGTTTAAAGTTCTATATCCAACTCAGCTTCCATCCTAACTTGTATCACAATTTTAAAAACATCTTCTTAGATCCAGAACACCCTCTTAATTCCTAAACAACTCAAAATTTAACTATGAGACCCTAGCTATCTAGACTTCAACCACATCAGAGACCTGAGAGGGATAAATATAACTGATTATACAGGAAGTACATGACCCGACCCGCGGGTCCTAGTAATTCGTGGGGGAGAGGAGGACCACAACCTGAAAAAAGAATGGGCGAGAGAGGGAAAGGACTCAAGGAAGCAATTGCTTGTCAAGAGCTGTGTATTTGAGCACAAAGCGCCTTTTTATAATATGCTTTACAAGGGGAGGAGGTGAGAGGGGCCAGGTGGTAGGAAAGTACAGAATCTTCTTGGCCTGTGCCCTGGACATTGTATGATCTATCCATTTTTCTCAGAAGACACGGTACACTGCTTTGAATCAATCTGTAACTGCCAACCCATTTTTCTTCAGAAGACACAGTACACACTTGCAAAAGAATGAAATTAGACCCATACCTATCACCTTGTACCAAACTTAAATCCAAGTGGATCAAAGACCTTAACATAAAGCCGGCCACACTAAATATACTAGTAGAAAAAGTAGGAGAAACCCTCGGACTCATTGGCATAGGTGACAACTTCCTGAACAGAACACCAACAGCTCAGGACCTGAGATCAACAATCAATAAATGGGACCTCATGAAACTGAAAAGCTTCTGTAAGGCAAAGGACACTGTCATTCGAACAAAACGGCAACCAACAGACTGGGAGAAAATCTTCACCAACCCCACATCTGATAGAGGGCTATTATCTAAAATCTACAAAGAACTCAAGAAACTAAATGCCAAGAAACCAAATAATCCAATCAAAAAATGGGAGAAGGAGCTAAATAGAGAATTCACAAAGGAGGAATCCCTAAGGGCTGAGAGACACTTGAAGAAATGTTCAATCCTTAATCATCAGAGAAATGCAACTCAAGACGACCCTGAGATTCCACCTAACACCTGTTAGAATGGCTAAGATAAAGAGCTCAAATGATAGTGCATGCTGGCGAGGGTGTGGAGAAAGGGGAACCCTACTCCATTGCTGGTGGGAGTGCAGGCTTGTGCAACCACTATGGAAGTCTGTCTGGAGATATCTTAGAAACCTAGGAATAACCTTGCCTCAGGACCCAGCCATACCACTTCTGGGTATACACCCAAAAGAGCTCTCATGGAGACATAGGGAAGTCTTCTCATCTATGTTCACAGCAGCCTTATTTGTAATAGCTAGAAATTGGAAACAACCCAGATGTCCCTCAACTGAAGAATGGATTAAAAAACTGTGGTACATCTATACAATGGAATATTACTCAGCTATCAGAAATAATGAAATCATGCAATTTGCAACCAAATGGATGGATCTAGAGAAGCTCATCCTGAGTGAGCTAACCCAGTCTCAGAAGGATGCACATGGCATCTATTCACTTACAGTAGGATTTTAGCTATATCGTACAGGATATCTGTACTACAACCAACACACCAAAAGGAACATGGACATAAACTTTTTTTTTTATCTTTTTCTTTTTCCTTCTCCTTTTTTTCTTTTTTCTTTTTCCTTTTCCCTTCTCTTTTTCCTCTCTTTTTTTGTTGATATTCTTTGTTTTTGTGGGTTTGTATGTTTGTTGGTCTTTTTTTTAGTATTCCCCCAGTAGCAAGGAGACACCTTTCACTGGCAGTACTGCCTCATAGGCCCCCTGGTGAATGAAGAGGCTCTTGGCCCTCATATGACTCCTGATCTGTTGTGAGAGACTGTTAGGCAGAGACACTCCACCCCAGAGGAACAAGACGGAAGGGTCAGGGGGTAGAGCATGGGAGGGTGGGGCTGGGAAGCAGGAAAAGAGGACAATATGATAAGGATGTAACCTGAAGCAACAAACAAATAAATTTATTAACTAAAAAAAAAAAAAAAAAGGGCAGGTGGCAGTGCTGAAACACTGTGAATGGAATAGAGGATACAGCCGTTCAGCCTGGTTTTGGAGACCTCCAGGTATCGAGAATATGTGGAGCTAAGGTAAAATACAAGAGAATTGTGGTGTTGGCCCATGCCTTTGACTTCAGCGGAGACGGGGGGAGCACCGTAGAGTTGGTGGTCTTATGTATTCTGGAGTCATATGGAGCGGGGTGGTGAGGGTGCATACTCTTGGTCCCACCATTCAAGAAGAGTACACCCTTGGTCCCAGCTCCCAGCACACTGGAGACAGAAACGGGCAGATCCTGGAGCTCAGGGTCAGCCTGAAGCAGGGCAAACTCTAAATAGAGAAAGACTTCGATCCAGGAGTGGTGGAACACATCTTTGATCCCTTCAGATGGGAACCACAGGTCTCTGATCCCAATAATTAGAGTTCAGAGACACACACATGGGATTTGGAGGGACCTAGGTTTGGAGGCTACTTACAAAAGGCCTTCTCAATGCAGGCAGATTGTCCTTTGGGATCTCAAAATATATACACTGGAGCTGGTTTAGCCCCAAGGTGACAGAATGATTTCTTCTTTAACCTGGATTGAAAGATAACGCTTTGTATGTTGTCGGAAGGCCAAATTAGCTTCAGGAGAATTACTACCTAGCCCCCCCCCCAAAAAAAAAGAAAAAAAAAAAAGAGGGTAATTGTCCCAGAGTTGGGATTGGGGCAGGGCTCTGTTCTTATCTTTCCAGGAGAATCGAAGCGTCCATTAGGGGAGCCCGGGGATGGCTGGACAGCGGAAACCTCAGCAGAGAGCAGAATCAGGCACCAAGGAGGACGAGTGACCCAGTTGATTCTGCCTGGCAGACTTCCTCAATAGCTGTCTCCATCGGGGGCCTGCAACCATGGCAATCCAATGTCACTGGGACCGTTCAGCTCTACACAATGTCCCGGCCGGAACCTCAGGGAAGCCTGCAAGATCAGCTTCTGCCTACAAACTCCTTAGGTCATCTAAACAGCTGAGAACAGAAGGACTGAACATAAAAGGAGTGTACTAACATTTTTAACCATTTTTTTCCATTTGGGTTCAGGCCCCAAACAAGTCTACTACGACCCAAATCAGCTGGAAGTCACTTTAAGAGAGCGACGTCCCATGCCCAGAGGGTGGGGAAGGTGTTTCTCCGCCCTTCTTTTTGGTTATTTGAAGGATAACTGAAAACTCTGATATTTAGGGGAAGAGATTACAAGCTGATAAATGGTCCTGTTTAATGGGTTTTGGAGGTTAGCCCCAGGGACTTCCTACTTTTCCTTTTCTGTATCCTTCTTCCTCTCCTATGTAGGAGTGCATAGGCTTGAGAAAAATGAGACATAGACATAGCACAGGAAGGTCCAAGAAGAAGGGGCAGATTATTGAATATGCCCTTATACCTTTGTATATTGATACAAAATTAGTAGTTTATTTGGCTAAAGTGGTATTGACCATTGTTTATTGTGCAAAAATAAGATTGTATTGGATTACATCGGTATTGATCTTTGTATATTGATACAAAATTAAGATTATAGTTGGCCACAATGGTATTGACCCTTGTATATGGATGTAATATTAAGATTGTATTGGGCTACATAGGCATTGATCTTTGTATATTGATACATAATTAAGAGTATATTTAACCACAATTGAATAGATCTTTGTATATTGATACAAAATTAAAGGTAACACTTCCTAATGGTATCATACCTAGAGATACTTAAAAATAAAATGTGAAGCTCTGGTCTCTTGATACCAACCGTCTAAAACGGTCTAGGATAGTTAAGTAAAACAAACTCCTAGTCATGCAAACATGTCACTTTGTTAGCTACTATGACAGTCTATCACAGATATTCTCTAAACTACCCAGTAATCAAGTTGCTAAGAGACAAGCAACATTTGCTTATCTAAATACAAGAGATGGATAGGGCATCTTCAAAAACCCCAAGAGATCTGCAGAATATGGCATTCAAAGATGTTATCTTAAATTAAGATTTTCTTTTTTTTTTTTGATATCGAGACATATCAGCTCCTGACAGCACCCCCTATTCTACTCCAAGTAGAAGATAAGCATCGAAGAATCTCCACTGTAAGATGGTTGAATTAGTGGCAAGCGTATCTCTTGGCATGAAAAAACTCCTTGCACCAACTGCAGACAGACTGCTGTCCATAAAGGACAAAACTTGGTAGCAGGGAAGTCGACAGCCTAACTCTGCCAAGACAGGGTAGGTAAGTCCTTCATAATCCCTGCTCTACAACAAATGTCTGTCAGAGAAACAGGACCCAAAGGCTGAAGACTGATGCAGGAATGTATGGAGAGAAAATGGGAACTGTCCAGGCAGTCATTGGTATGTCATTTCTTAGTTTTGGAAGCTGCAGGCCCTGCACTTCCTATATAAGCAGATATATTTATCCCTCTCAGGTCTCTGAGGTGGTTGAAGAATAGACAGCTAGAGTCTCATAGTTAAATTTTGAGTTGTTTAGGAATCAAGAGGGTGTTATAGATCTAAGAAGATACTCTTAAAAGTGTGTTGCAAGTTAGTATGAATGTTGAGTCAGATATAGACCTTTAAACTCATGGAGATGGTTAGATAGTAGAATGTTAAAGTCAGGGGCCAAATATGTATAAACTGGACATTGGGAAGGTATACTGGGCCATTTAACTCTCATAAATGTGGCATATTTATATCTGTTGTTTTGTATAATATTTACTGTTATAAGAGAAGGAACCATCTGTTGGACTGAAAGAGGAAACTTCTGGGGGGAAGAGGGTGGAAGGGCAGGATAGGAAGGGGGGATAGGGAGGGGTTTGTGACTGAGATGTAACTTGAAGAAAAAAAATAAAGTATTTAAAAAAAAAAAGACATGGTACACTGCTTTGAATCAATCTGTAACTGCCAACCTGGAACTTTGCGGTTGCCAGGCAGTATGAAGCTGCAGGGGACATTGTGCAGGTGGGGAAAGGTAGGGGGTGAGGGTGAGAGACAAGGGTCTTGGCTTCTGACAAGTGCAGGGCCAGCTGCTTCCAAAACTAAGAAATGTCATACCAGTGGCTTCCTGGACAGTTCCCAATTTCTCTCCATACATTACAGTGTCAATCTTCAGCTGTTTGGCCCCATTTCTCTGATAGACATTGATTGTAAAGCACGAATTATGAAGGAATTGCCTACCCTGTCTTGGCAGAGCTAGGCTGTCGACTTACCTGCTTCCAAGTTTTGTCCTTTTTTTGGACACATTCTGTCTACAGTTGAAGCAAGGGATTTTTCTTGCCAAGTGACAGGCTTGCCACTAATTCAACCATCTCCAATTGGAGATTCTTCAATGCTCATCTTCTACTTGGAGTAGAATAGGGGGTGCTGTCAGGATCTGACATGTCTCAATTAAAAAAAAATCTTAAGTTAAGGAAACCTCTTTGAATCCCATATTCTACAGATCTCTTGAGGTTTTTGAAGACCATTATCTATCTCCTTATATTTGGTTAATCAAATGTTGCTTGTCTCTTAGCAACTTAATTTCTGATTAACTTAGAAAATAACTGTGATAGACTGCCATAGTACCTAACAAAATGACATGCTTGAATGACTATTATATTACATTTCTTAATTATCCTCAACAGTTTATGACAGTTGCTAGAAAAGGCCAAAACTTCACATTTAATTTTTAAGCATTACCTAGGTACAATACCTTAAAAAAGTTAATCTTAATTTTGTATCAATATGCAAAGGTCAATACCAATGTGGCCAAATATAATCTTACTTTTGTATCACTATACAAGGATCAATACCGATGTAGCCCAATACAATCTTAATTTTGCATCAATATAGTAAGATCAATCCCGATTTAGCCAAATATAATCTTAATTTTCTATCAATATACAAAAGGTATAAGAGCATATTCAATAATCTGTCATTTTTTCTTTATCATTCTTATATTATGTCCATATCCAAATTTTCCCAAGTCTTTTCACCCCTACATAGGAGAGAAAAAAGGATACAGAAAAGAAAAAGAGAGAAATCCCTGGGTCTAACCTCCAAAACCTATTTAACCAGACCATTTAACAGCTAGTAATCTCTCCCCCTAAATAATAAAAAATTCTATAACCCATCAAATGACCAAAGTGGGAAAATCACCCACCCCACCTTCTGGAAATGGGACGTCGCTCTCTTAAGATGACTTCCTGCTGATTTGGGACATAGTAAACCTGTTTGGGCCCAAATAAGAATGAAAATATAGTTAAAAATGTTAATAGACTCATTTGATGTTCAGTCCTTTTGTGCTGAGCTATTTAAATGTCCTAAGAAGTTCATAGACAGAAGCTGAACTTCAGGGCTTTTCTGAAGTTCTGGCAGTAACAGTCTGTGGAGCTGAACAATCTTAGCAATTTTGAGTTGTTGTGGTTGTAGACTTTTGAGGAAACAGCTATTGAGGAAGTCTGCAAGGCTGGATCTTCTGGGCTATTTGTCTTCTTTGGTGTCTGATCTATTTTCTCTTGAGGTTTCAGTTGTCCAGTTGTCCCTGGATTGCTTAGATGGATGCTTTAAATCTCCTGGAAAGATAAGAACAGAGCCCTGCCTTAATCCTAACTCTGGCACACTACTTTTTGTGTGTGTGGGGGGGGGGCAGGAAATAGTTTTCCTGGAGCAAATTCAGTTTTTTGACAATATAAAAAGTATTATCTTTCAATTGAGATTCAAAAAGAAATTATTTTGATATTTTGGAACTAAATAAACCTTTGAGTCTATATATTTTGAGATCTCAAAGGACAATTCACTTTGAATTTCAGCATGTTTTTTGTGAGTAGCTTTTAGACTAAAATCCTTCCAAACCCTATGTGCCTGTCTCTGCATTCTTAGTATTGGGATCAAAGGCATGTGTTTCCCAACTAATGGGATTAAAGATGTGCACCACCATCCTTGGATTGAAGTTTTTCTCTATTTAGAGCTTGTTTTGTGTCAGGCTGGCCTTGAACTCCGAGATCTGCAGGTTTCTGTCTCTAGTGTGTTGGGATTAAGTGTGTATCCCTCTCGAATGATGAGATTAAGGGTGTGCACCATCACCACCCTGTTCCTTGTAACTCTAGAAGTTATAAGACAACTAACTCTATAGTGATCCTCCTGTCTCTGCTGGAGGTAAAGACATGGGCTAACACCATGCTTATTGTTTATTTTACGTTAGCTCCAATTTTTTTTTCAACTCTTGGAGGTTTAGAAAACCAGGTTGAACTGTAGTAACCTTTAATTTATTTACAGCATTTTAAACCTCTTACCTGCTTTTTAATGCCAAACCATGAAAATATCCTTTATATCTACAAAAAAAAAAAAAAACCTTTTAAGCTGCTATCAAGTTTGTGTAAGCTATGTGGCCACCTGCAGTCTAACATTCCAATCTGAAATTAAGGCCATTTTTCCTTTTATGCCAGTAAGGCAAGTATACCTTTGTTAAATTATAGTTTGAAAATTTTATATTGTATTTTATTATATTTTTAGGCTTATTAACTCTTTCCTAAAAAAAGTATTATTTTGTTTTCTCAAGTTATTTCTAGAACATATTTTCTCCCTCCTCCCTTCCTGGCCCCTCCCTCCCTCCTTCCCTTCTTTCCTCCCTTCTTCCTTCATTATTCCTTTACTGGGTAGTCTCCTTTTCCTCAGATGAAGTGGGCCCTCACATATCATACTCTCTCAGTTCTTCAGTCATGTGAGGACCAAGAGCTTCCACTTGTTCTAGGGCTTGATATGGCACACCATCTAGGGTAAGGTGATCCACTAACCTGTAGCAGATTCCATGACTCACTGCTGGGTGAAATTTTTCCTAGGATAGATATGCTAGGTTCCTATCTATTTGGGTCTATGGGTTGTGGGATGGTTATCCTGTGATGTATGGTTAATATCCATTATAAGAGAGTACATACCATGTTTATCTTTCTGGGATTGAGTCATCTCACTTAGGATGAGCTTTTCTAGATCCATCCGTCCATTTGGTTTTGAATTGGATGATTTCCTCATTTCTGATAGCTGTGTAGTATTCCATTGTATAAGTGTACCACAGGTTTGTTTGTTTATTTGTTTTTTGTTTTTATCCATTCTTCAGTTGAAGAACAACTGGGTTGTTTCCAGTTTCTGGCTATTACAAATAAAGCTGCTATGAACATTGTTGAGGCAATGTTCTTGTGGTTTCATTTCGAATCTTTTGGATATATGCCCAGGAGGGGTATGGATGGGTCTTAAGGTAGAACTATTCCCAATTTCTAAGATATCTCCAGATTGATTTCCAAAGTGGTTGTACAAGTTTGTACTCCCACCAGCAATGGGGGAGTGTTCCTCTTTATCCACATCCTCGCCAGCATATGCTATCATTTGAGTTTTTTGATCTTAGCCATTCTGACAGGTGTGAGATGGAATCTCAGAGTTGTTTTAAGTTGCATTTCCCTGATGACCAAAGATGTTGAACATTTCTTCAAGTGCCTCTAGGCCTTTAAAGGTTCCTGTTCTGTGAATTCTCGGTTTAGCTCTGTGCCCCATTTTTTGATGGGTTTATTTGATTTTTTTTTTTTGGTGTTTAATTTCTTCAGTTCTTTATATATTTTGGATATTATCCCTCTGTCAAATGTTGGGTTGTTGAAGATCTTTTCCCAGTCTGTAGGCTGCCGTTTTGTTCTAAGGACAGTGTTCTTTGCCTTACAGAAGCTTTTCAGTTTCATAGGGTCCCATTTATTGATTGTTTGTTTTAGTGCCTGAGCTATTGGTGTTCTGTTCAGGAAGTTGCTACCAGTGCCAATGAGTTCCAGGCTTCCCCCACTTTCTCTTCTGTTGATGTTAATGTGTCTAGATTTATGTTGAGGTCCTTGATCCACTTAGACTTAAGTTTTGTATAGGGTGATAAGTATGGATCTATTCACATTCTTCTACATGTTGACATCCAGTTAGACCAGCACCACTTATTGAAGATGCTTTCCTTTTCCCATTGTATGTTTTTGGCGTATTTGTTGAAAATTAAGTGACCGTAGGTGTGTGAATTTATTTCTGGGTCTTTGATTCGATTCCATTGGTCAAATGGTCTGTTTCTATACCAGTACCATGCTGTTTTTATTACTATTGCCCTGTAGTACAGCTTGAAATCTTGGATGGTGATACCTCCAGATGTTCTGTTATTGTACATGATTGATTTAGGTATAATGGGTTTTTTTGCTATTCCATATGAAGTTGAGAATGTTTTTTTTTTCAGGTCTAAATAATTGAGTTGGTATTTGGATAGGAATTGCATTGAATCTGTATATTGCTTTTGGTAAGATGGCCATTTTTATCATGTTGATCTTACCTATCCATGAGAAAGGGAGATCTTTCCATCTTCTGATATCTTCTTCAATTTCTTTCTTCATGGAGTTGAAGTTCTTATCATACAGGTCTTTCACTTGCTTGGTTAGAGTTACCCTCAGGTATTTTATATTATTTGTGGCTATTGTGAAGGGTGTTGATTCCCTTATTTCTTTCTTAGCCCATTTATCTTTTGTGTAAAGAAGGGCTACTGATTTTTTTTGAATTGATTTTGTATCCAGTCACCTTGCTGAAGGAGTTTATCAGCTGTAGGAGTTCTCTGGTGGAATTTTTGGGGTCACTTATGTATAATATCATATCATCTGCAAATAGGGATACTTGACTTCTTCCTTTCCAATTTGTATTTCTTTGATCTCCTTTAGTTGTCTTATTGATCTAGCTAAAACTTCAAGTACTATGTTCAAGAGATATAGAGAGAGTGGGCAGTCTTGCCTTGTCCCTGAGTTTAGAGGAAATGCTTTAAGTTTCTCTCCAATTAGTTTGATGTTGGCTATTGGCTTGTTGTAAATTCTTTTATTATGTTTAAGTATGGTCCTTGTATGCCTGATCTCTCCAAGACTTTTAACATGAAGGGGTGCTATATTTTGTCAAAAGCTTTTTCAGCGTCCAATGAGATGATCATGTGGTTCTTTTCTTTCAGCTTGTTTATGTAGTGGATTACATTGATGGATTTTCTAATGTTGAACCACCCCTGCATCCCTGGGATGAAGCCTACTTGATCATGGTTGGTGTATGATACTTTTGATGTGATCTTGGATCTGGTTTGCAAGTATTTTATTAAGTATTTTTGCATCCATGTTCATAGGGGAAATTGGTCTGAAATTTTCTTTCTTCGTTGGATGTTTGTGAGGTTTAGGTATCAGGGTGACTGAGGCCTCATAGAATGTGTTTGGCAGTGTTCCTTCTGTTTCTATGTTGTGGAAGAGTTTGAAGAATATTGCTGTTAGCTCTTCTTTGAATGTCTAGTAGAATTCTGTGCTGAAACCATCTGGCCCTGGGCTTTTTTTGGTTGGAAGACTTCTAATGACTTCTTCTATTTCCTTAAGGGTTATAGCACTGTTTAATTTGTTTACCTATTCTTGATTTAATCTTGGTAGATGGAATCTATTAAGAAAATTGTCCATTTCATTTAGGTTTCCCAATTTTTTGGAGTACAAGTTTTTGAAGTAGGACCTAATGATTCTTTGGATCTCCTCAATGTCTGTTGTTATTTCTCCCTTTTCATTTCTGATTTTGCTGATTTGGGTATTTTCCCTCTGCCTTTTAGTTTAGCTAAGTGCTTGTATATTTTGTTGATTTTTTTCAAAGAACCAACTCTTGGTTTCCTCGATTCTTTGTATTGTTCATTTTGTTTCTAAGTTGTTGATTTCAGCCCTGAGTTTGATAATTTCCTCTTGTCTGCTCCTCTTGGGAGTGTTTACTTCTTTTTGTTCTAGCTCTTTCAGGTGTGCTTTTAGGTGGCTAGTATAGGAACTCTCCAGTTTCTTTTTGAAGGCACTTAGTGCTATAAACTTTCCTCTTAGCACTGCTTTCAATGTGTCCCATAAGTTTGGGTATGTTGTGGCTTCATTTTCATTGAGTTCTAAGAAGACTTTAATTTCTTTTTTTATTTCTTCCCTGACCCAGAGGTCATTGAGTAGAGAGTTGTTCAGTTTCCATGTTTTTGCAGGCTTTCTGTTGTTTTTGTTATTGTTGAAGTCTAGCTTTATTCCATGATGGTCTGATAAGTTACAAGGGGTAATTTCAATTTTCCTGTATCTGTTGAGGCTTGATTTGTGACCGACTATATGGTCGATTTTGCAGAAGGTTCTGTAAGGTGCTGAGAAGAAAGTGTATTCTTTTGTTTTGGGGTGAAATGTTCTGTAGATATCAATTAGGTCCATTTGATTCATGACATCTGTGAAGTTCATTATTTCTCTGTTTGGTTTCTGCCTTGTTGATCTGTCCAGAGGTGAAAGTGGTGTGTTGAAGTCTCCCACTATTAATGTGTGAGGTTCAATGTGAGATTTGAGCTTCAGTAGTGTTTCTTTAACAAATGTGGGTGGTCTTACATTTGGGGCATAGATGTTTAGTATCGAAATTTCATCTTGATGGATTTTTCCTTTGATGAGTATGTATTGTCTTTCCCCATATCTTTTGTTTAAAGTTGGTTGAAATTCTAATTTATTGGATACTAGAATGGCCACTCCAGCTTGTTTCTTGGGTCCATGCTTGGTATATCTTTTTCCAGCCCTTTACTTGGAGATAATGCTTATCTTTTTTTCTGAGGTGTGTTTCTTGTAAGCAGTAGACTGTGGGATTCTGTTTTCACATCCATTCTGCTACCCTGTGTCTTTTTATTGGGGAATTGAGTCCATTGATGTTGAGAGATATTAATGACCAGTGATTGTTACTTCCTGCCATCTTGATGTTGGTGGAAATTGTGTGTAAGCTTTTGGTTTTGCTGCATGCACATTATTTGCTTCCTGTGCTTTCTTGTGTGTAGTTAACCTCTTTGGGTTGGAGTTTTCCTTCTAACATCTTCTGTAGACCTGGATTTGTACATAGATATTGTTTGCATTTAGCTTTGTCATGGAACATCTTGTTTTCTCCATCTATGTTGATTGACAGTTTTGCTGGGAATAGTAGTCTGGCCTGGCATTTGTGGTTTTTTAGAGTCTGTAAGATGTCTGTCCAGGCCCATCTGGCTTTTAGCATCTGATGAAAAGTCAGGTGTGTTTCTGATAGGTTTGCCATTATATGTTACTTGACCCTTTTCTCTAGCAGCTTTTAATATTCTTTCCTTGTTCTGTACATTTAGTGTTTTGATTATTATGTGGCAGGAAGATTTTCTTTTCTGGTCTAATCCATTTGGAGTTCTGTAAGCTTCTTGTACAGTTATAGGCATCTCTTTTTTTAGATTTGGGAAATTCTCTTCAATGATTTTGTTGAAGATATTTTCTGGTTCATGCAGCTGGGAATCTTCTCTTTCTTCTATTCCTATTATTCTGAGATTCTGCCTTTTCATAGTGTCTTTGATTACCTGAAGGTTTTGTGTCAGGACTCCTTTAGATTTTACATTTTCTTTGACAAGTGTATCAATTTCTTCAATTTTATCCTTTGTGACTGAAATTCTTTTTTCCATCTCTTATATTCTGTTGGTGATGCTAGTGTCTGTAGTTCCTTTTCTCTTCTTAAGGTTTTCCAGTTCTATGGATGTCTTGGATTGGATTTTCTTTATTGCTTCAACTTCCCTTTTCAGATCTTCCATTCCTTTAAGTGCTTTATTCATTTCCACCTCCTCTTTTGCAGTATTTTGTTGCTGCTCTCTGAGATATTTGATTTCCTCCCATAGACCTCCTATTACTAATATAAGTGTAGGATTAAGGTCATTTTCCTTTGTTTCAGTCATGTTAGGATGGCCAGAGTTGTCTGTAGCATTATAGCTAGGTTCTGGAGACATCATATTGTTTTGGGTTTTTTTTTTTTTTATACCATGTTCTTGTGCTGACCTTTTGTCATCTGATTGACCCTGGTGTTGTCTGTTTGTTTCTTTTGTTAGTTGACCTTGGTGCTCAGGAAAACTCCCTGTTCTGGGGGTTGGGTGATCCTGAGATCCTGGTATCCCTTGCGGATGGTGGGTAGGTTCCTGTAATAGACTGGCTCTTGGAGAGTGACTTCCACTCTCCTCCTCTGGTTGTGACCCAATAAGACCAATATACAGGGGATTGGAGTCGGGAGGGTGCTATCCTCTGAGGATCTGGGAGCTGGCAGGTCTCCTCAGAGAGGCAGGTAGAGTTGTGATTGGGACTGCGTTCTCCCCTCACTGACACAGTCATTCTGGTTCAGCAGCTAGGCTGACTCTGCAGGCAGGGAGCTCCACCCAAAACAGGTGACAGCCTCAGTGTGCCTGTTGCTGACTGCCTCAAATGCTTGGGTGCTAGTGTGAGTGACCCTCCCCAATATTTGTGGAGAGCACACAGTCACCAGTTCTGTTTGCAGTCAGTCTTGGCTCCTAATTGCTTTGCTGTGACTGGGTTAGGTCTCTGCCTCTCAGCTACAGTGCACACTGTGCCGCCATGTTGGGAACTCTGGAAAAAAAATCTTACTTACCTTTGCTCTTGTGGTCCAGCTGTTTTTCCCTGTTGGGTGTGCGGGCTGGATATCAGGCAGACAGGTGGGGCTGCTGATCTGTGACAGGAGCTGTGGGCTGGATCCTCTCATGGGCTAGATCTGCTCTAGCCAGCGCTCCTCTCCAAATGGGTGACCGAGCTGGCTGATCTCAGGGTGGTGTTCCCGGATCTGTGTGCACTGTTTGCGTGGTGACCAGTCTCAGTGTTTGCTGCAGAAATTTAGACACCATCTGTGTTTCACAGTAGTCTAGAGAACCTCACATTCACTCTACAGTGACTAATCTCATTCACCTACTACTTAGATACAATGCTCTATGGTTGGAGCCATCTTGGATCCTCCGTAGGTTCATATTTTGATATCTCATTTCCTTTCAATATATTCCATTGAGCCCAGTGATATTCCATTGCATAGAAACCTCAGTTTAAGTCACCATTAATTTTATCATTATTATATTCTCTCTCTCTCTCTCTCTCTCTCTCTCTCTCTCTCTCTCTCTCTCTGTGTGTGTGTGTGTGTGTGTGTGTGTGTGTGTGTGTGTGTGTGTGTGTCCAAGTGTATTATGTGGAGGTCAGGATAATTTTTGAGAGTCAGTTCTCTCTTTTCACTGTGGGATCCAGGGTTTGAACTCAGGTTGTCAGATTTGTGCAGCAAGTGCCTTTTTACCAGCTGAGCCATTTGGTCTTAAACACACTAGACAAGGCCATCTTATTCTAGTTTTATATTAATGCCCATAGCTTATTTCTTTCTGGTGTCTGGAAATAAAATTCTGTGAGAGATGAGGATGGAGACATGGCTCAGTGGGTGAGGGCACTGGCTGCCAAGCCTGACAACATGAGTTTGATTCCCAGAACACACGTGGTAGAAGGGGAGAACCAACTCCTGCAGTTGCCCTCGCTTTTACCTGCGTGCTATGGCATGTGTGTTAGCACACATAAATAACATGTAAAAAAAAACAGTTATAAAAGAGAGAGAGAGTTCTTGAAGGCAAATCCATATAGACAGTAAGAGCCATCTTTGAGTTTCTTGTCAGCAGGATTTTATTTAAAACCATGTTCTACTTTCTGCTTGCTTAACAGGAAACTGTTTTGGGGAAATCAAGATCCCATTCGCCCTATTTCTGAGGCTGCTTTGAAGGCTCAGCTGACCAAGAGACTTGAGGACCTTGCTCAGCCCAAGACACTGTCTCCACATTATGTCCCTAACAGGTTGGTTCTGGCAGGCCATCTGTTGCTCCACAAGGAAACAAACTGAGAGCCCAGCTCTCTCACTAGGTGTAAACTGTTGACCTGGAAATCCAAGCTTATTATGCCTTAGGATGGTCTCCGGTCTCATACTGTAAGAAATAGCAAACATGAGTCTTTTTTATCAAATCCTGCAAAACTTGTATTTAAGACAAGGAATTCAGATCTTTTTGTCTTTCCCACCTGGTACGACTTGCAAATATTTTAATCCTTCCCATCTGGTAAAACCTTAGTTTACTCAAAATGACTCCTCCCCCCCCCCATTTCCTATGTATCAGTTCTTTTCCAACTAACCAATTGAATAAGGCTGAGGTCAGACCCCAGCCAATGGGGAAAAGACACAGCCACCACCTTAGAACAAAAACCAAGTGTACTTCCGGTCTTGGTGTGTTTGCTCTTCCTGGGGACACCCTTTTGATCAAGAGTACAGTTGCCTTGTCAGACACTTCAGTTGGAAATGTGGTCTCTCTCTTTACAGCCCCAAACTTATTCCAACAATACCACAGGCAAATTTTCCAGAGCAAAATCAATTCTAAGAATAGCCTTGATATTTGTATTCTGTTTCCTAATGCTTTGGCTATGTGGGCTATTTATTTATTTATTTATTTATTTATTTATTTATTTAATCTAAGAGCATTTAAAAGTGTGTGTGTGTCATTTTTACAGTCACATGGGGTGGGTGGAGGTGGGGTGCCTCTGTGTGTGTGTGTGTATGTGTGTGTACACTGGCCAGAGGAGGACCTCAGGTGTCCTTATCCTCACTTCTCACCTTATTTCTTTGAAACTCGGCCTGTCACTGTACCTGGGCCTAGACTTGTAGCCAGTAAGTCCCAGGAATCCCCATGTCTCTGCCCCACACAGTGCTGGTCTACATAGTGAGTTCCAGGACAATCTAGCTATGTAGTGAGATGCTGTCTCAAAAAGCAAAAAACAAAAACAAATCTTTTAAAAATATTTGAACTTGAATATACATATGTCTACTAAAACCTTTATAAGACCACTTTCTCCTCCAAATTCCCTCAGTTCACTTAAATGTGCCATGTTCCTCCCCTACTCCTTCTCAAATTTGTGGCCTCATATATATGTATGGGAGAGTAAGGATATGTAGCTACAGCCTGATGAGTCCATTTAAAGTTGTTCATATGTACCTGTGTGTGTTTAGGACTGACCTCTTGGGGTTGGATAACCTATTAGGGGGCTTGTCCACAAAGAAAACTGATTCTCCCTCTCTCAACTGCCATTAATGTGCTGTAAGTCTTCATTTAGGGGTAGGGCCTTGTGAGATTTCCCCTATACATGTTGGCATATCAAAAGGTGTTGCCAAAAAAAAAGGTGTTGCCATCATATAGCTCCTGTTTATGTGATTATATTTTTTATTTCATGGGAGCAGCTTCCTTGTCATAAATAGAAGACATTCTCATGGCAGATGCCCTGGTCCTCTGCCTTTTACAATCTTTCCTCCCACTCTTGTGTAATATTCCTTGAGCCTCAAGGATAAGGGTTGCATTGTAGATGTATCAGTTGGACTTGACATTTTGACAGTTGTGACTTCTATGATCTCCATCTGCTTTGGAAAGAAGCTTTCTTGATGAGGGGGAGAGCTGCAACTTATAAGGAGAATGCATTTCATTTTTGCTTTTCAACTAGGCCTTGTCCAAAGTGTTCTTTGAGTTCTCATGTGAGAGGCACTGGTTCGTCTGTATAAGAGATCCCGTGTCCTCTGTGTGGAACATGTAGGATTGTATGAACTCTGCCAGTTTTCATTCTTCATCTGATGAGATTCTACCACCTCCTCTTCTAAGCTTCTCTAATAGCTCTGCTCCCCTCAGTGGGGACTTTTCCTACGTGTTCCTCTAAGGCAAAGCCACTCAAGCCGGCTGCAGTGCAGGCATAGTCATGAGCAAATTGGGGCGAAATCTCTGTCCGCTTTAGCTCAGGAATCCTTGATCCTGTTCTAACAGGTAAGGAAGTTCTCTTGCTCCTAGGAGCCACTACCTCCCTAACGCCAGATGGAGCACTTTGTCAGACAAGCTTCCAGACATCTTCTGGATTTTCCCCTCTACTGTTTAGCCCCTGTTCACGCTCCAGAAAACTACAAAACTCACAGTTTAACTGAGAATAGGGTGAGAAGAAAGCTGCTGGAGAAGTTCATGGGAGCACATAGTCTTCTTAAAGACAGTGAGATATGTGGCTTCCAATGGTTGCTTCATCTTGGCAAATTCTTCCTTGGTGGTGGACCCTGCCCCTTCTCTCACTTGCTGCATCTTCTCTTGAGGGCCATCAGTGTCTGACATTATAGGAACAAGAGGGATGAGAGGCCCAGCATAGTCTTGTTTCAGTTGGCATGTGGTACAGCCACACATCTTCATGTTGTCCTCTCACAGAAAGCTCTTAAAACATGGGCAGTGTAGCTTGGGGTTCTCAGTAAAGTTGACCTTTTCCCTCCTTGAGCGCATCAGGTATGTCCATCTGAAGCAAAGGTCATATTTAGGTTCACAGATGGAGCTTTCAGCCTTGCTCTGCACCGGCAGACACCACCACTGGAGGGCTGAGATAGGGACTCCCCCAGCAATGGTGCTAGTGAACCTGCTTGCTTGCTCCCTCTCTCCTTCTTTTCCTCCCTCCCTCCTTTCCTTCCATTTTTTTTTCTTTCTTATTTGAGATGGAATGTTTGTGTACATACATAGTCTTGCCCAAACTGGTCTCAAATGGAATCCTCCAGCCTCAGCCTCCTGAGCACAGGATTACAGGTGTGCACCATCACTCCTAGAAGTATTTGGTTTTAAAAACAGCTAATCTTCTCCTTTCGATAGTATACCTTCTCGTCTGTTTGAAAGATACACATTATTTATTAAAGAAAACTACTTGTTGAAGAGTATAACAGAAACGAACTGAAAACATAACAGCTGTAACCATTTCCAAAACAACTCTCCATGTGGAAAATAGCCCAGAAGGGATTGGAGAGATGGCTCAGTGGGTAAGAGCACTGGCTGCTCTTCCAAAAGACCCAGGTTCAATACCCAGCACCCACATGGCAGCTCACAGCTGTCTGTAACTCTAAGATCTGACACCCTCACATGGACAACATGCAGGCAAAACACCAAATGCACACAAAATAAGAATACATAAATTATAAAAAGAAAAGAAAAGAGCCCAGTAGTACATGCATAAGCTTCCTGCCTGCTTTCCTAGGCCTGGAAAACAATGCTGGAGAATACTATAATAATTTGAATTAATACGTCACTGATTTCTTTTTCTCTCCTGCAAATTGCAGGGTTCAGTATTACTACAGCTGCGGAAGACAGTCTGTAATTTGGGAGATTCCTCATCCTGCATTGTTTATCCGACCTTCTAAAAGGATCCAGAGGCTGGCAAAACCCAACAGATTCAAAATACGGCGCCCGCCAACTAGGTAGAGTATTTTAAACTCTCCAGAGATCCTGATCTAGTTTAGTTAAGTGTCACAGTGTTGTAGTTGTAGTTTTAGTCTGAGGGAAAAGGCTGTTTGTGTCCAAAAACATTGGATAAAACTGTTGAATATCTACAGCAGGTGTGGACGGTCAGACACTCATCATTAACTGTTAAATTTGGGTGGGTATGCTGGAGCAAAATTCACAGGAATCCTTCTCACTATCAGGCAATAAAAGGAATCTCTCTGCCTGGCATGCTGGCTTCTGCTTATAATCTACAGCACCCAGAAAATCCATACAAAATGGATTTTGTAACCAATCACTATCCTACAAATATACATACTCATGTAAGTATACTTGTATACATACTGTATACATGTATACAAACCAGAATACTAACAAGCCAAACCCAAACATACATGCAGCAACTCATATCCTTCTCAAAAAGCAACTGATTGTAAGTGCAAGCTTATATTTGCCAGTCCTACTCCATGCACTAAATGTTTGTCATTACACAGTAACACACAATCAGGACTATCACAGCATTTTAGTAAATTTTGAAATCATGATCTGCCTTTGAGCTTTGTTCTTCATATTCATGATCATTTTAGATTATTCTGGGTTCTTTGTATGACCATATGAATTTTGCTTTTTGGTTGATGAAAATTCCTTTAAATTAATGCTGATAGTTGAACAGTGTATGAATATCTTAGAAAACACTTAGTTGTATACTTTGACAAGGTAAATTGTATGTATGTTAATTACATATTAATAATAACAAAACCTATAGCTCTCCACCCTTACAAAGTCATTGCTTATTTGAGAAAGCCTTTTTTTCCACACTAAGTTTACACACTTGTTAATGGATTGATAGATTTTTGATCAGAGAAAGAAATATATGGTACACAGCTTATGACAATTGGCCAAATGGCTGAGAATTAAGACAAGGATTATCTCACACTCCACTACAGAGGAGAACGGCTCATAGAGCATCCTCAGTGGTGACTGAGGGAACTAATTCTTTCAGGGAACTAATCTGAGTTGTTAGTAGGAAGTGAGATATTTTTCAGGTCAAGAACCCATCCAAAATGGGATCTACAATTCTAGGGTCTTTTTTTTTTTAAATAAAATCAATCTTTTTAAAAATTAAATCAGAATATATGACATAGAATCAGTCTCTTGGAATTTTGTTTTGTATATATAAACATAATTACATACACCATAGCACATGGGAATGTATCTCATACTGTGGATTAGCCAGAAGCAGCAATCTGGTCAAAAGAACACTAATGCATATGGGAAAAGATGACCCTGCTAGCAGATCCCATGCATAGTTGCAGGTTGTAGCAGTGAATGTCATTGTTCTTCCAGTCTAAAGTCATTTTTTGGCTTCCATTTGCATCTCACCCCCTTAGTGCTGACCAAGTACCAGAGAATCTTTATTTCTCTGCTCCTTCTCCCAGGATTCTGCAACTTTCCATCGCCAAAGGCCCAGATCCCAACTACGTTCCTCCAAAGAGCGTAAGTGGTAACTGACTGCACCACGCAACACTCTCCGTGCCAGTTACTTCTTGTCATGTGGGCAAATACATGACAAGAGGTGATCTCAGGGAGGAAGCAGTTACTTAGGCTCACAGTTTGAGGCAGACAGTCGTTAACAGATAGAGAAGGAGTGGCAACTGGTGGCTCTTCTGTGGCAGGGACTCCTCACTTCCTCACAGACTGACAGAACAGAAAACAGGCCACCTTGTGGGTGCCGGGAATTCAACTCAGGTCCTAAGTTATCTCTTCAGGTCCAGATGAAGTAATTTTTAAAAAATATTCTAAGAATAAACACAAATTTTTTTATTTGATGTCATAATTTTAACTTAATTCCTCAGTTATACATGTAATAGACCAAATTCTCTTAAATATACACTCTTAAGTATGCATAGTATATATTAATATATTATATTACTAGTTTAAAACTTACAAAATTGTTATGATGGGGTAGTGTTAAGCATTCTAAATGTTAATTAATTGGTCCTGTTTGCTGTCTGTTACTTATATTGACTCTGATTGGTTAAATAAAATGCTCAGGCCTGAGACTGGACAATCCTGGCCCATCTAAGCTAGCTCTTAAGTCTATTACCCAAATATGACCCCATATATACATACGTCTCCTTGGACTGCCATTCTCCACACTAGTTGATGTTCCAGGCCATGTGGAATGAGGTTCCTTTTTTCTAACCCATGGTGTGTGCCTCTTTCCTGCTCTCCTGGCTGGAATGAATGAATCCTCTGTCTAAAGCGCAGGCTTCCTGTTCTATTCTCAGGAAGTCCCACCTTTCTCTGTCTTTGCCCAATCTCAGGCCTTGGCATTTTATTTAACCAATCCGAGTCAATGTAAGTAACAGACAGCAAGCAGAACCAATTAATTAACATTTAGAATGCTTAACACTACCCCAACATTGTTATTTTATTCTTTTGTTATTTTCTCCCTATCCTGTGTGCATGTATATTGTATAGTGAGTGCTTTTAGAATAACTTTTGAGAGTAAACTATAGATATTCTCCCCTGCCAATTCTTTCTTTTTAATTCCCAAGACAACTTCTTTTATAAACAACAGAAATATTGTTATCAAAATCAGAAAATGTTAAGACTTATCTGGCCTATGATCCATGTTCAAAGTACATTGTTGGTACATATATGCTCGACACAAATGATTAATTTGTGTTATTGATTAATAGTTCTGTTATTGATTCTCTTACAGTTATTAATTCTTTATAGTTAATATGTTCAAGTTTGACAGTAGCTCTTGTGCTCAAAGGAAGCCAGTTCCTCTCATGGGTACCTGACATCATATTGGATGGATGAACCTAGAGAAACCCTTTAACTGGCTGTCTGTCATTCTGAGTCCCTTTTTACAGAAATGTCAGCCCACACAAGTTAAAAGTGGTTGATCTCTTGGCTCGGTTAGCAGCTATCCACTGTTCTTTGTCCATTTAGCTATATTTGTAGCTCCTACCCCGACACACCAACCCATGGACATATCAACCCACTTGGATTTAAATGCCTGTTGGCTTAAGGAACTGAGTGCTGTGCAATTGAATTGTGCAGATCACACAGTGTTGTCCCACTTGCTGGCCTGACTTATAAGGTTTTATTTTATTTTATTTTTTTACATGCCTCTCTGTGATTATTTTCTGAGAATAAAAGCTGCGAAAGTAAAATCACTGCATCAAATGAAGGGTATTTTAGAGTGGTTTATATAAAATTCTAGAATGTTCCCCAAACACTGATTTTGATTTACATATTCACTTGCATTACTTGGCTCCTTTGCACTGCACTTCTACTAACAGATACTAGTTTGCAAAATATTAATTGTATAACAAAACAATATTTCATTTCAAGTTTTTTCCATTTCTTTGATACTAAAAGTTCAAATAGTTCTCCACATTTATTTAGCATGCATTGTTTTCTTTGCATGTTATTTGCATGCATGAAATTCTATTTCCTACTGGCCTGTATGTTTTTATGGACTCATAATGTTTACTTGCATATTAAGAATATTCATCTGTTTTATATTATGCAACTGTTTTTCTCATGTTATAGCTTGAAATTCTTGAATTCTAATTTCTATGAAGTGCTTAGATCTTAAGTATGCATGTTAATAAGCCTAACAAATTCATAAATCTATTCAATAAACATCCTATGCATGTGACTTATGCCCATAATCCCAGCACTTGGGAAGCTGAGACAAGAGGGTTAGTTGCCAGAAGTCTGAAGCTAGCCCGAGCTAAGAGTGGGCACCTGTCTCAGAAAAAAGAAAGCAAAGCAAAGAAACAAAATATTTAAATTTTTCCATAGTGTTTCCTCTTATTTTCTGTCAATTCCAAGCCTACACCCCTCAGTAGATGTACTTATGATTTAGATTCCTATTGTCTAGGGAAGTTTTGCCTAATCATGACCTTGATTTAAGTGGATTATATGTACTGTAGAATTTGACTTTGTTTGATCAACATAAAAAGTCATCTGTACTACTGAGCATACTGGTAAATTGTTCTTTCTTATTCCTAAGTTTTTTTCTATTCCATGTTATGTAACTATATCACAATTTGATTATTTGCCTTTGATGGGCATTTGAGATATTTCTGTGTGGACTATTACTGATAAATTTGCTATGAATATTCATGTACAGATATTTTTTGGAATATATGCTTTGATTGGGTTATTTTTTGAGGCAAGGTCTTTACTATATATCCCAGAATGGCCCAGGACATACTATAAAGCACTTGTCTATCTTTTACATAAGCATTATACTGTATGGATTATCATGGTTTTAGAATAAGTATTCTAAACTTAAATGAGATAATGTAAGACTTCTAATTTTGTTCACATTTTCACTTAAGTTTTTACTGCTGTAGGCCTTCTGCATTTCCACATAAGGCTTAGAATCCATTGTTTTTTTTTTCTATTCTTTGTTGTCTTTTACTTTATGTAATTGACTAATGAATGACTATTTTATTCCCCCTTTAATTGAAAGGCTTAATTAAAGGCAACAGTTGACAAATTCCCTCAATATGCCTAGAGCCATGCAGCAGACAAAGCTTTATTCATAAGAAATGCGTAAATGCTTAATCAGTTCTTCATGGTGTTGAGACATGCACAGCCCATAGTTTGAATCCAAACTGTGCCATTTCCTGATTATAGAAACTTACACTATTGAACCTTTGATGCCTTGGTCCTTCCATCAGTGAACTACGGATGGAAACAATAATCCGGGCGAGGAATAAATTGTGAAATGGACATAAAATTACTGAATGGACCTAAAAATGTCCCTGCTGACTCACCATTGTCATCCTTATTTAAACAGCCCAAGAACAAATGTGGAAAGCAATCTACTATTTTTATGCCAGAAATTAGCATCCTATTTTGTTGCCATTGATTAATGCATCCTCCTTCAAACTCTTTTTTTTTTTCTAATCATTTCATTTCGTATGTATGGGTGTGTTGCCTGCATGTCTATATGTGCACCACTGGCATGCCTGGTGCCAGTGGAGGACAGAAAAGGACAACTGATCTAGAACGGGAGTTACAAGTGGTGTAATGTCTGGGGATGAACCCTGGTCCATTACAAGAACAGCAAGTGCTTCTAACCACTGAACCAGCTCCACAGCCTCTCTCCACGTTCAAACTCAAATACAAGTGTAGACAGAGGAGCACAGGATTTGAGCAAGTTATCACAATTTAGATACTGACAAGTGACTTCCAGGTCTATTGGAGGCAGTATCAGGATCCTTTAGTTCCCTGCTCCCTGTGATCTCTGATTTCAGGCTTCAAACAAGACACACATAATATAGTGTGGGAGACAGGCTGAACTGAGCAAATAAACTACACTTTTGGAGCTAGAGAGTTGGCTCAGGGGTTAAGCCAGTTGTTCTTGCAGAAGACCCAGGTTTGATTCCTATGGCCTATGTGGTGACTCACAGCCACCCATAACTCCAGTTCCAGAGGATCTGACACCCTCTTCTGGCCTCCTCGGGCACCAGGCATGCATGCATATACACAAAATAGGTAATTCTAGGGCCGGAGAGATGGTTTAGAGGTTAAGAGCACTGGGTGCTCTTCCAAAGGACCCAGGTTCAAATCCCAATACCCACATTGCAATTTACAGCTGTCTATAATTTCTGGGCATGGTGGTGTATGCCTTTAATCCCAGCACTCAGGAGGCAGAGGAAGGTGGAACTCTGTGAGTTCAAGGCCAGCCTGGTGTCTACAGAGTGAGTTATAGGACACCCAGGGATACACAGAGAAACCCTGTCTTGAAAAAAAAAAGTAATTCTAAAGAAAATTCTTTTCAAAAATAAAATAAAAAATATACTACACTTTCTTTCAAGGGATGAGACCAGACAATGGCCAGAGACCATTGCTTCATCTACACTTTATACTGGCTTTATGCTATTTTCTATAGTCTTTAGAAAGGGCAGGTTTTTCTTTTTTTCTGAGAGACACTGTCCTGCCTAAGTGAAGGCAAACCTGGGTCATGTAACTCTCACAAGAGCCAGTAACAAAAGTCTGTCTTCCCTCTTTATCAGAGAGACTCTTGCTAGGTATAAATCCTATGAGGTTTATGGCTCCTGGATTCAGGTTTAGAGAGTTATTCATTAATGGCTTTCTGGACTGTTCAGGGTATTACGTCTCTTCAGGGACAAAAATAGGACCCAGATCCAATTCCTCCCACCCCTAAATGAGTACTGACCTTTCAGTCCTTTGTTTTTACCATGACCTATCGATCATGAGAGAGGGGTCCTGCCCAAAGTCCCCCAAGCCTGCTAAAATCTAACTAGCTGCCTAGCGGAGTTGCCGCTTCAGATTTCTCCTTGGCTTTTACTATTTGTTCCTGTTAGAAGAGGGCCGCTTTGGCAAATGTTTTTCACTGGGGTGATCTGTGATGCTGAAAGCTCTTTTCCACAAAGGATTAAAAACAGGACAGAGTCTTCTCTTTTGAGTGTACTCATATGATACAGCCACACCATCTCTTGGCTGACTTCATACTTTTAAATTTTTCATCACATCTATTTACTTATTTGTGTGTGTGTGTGTGTGTGTGTGTGTGTGTGTGTGTGTGCGCGCGCGCGCGTGCACGCGCATGTGGTTTGCTTGCAAGTGCCTATACACAAGCAACAATGCCGGGGCACACTTGTGGAGGTGAGAGGACCTGTCCTGTGGAGCCGGTTTTCCCCTGCTACCTATTATTCTGCCTGGTTCTTGAGACCCCCAAAGACCATCTAGGAAACAACTCTGATGTAAATACATGAGGGTTGTTTATTCAAGCTCAGAGCTTGGACTCTCAACACTCACTGACACAGCAGTTCGAGTTGAGAGCCCCCAGACCCAAAAGTACAAAGTTTATATAGAGACTCAGACAAAGAAGCAGGTTCTGTACTATATGATTGGACAACATTCGGGTAGCTAGTCATGTCCATTTCTGATTGGCTCCTTGTTACTGACTAACCAGCTGAAGTCAGCTTGACCACCAGAAAGTTTGTTTAGACTTTTTGGGTGCTTTCTCAGAGTGAGCTGTCTGGTGATGACGAGGGAACACCCCTGGAATACAAGGTCAAGTACATTTTGTTGTACTGGAACTGGAAGTCAGCTCTGAGTCAAACTTAATACAAAATGGAATCTTTTTTCAAGATGGAGTCAGTCAGGCTCCACACCTATATGTGGATTAACACAGGTCACCAGGCTTGCCTGACAAGCACTTTACCTGCTGAGCCATCTCACCAGAACTTGGCTGATGTTCTTAGTCCACAGGATCACTTTCCACGTATTTGTGAGTTAATATGTAACATCATTGCCTGTTTCTCCCATGTCTGCCATGTGAAAATTGAATCCATGAAAATGCTGGCTTAGCACATATGCAATCCAGTTTGAGAGAGATGGAAGCTTATCCCATCAGGGATTGCTGCAGGATTTCCATCCTTTCTGTTGGGTTGTTGAGAACCCTACTCAAGAGCTCAGACCATATTTTATAATTCTGAACTAGACGGACACTTAAATACTGTTTTTCTTTAGAAAACAACCTTTTTTTCCCCTCTTCTAGATTGAAACCAAGATTTCCCTTTCTACCTTGAGTGCTGTTGCAAGTCCAAGAATTGTAGACCTAGCCCAACCAAGGATCAAGATAGAGGGTCTATGCTATGAAAGGGAAAGGACTGAATTTCCCATCCATCCTGTAAGCAATCCCTGCCTCACTCATCCCTCGGCTTTCTTTCTGATTGCTCCTAAGATGTAATTTCGCCTCAACAAGGCATAGTCCAAAATCATCAGAAAAGATAATGTTGAAGTGGTCTGTGTTGGGAAGGGTGGCCTATCGACCTGATAAGGAGAAAGGCAGAATTGTTGAGGCCAAAGAACATGGGCTTTGGAGTTAGTGAGGTGGATGTGAGTCTTTGCTCTTTCCAGTGAGTACTTCACAGTAAGGACTGGCTGGTTGCTACGTAGCATCCTTCTTATTTTACTAATAGAAAGACAATATGGAAGATGTGCCTTTCAGAGTAAGACAAGAGGAGAACAGTCAGGCAATATGTACTCATTTGGCACCTACTAGGGAAGAGAGCCTGAACTAACTTCCAGCAAACAGTCTCCCCTGAGCAGTTCATATTGTAATGGAAAAAGAAGATGATAGACAGGTGAGTTTATGCTGTAGATACATATCATGAGGTAGAAGTAAATGAGCTAGGTACAGTGGCACACAAACATGTTATCTCAGTGCTCAGGGGCCTGAGGCAGAAAGATCTCAAGTTTGAGTTATACATCTGCGAGATAAGCAACATCTCTGGGAAGATTTTCTCAAACAAGAAGATTAATAAGCAAGTAGGGAAGGGCCATTAGAAAGGGTGATCTGTCTCTGCAGGTCAGAAAGTCCTCCTTGAGGGTCTGCTGTCTGAATCTAAAGACAGATGAGGAAAATGTGTCTCAGCCAAGACTGAAGAAAGATGTCTCAAGCAGAACTAACAAGTCCTGAGGCAGAAAGAGCCAGAACAGTGGCTTGTGTGGTTGCCTAGGGTCTCAGTGTTCCTGATGGGGAGGGGGAAAAGATGAGGTTAGAGAAGTGGGGTGACATTCAGATTTTTATAGTGGTTCTGCAGATACAGGAAGGAACCTACTCCAGGGTCAGAAATATGAGGGTGCCTCAGAAGGGGTTAGCACCTGAGAGCGGTGTGTTCCAACTTAGCTTTGGAAAGTACTTGCTTGGTGGAGTGTTGTGAAGATGGAGTGGGAATGACGGGGGCAAGTCAATCAGAGCTTGTTCATTCTTCAGTAGCCATCAGAGGCTGTCTGGATTGCTTGGACTAAGAGAGGAGACAAGATCAGCCGGGAGGACAGTCACAGTATTGCAGGAGAGAAACAAGAGGGAGGCAGGGAGGCGTGGAGAATTCTGAGACTGAGACTTATGCCTCTGTTTTTTGCTGCAGATAGCCTCTGCTGCCCTGCTTGCCAACCCTAGTGAACGAACTGTAACTCTGGCGAAGTTCAAACCTGTTCATGAAGATTATCTCCCTGTCCGAGATGCCCAGTGGCCTGTATCTCATGCTGCTGCTCATTCTCAGATGTCTGGGAGGATCCAGGCGCTAGCTAACCCACCCGCAAGGTACTGCAATTTGTGGTTAAAGTGGGACGACAGGAAGGCAAAAAGGCAAAGTCTTTGCAATCTGATGGCATACAGGCCCTAGATCATGCTTATAGCGTCTTTGAGCCTTCATTTTCTCATCTGTGTCGTGGAGGCCTGGAAATCCCAATGATACAATAATACCCTAGTTCTTAACATGGGGTTGGGGTGTGTTTGGGAAAAATCAGTCCCCTTTTCTGTTCTCCTTATTTCAGGTTGGTTTCTTTTTCTCCTATTCCAGGGCTTCGGTGCATATTGTGTATTATGACCCAGACGTCTTTAAAGTTAAGCCTTCTGCTTTGAGAGCTCAGTGTTCTGCCAGGGTCAGGGAGCTGGCAGAACCCATTGTGCGCTAGTGACAGCCAAGTCACTCCAGGGAGACTCGAGTTATGTATCCTGAACATGCAGCAGATGACTTTGTTCCTGCGTTGGTGTTTACATCTTACTATCACTTCCCAAACATGAGACTTCTGGGAAACAGATAGGCACTGTCTGTGATCTCATCTTTACTAAGTTAGGGGACCCACCCCACAATAAAGGAGAAAGCAATGCCTGCCTCACTATCCGTCCCACTCCCACAGGCCTCTCGGTGCCCCCTCCCCCACACACCGTCCTGTGCTATTGACCCTTTTTCACGTTTGTTTGCATGTTTTGCTCCTCACTACCTCCTGAATTCTGTCTCCAGCCCTTCTCTACAACGTCCTTGGAATTGAGGCCATTCTTAACGTTGCTTGTCAGTCTCCCTCCATCACCTACAAAAATAAGACATGGGAGGCTTCTTTGGGTGAGATGAAGTGGTTTCCATACTCTCTATTAGGGAGCAGCTTACGATGACTTCTTCACCAGTCTCTAGCTACTGCCCCACTCCACACTCCCAGGCGCCATGAATGTGAAAAAAGAGACACCCACACAGTGAAGCAGCTCACACCTATAAGCACCAGCTACTCGGGGAAGCAGAGGAGGGATGACCGCCTGAGCCCAAGAGTTCAAGAGCAGAGGGCAACAAACAGTAATGTACCATCTGAAAAAGATAAATATGTTTCAAAAAGAAAAGGCTGGGTGATGTGGTACATGTCTGTAATCCCAGAATTTGGGAGACAGAAGCAAAAGACCTGCTATATAAAAAGACCCTGTCTTGAGGCATGGGTTAAAATAGTATTTTTAATAGCAAGCATGAAAAATCCTCTATCAAATTATATCTGCTTAGAGTTTTTTTGTATTTGGTTTTCTCCCTGAACCACTATTCAAAAAATTTAATTTTTATGGGACACGCCTAGATTTCCATAAAAATGAATTTACTTGAAATCTTATTTTACAATGAAAGAGTTATGTATAAAAGGATGTTGAAAGGCAGTATTATATAGTAGTTTTTTACTTTGAGTTTGGACTTAGACAGTGTTTGTATCTCTTCTGGGCCATTTACTAGATAGACAATTTCTTTCCTCCTTATATCTCAGTTTCCTTACATATAAAGTAGGTTCTTCCCACAATGTTGAAAAGGTTAAATGGAAAAATAAATGTAATAAAACATGAATTTGAGTTGAAATTTGTTTTTGAAATTTACTCTGTTTGCTGGGAGGGAGAAGTGTCATAATTCATACCAATGGGGAAAACGTGGCCTGATCCTTCCATCAAGTGAACGCTTGCTGTACAAGGGGCAGGAGTTATGTAGCACAACGAGCCAATGAGATGCCAGATCTGTTCATGCCGCTTGTGTAAAATAGCCGTAGGAACAATGCAATGTCATAGTGTTGTGAATTGACAGAACAGAGAGCTTCGATCCCTCAGGAAAGTGAAGGAGGTTTTCTTTAATGGAGACACAATTGGACTGGAACCTGAACATTGAGCGGGACTAACTAACTGCAGAGTGGGCAGAGAGGCATTCCAAAGAGTGGAAATGTGTGTTTCGGGGATGCATCCTGCAATGACTCTTCTTCTTCCCTTTGGAGAGTATCTCCAGTTTTCTTTCAAGGAGTTACTTGCTACTCACTCAAGCCTTATTCAGGGGGTTGAACACATAGTTTGGGATTGGGGGCAAGGCTTGTCTAACATGTTCAAGGCCCTGATGAGTACAACTCCCAGTATCTACAATGTAAACAAATAAAGTAAGGGTGCTGGAGACATTGCTCCATGTTTAAGAACTCTTGCTATGCTAGCAGAGGACCCAGGTTCATGGCTCAGCTCGCACACAGGCAGCCCACAACTGCCTGTAATCCCCTGAGGAGGCTAGAAGAAAGTCTCAGAGATCCTAGAACTGCAATTACATATATACTGGCAAAGCATTCACACATTTGAAATAAAGGTAAAACCTTTAAAAGAAAAAGCAAATAAATAACAAAGTGTTATGGGGCTGTGTGTGGTGGCACATGACTTCCTGGAACTCACTACGTAGATAAAGCTGGCCTCAAATTCATAGAGATCCACCTGCCTTTGCCTATTGAGTGCTGAGATTAAAGGTATGCACCACTAGGCCTTAAGAAAGTTTACAGTAGACATGATAAGAGATTAACAATAGCTAACATTACCACAGAATATTACAGTGCAAACTTGTTAGTGTGATCCCCCTCTGCAAAATATCTTCATGTGTAGTCATCCTTTTTGTGAGGATGTGAGGTGACGCAATGCCTCCATGACAAGATGAGCCTGTGAGAACGACAGGCATGTGGCCTGGCTGTCATTGACCTCCTGATATGTCAGGCATCAACTACTTTAGGTCAACCTGCATCTAACTTTTTTCATATTTAGTTAGAAACAGTTATCATTTTACTTAAAGGAAACACATTACATATTCTCTTCAGTACATTTAAATTACCTACATCATTCTTCTTGCACATTGAGGACATGATTAAGTAAAATAATGAATGCCTGAAGACAAATACTCTGATACCACAAAGACAATCTGATAACCAACATGGAATTAAGTAACTTACAGAAGTGTAGCATATTTGATGTGTATACACTGGACACAGAAGTAAAAGCCTGTCCCTGGTTAGGGAAACAGGGGATTTATGAGAGGTTATTTCGATAACTCAGAATAGCAGATAGTAACAAACCTACAAACTGTTTACCTCAAGGATTCTCTATTTAACAGCTTCAAAGATATGGCTGAATGCAAGTAACCGAAACCTCACAAAATGAAATCACAGATTATGGAGTTCTAGAATAAACTAAGGAAAGGGAAGACTGCAGATTAGCCTTGGCTCATGAAATGGCTCCAGGAGGAAACTGGAGTGGTTTTGCCAGCTGTTTGCCATTCTGTGGTTTCCGGGAAGATGGGGCCTTGTCCAGAAACTCCTGGGAAGCTAGGGCCTTGTCAGACACCAAGCTGAACATGTACATTTTTCCACCAGAAGGTCCAGCCTACGTCGGTTTCCGGACAGAAAAGGATGAAACATGGGATGGGATCTGTGCCACAGGCTATTCGGGGGACGGGGAGAAAGGATTATCTTCACCGTGAAGTGTTACAGCTTTTATGATAAGCATGACGGAGGGAGAGGGAGAGGGAGAGGGAGAGGGAGAGGGAGAGGGAGAGGGAGAGGGAGAGAGAGAGGAGAGAGAGAGAACCTCTCTGCAGCACAAGGTCACAGCTCTTTCAGCTAAGCCGCCAGTGATGGTCCTGCAGCTTCAAGGAGCCTGGAGCTCCCGGAACAAACCAAGTGACTTCAGGAGTCTGACTTGGCTCTGGCGAATCGGGTGGCTACTTCGGGAACAATCAGTAACCTGCCACTGCTGCAGGTGAGCAATGTGGCACAGTGAGCAGTGCGCGCGCGGGAGGAAAGGCAGAAGCTCAGGCACCTCAGCAAGCTTTGGAGGCGGATACCAGGGTGCAGACAGCAACTGCAGGAGCCATACTGTCCACCACGCACTGAGACACGGATTCTTGGCAGCAAGAACCTGTCTTGGGCAGGGGATCCAGCGATGAATTCTTCTGAGAGGGAGAAGGCCCTTCCTTCCCAAGCCCAAAATAAACAGCGAGTCTCAGACGATCATGGTGGAGAAATGGAGTGAGAGAGAGTTTATTTCATGAACAGAGGCATTATAAACCTTGGCCAGTGGGAGGGGTTTTAGGGGTGAACGTGTTTGCTTCGCTGGGGCTAGAAGTGCCAGGGATACTTCATTTACATGCAGCAGTATGGTTTTGGTTTTATCTTTGTTTTTTTTTTTCTTTTTGTTTTTTTTTAAGATTTATTTATTTTATGTATATGAATGCTCTATCTGCATGCACAGCTGCAGCCAGAAGAGGGCATCAGATCACATTGTGGATGGTTGTGAGACACCATGTGGTTGCTGGGAATTGAACTCAGGACCTTTGGAAGAGCATTAGCCAGTGCTCTTAACCACTGAGCCATCTCTCCAGCCCCTCTTTTTGGTTTTTTGAGACAAGGTTTCTCTGTGTGGAACTGGCTGTCCTGGACTCACTTTGTAGACCAGGCTGGTCTTGAACTCACAGGGATTTGTCTGCCTCTGCCTTCTGATTGTTGGGATTAAAGGTGTGTACCACCATGCCCATGGTCCTATCTTAAGAAGGGGAACACAGTACCTAATTATCCTATGGGCAGTGGGATGGGGGAAGAACTCCGGGTATGGTTAGAAGCATAGACAAAGATCATTGGCTGAAAGTTTAAGGTAGTAAGAGATCTCATTAGCATGGGGAGGTATTTCCAGGAATAAACGGGTTTCTTATGGGGGGAAAAAGGCTTGGACCTAATTCCACGAGGGCTATGTGACATTACTCAGATGTGGGGTCTGTCAAGGATCCCCTAAGTAGAGAAAGGGAGAACCTCTGACAAAGGGAGTCTGTCATTTTGCACTGAGCTCAGGGACTTTCCAGTAATACCAGACTTCGACCTTATCAGTAGAATTTCCCAACAGCTGTTGACTGTTTTCCATAGGCTTGTGGACATGGGTTTTACTTTGGTAGAAAGCAAAGGTAACATTCCTTCATTCAACCCCCTATCAATTTTCATATACCCACACACCAGTTCGCCAAGAAGAACCTGCACAGTTTGGGTAGAGAAGTGTGTTGGTCATGACAGGCCTAACTCTTCCACCTTAGCTGACTGTTCTTTCCTCCTTTACTAGGCTGCGGGTTCTAAGGGACCCATCTGAGGAGTTCCTGGCCCATGGCCACTTTTGGTAACAGTTATATACCAGAGGCTGTAAGGAAAGGGCCTGGAGACAAGCATTCTTCCAGACTTTGTGAGAATTTTCATTTTCCACATGGGAGGTGTTCTTGGATGAAAAAACATTTCCAAGCACAGTAGCATGCATCCACGCTTGTCTGGTTCCTATGGCCAAGGTGTGTCCAAGACTTCTAGGATGATAGCTAGGGTAGGCTTATAGTCAGAGATAAGGAAAGGTGGCTGTACAGAGTGGAGACCAGAAAGCGGCTGCCTTCAGGGTAAGTGGGCAGTGAGCCCCACCACGTGCCAGGAACACAGTGGCGATGGGTAGGCAGCTTTGGAATGAACTGTAATGTCTAAGCTTGCAGGCATTCCTTGGGACTTGAAGAATTTGCAAAGTGCCACCTTCCTGGCTTCAGTAGACTTAAAACATGGCCAATGTGAGGAAGCCATTTTCAGTTCAAGCTTCTCTGGGATTACTAACATGGTTGGCTATTTGTAGACTGAAATATAAATGAAATTTTATATTTTATATTTTATACATATATTTATATTTTATACAAGGAAAGACATTGATTTATCGACCCCTGACAACTGACTCAGAATAACAGAAGCTGTTAAACAGACTGAGTATCAGTAGGAAAACAGATTGAGTAGTTTTAAATGGTCTCAAAGCAGATTATTAATGTCACAAGGTTGGACAAAAGTACATGTTTCTGAAGGCAAGACATTTTCAGAAACAGCTAATCCCAAAATACAGCAGCTTGGGTTTTGGATCATTTGACTTCAAATGTTAGAAATAGTATAGGAAAGACTAGAACTGCACATGTCTTTAAAGACACAAAGCACTGTATCTTTAACCTCTCTGGGCCTCCATTCTATCACTAATGAAATGGAAGCAAGAATAGTACTGTTATTAAATTCTGGCTCCCAAAGACCATCAGGTAGCTTTGGAACAAAGCAAAGCTGAGCTGATAGTTTGCTGAGGCACAATCCGTCAAACCTGCATTAAAGAATACGAAGATTTTCCCCCTTGAAGTAGTTTAGTCCAAGAGTGAGTCTGAATTGAATTCTCCATTTCTTTCACTCTGTCTAATTCTCCATTTCTTTCACTCTCTAGTCTTTTGTTCATCCTATCTATTGTCTGTTTCCACTGGACTGTCCGTCATCTATCTGTTGTGTGTGTCTCGTGTCTGTGTTGTCTGTCTGTCCCAAACAAAGGGCTTTGCTCAGTATTTATTTAGCAGCACAGACAACGTAATGTGGATAAAGAATAAATGATACTGCCTTAGTTAGGGTTCTATTGTTATGAATAGATAACAAGGCCACAGTAACTCTTATAAATGAAAAATATTTAATTGGGACTGGCTTAGAAGTTCAGAGGTTTAGAACATTATTATCATAGCGGGAAGCATGACAGAATGCAGGCAGCCATGGTGCTGGAGAGGTAGCTGAGAGTTTACATCTAGTAGACAGCAGGTACAGAGAGTGACACGAGCCTTGCTTGAGCTTCTGAAGGCTCAAAGCCCACCTCCGGTGACACACTTCATCCAACAAGGCCACACCTACTCCAACAAGGCCACACCTCCAATAATGCCACGCCCTATGAGTCTATAGAGGCCATTTTTATTCAAAGCACCAGATACTTCTTGCTGTTTTTTTGTTTTGTTTTGTTTTGGAGACTGTGTGTCTCTATGTAGCTCCATCTGGCCTGGAATTCACCATGTAGACCAGGCTGGCCTTGAACTTAGAGATCTCTCTTTCTCTGCCTCCTGTACTGGAATTAAAGGTGTGCACCACCACGGTCAGAAAGAGATACTGTTTTACAGAACTCTTAACAGAATTTTACAAGGAAAGACATTGATTTAATGACCTCAAGTGACTCAGAATAACATAAGCTATTAAACAGGCTGAGTACCAGCAGGAAAACAGATTGAGTAGTTTTAAATAGTCTCAAAGCATATTATTAATGTTGCAAGATTGGACAAAAATACATGTTTCTTAAGGCAAGATATTTTCAGAAAGAGCTCATCCCAAAATACAGCATCTTGGCTTTATAGCATCTACCAAGGGGAGGGCAGTGTGTGATATGAGGTTTGAGGGGTGTAGCCTAAGCATATCCCTTAGGAGGAAGGCCTGAGTAGGATTAGACAGAAGAGTGACAGATACTGCAAGGTTGGCACTCCTAAGGAAGTCTTCGAGAGCTAGTGAGGCTAGAGACACTTTAGTTTCATCTTTGTGGGCAAGCTTCCTGGAGTCATATTCCTGAAAGCAGAAGTGAAAGCCTTGCTCACAGAGACAGGGAACTGTGTGGTTGTTGGGTGGTCTGAGCTCACATTCTCTCCATTTACTTTCAGCATTACTGGGAAGATAAAGTGAGACAAAGAGCAAGATGCTCTAGGTCCAGGGTTCATGCCTGGTAAATCCTCACTGATTGTTTCCATTCATGTCATTATGGGCCTATCCAAAGTCCTTCTCTCTTACCAGTTTGCTAATGCATAAAACTCCACCTCCAGAATTATAATCCCATCACCTAAGGATATATCTCTTTCAAGGACGCAAACACATTCAGAAAACGATGTCTCATTACATGTTAAAAGCATTTATACCTCAATAGGGTGGTGTTTATAAAAATCCCAAATGGAGAATCTAAAAGCTTAGAACACAAACCTTCCTAAGCCATTAGGAAAAACAGCACCAGAAATCCTTAAGCCATCCTGGAGAAGCTTGTCCATGCCCACTTCCAGGCAAGAGAGAAGAGTAGCACCACTAGACCCAGAGCCTCTGATACTTAATTTTGAAATTTTTAAAAATTAAATTTCTTAATTTCTTAAAGATTTATTTTTATTGATGCAGGAGAGATGGCTAAGCAGTTAAGAACACTTGTTGCTCTTGCAGAGGACCCATGTTCAGTTCCCAGCACCCACATGGCAGCTCACAACCCTCTGTAACTTCAGTTCTAGAAGACCCAACATCCTTTTCAGGCTTCTACAGGAACTGCACACACATAGTGCACAGAAACACATCAGATAAAATACTTACACACCCAAAATAAAAATAAGCAAATCTGAAAAATGTTTTTGATTAATTTTTATTAATTTTACTGATATGATGTAGTCTTTTTTTTTTTTGATAGGGTTTCTCTGTGTAGTCCTGGCTGTCCTGGACTCACTTTGTAGACCAGGCTGGCCTTGAACTCGCAAAGATCCGCCTGCCTCTGCCTCCCAAGTGCTGGGATTAAAGGCGTGCGCCACCACCGCCAGGCTTTGTTTTTTTTTTTTTAAGATTTATTTATTTATTGTATATGCATGCCAAAAGAGGGCATCAGATTCCAGTATAGATTGTTGTGAACCACTATGTGGTTGCTGGGAATTGAACTCAGGATCTCTGGAAGAGCAGCCAATGCTCTTAACTGCTGAGCTATGTCTCCAGCGATGTGATGTAGTCTCTGTGTGTACGGACCTGTGATGGTTTGAATAAGAATTGGCCCCATAAGTTCATCAGGGAGTGGCACTATTTGAGAAGGATTAGAAGGATTTGGAGGTGTGGCCTTGTAGGAGTAGGTGTGGCCTTGTTGGAGTAGGTGTGTCACTAGGGATGGGCTTTGAGTTTTCAAAAGCCCATGCCAGACCCAGTCTCTCTCTGCCTGTGCATCAATATACAGCTTTTTCTCCAGCACCAGGCTGCAGTGCCTACCACCATGCTCCTTGCCATGATGAGAATGGACTAAACCTCTGAAACTGTAAACAAGCCCCCAGATAAATGCTTTCCTTTATTAGAGTTGTGCTCATGGTGTCTCTTCACAGCAATAGAACACTAAGATATGACTCATGTATGCAGTTACCTAGAGACTTGCACTGGGCATCAGAATCCCTGGATCTGGGCTTCTAGAGGGGTGTGTGTGAACTAATATGAATGTTGGGAACAGGACTCCTGTCCTCTGCAAGAACAGCAAGTGCCCTCAGTCATGGAGATATTTCTCTACCCCTGTGTTAGGTCAAGCTTTCTGATTCACTCAGATGTGTCCCAGCCCTTGGTTTTTGGGTGTCTCCTGTCAACAAAGGGAACCAGGCATGAAGGTGGCAGCGGAAGTGCTCTGTTATCTCTAGAGAGTAAATCAGGGTTCTTCAATTCATACCATCAAAGAAGTTCACTTGGTTAGGGAGGTAACATACTGCCTCAGTTTCCCCCCCCCCACTTCCTATGATGAGTCAGCTCTTCTGAAGTTTCTGCACCACACCAACAGGCTCTAGATTAGGCATGGATCTCAATCATGGCTGCACTTTGGAGCCAGCAGGAGTTCTTTCAAATAATACTGAAGCTGGTCACACTCTTGCAGCCCTCCAGCATGCAGCTCTTGACCAACTTGAGTCAGAAAGTCAAGGTGGACCCAGGGGACCTCTATGGCTCCCAGTCCTTGAGGCTGCGGGTTCTGAGGTTAAGGCACTGGTGTAATTGTTTTCTGAGTATCTTGCCTTGAAAATCTTGCCTGCCATTTGAGCTCATCTGAGTCATTATTTCTTTTTCTTTCCCAACACCAGTCAGTTTGGATTAGGATCCATATTAAGGACCTCATTTTCACCTAGTAGTTATGTACATTGAAGGTTGTTTCTGTATCTTGGCTATATGATATCAAAAACACAGGCAACAAGACCAGACAATAATCGAGGAAGACTACATTACATTAAAAAAATTTTTTTTTGAGACAGGGTTTCTCTGTGTAACAACTCTGGCTGTCCTGGACTTGCTTTGTAGACCAAGCTGGCCTTAAAATTACACAGATCCACCTGCCTCTGCCTTCCAAGTGCTGGGATTACTCCCAAGTGTGCCACCTCACCCAGCAATTACAGACAGCTGTGAACTGCCATGTGGATGCTGGGATTTGAACCTGGATCCTTTGGAAGAACAGCCAGCACCCTTAACCGCTGAGCCAGTTTCTCTAGCCCCTACATTTAAAACTTTTGCACAACAAAGGAGACAATCAGCAAGGTTAAAAAGAAATCTGTGAATGGGAGGTAATGTCTTTGAATGTTGGTTCTAGACACACACACACACACACACACACACACACACACACACACACACACAC
>CAJQZJ010034136.1:2958177-2969219 GCA_907164525.1 Lophiomys imhausi
CACACACACACACACACACACACACACACACACACACACACACACACCCCTGTGGATATCAAAACCCACAGGTGCTTTATTTAAGTTCCTTAAATAAAATGGTGTGGTGTTTGCATGTAGTCTGTGCAACTCTCGAAGACTTTAAACTGTTACTAGATTATGTACAATACAAAACAGTGTGAATGCTGCACAAATGGTTTTATATTATGTCATCTAGGGAATCATGAAACCTGTAGGTCATCAGGGAAGACATTTATTTTTCCTTGAAAACATTTTCAATCTGTGGTTGGTTGAACAGTGGGTTCCAGGACACTGGGGACTGAATGTATCTGCAAACCATGTAAGGTGAGAACTTCTAAACTGTGCAAGGAACTGCTCTAACCCACTTGTAAAAACAATGCAGCCAGTCTCACAAGCCTTGGTACCTAGGAAGTGGCTGCTACGGGAGCCTACTGAAGAAAGTTGTTCACAGTCCTAATGGGGTTTACAGATTCATAGCTCGAACAGGATGGCTGGATTTCTGAAGCATCTACAGGTCTCTACTCTTGGCTTCCCTCCAGCCTGGAAGCTGTAAGTCCAACATGAGAAGTGTCTGGCCCGGGCCTCAGCATTGCCAATCATCCATGCAAAGGAAAATCTCCCAAGCAAGGAAATAGGGACCTGAGAATAAAGCTGATTCTTGCACAGCTCAGAGGAAGGCCCCTTTAATTAATTGCTGTTGCCCAACTTGGACCTTCCATAAAGGGTTGGGGGAGAGAAAACTTCAAGCTTATATTCCAAAAGGGATTTTTAAAACTCATTATTATAAGATAAAGCAAATTGTAGCTTAAAGGAACAAAACATTCTCCGTGTTTTTAAGGATATGTGCAGTTCATTGGGGCTGGCTGGGGGCTTCCACCTACTGTGGAAACACATTCTAAGCAAATATGACTTGCTCGTTTTAAAGTAGTTAGTGCGGTATAAAAACATTTTCTTGCAGTGAAAACTCCTACCCATTCCTGCTAGTGCCCAAGAGGCCTCTTGAGCTTGCAAACTGTGACACTCTTTATACTCCAGGTCAGGATTCCGATATTTGAAAATGCTTGAATTTTTCTTAGTTTAGTGTTCACTACTTTGTCATTCTATTACTATTACTCAGTTGGAAAGATCATATAAATCCTAGGAAAATAACATTCAAGTGATGATGTTATTAAAATTTTTGATGAAAATGGAACTGTGGAGGCTTGGAGAGATGGCTCAGCAGTTAAGAGCACTAGCTGCTCTTCCAAAGGACCCAGGTTCAAATCCCAGCACCTACATGGCAATTCACAGCTGTTATAATTGCTGGGCATGGCAGCACATGCCTTTAATCCCAGTACTTGGGAGGCAGAGGCAGACTGATCTTTGTGAGTTCAAGGCTTGGACTACAGAGTGAGTCCAGGACACAAAGAAACCCTGTCTTGAAAAAAACAAAACAAAACAAAAAATGAACAAAACCCCCCAGAAAAACCATGGAACTGTGAACAAAAAAAAATTCCAGAGTAAAAGTCTGATGTAGTAAAATGTTCTGCAGAAGACAAACTAATACTGTGGCCCTGCCTCAGGAGACAGCCCTGCGAGAAAGGTTTAAATGTGCTCACAATGCTGAAAACAACATTAAACCAAAGATGTGCTCCCTTAACATCCCAGTATTGATTCCCTTAAGCTCTGTTTCGTATGTGAAAATGAGAATTGAATCACAAGAAATGGCCAAAATCTTGTTAATTTAATAGAATATGCCTCTTTGAGAAGGTAGACCAAATATAGACATTTAGGGATCAAGTTGTATTCTAATATTGGTTGCTTCTGTTGAAGAGCTAGGTCATTTCATAGTATCAGGATTCATCCTCACACATTGTGAGAGAATGCGTGCGTGCAGTTTGCTTGGACCTGGAAATAGGGCTATGGTGTAACGATGATTGAAAGCCACTTGAAGGCAAAAAGGACAAGCAGAGCCATGGAAAGCCATACCCTTGCTTGGCTGATGGGAAAGACTGGAACATGACTGAGATACAAGGAAAGGCTCAGGGGTAGAGCCTGGCTTCCCAGTACCACTAAATTAATGAAAACGATAAATGATGCTTGTATTCACTGGATTTCCATGATCTCTGGAGTGGTTAATATAAACCAATTGGATGTGTCAAGAGCTGCAGGGATGAGGAGAGAAGGAATGAATGGGGGAGCACAGAGGGCTTTTGGGAAAACGACCACTCTCCATGATTCTGATGGACACTGTCACTACCTGTTCCTCCAAGCTCACAAAATGTCACAGCACCAACTGTGAACTTTAGTTAAGAATAACTTACCCATTTTGTCTCATGCCCCTAGAGGCACTGAAGATGTGGCTGCTGTTTCACATATGCATCAGTAGGTGGCAGAGTTGAGAGGGTATGTCTACCTTCAGTGTTCTGACCTATGAACATCTGAATGAATAACATTTCCCAGGGGGAGAAAAAGAAAAAAAGCAACCTGGCTTTTGGTGCCATGGGTTCTGGCAGGGGTGCTAGCCTGTGTTTATGACCAGTTCAGCACCAGGGAAGCATCAGATAGGCTCCCAGGACAGGAAGTAAGCCAGAGACTAGGGGAGCCCTGTCTGGCCCTGGATGAGGGAGTTGTGGGTGAACTAGCCCTGAGGGTATGAGTGTGGGAGAGCCAGCCCTGCCTTTTGTCTGCTTAGTGGTAGTGTTGGCAAGGGAGAGATCGCCTCCCTTTGGCCCTCACCACCAATGACAGACAGGTGATCTGGCCCTGATGGGGTTCAAGAGCAGGAGAGCTGCCCTTGCCCCTTACATGCTCCAGCACTCGGGAGAACAGGCCCTGCCCCTTACATGGGCAGCACACTACAACTGGTTCTAGATGTGGTGGTTGTGTGTGAGCCAGCCCTGAGGGAGTGAGTGTGAGAGAGCCAGCCCTGCCTTCTGTCTGCTTTGTGGGTTGGCAAGGGAGAGATCCCCTTTACTCTCTTGTCCCCTCTACAGGTAGCAGGCAGGAGAACTGGCCCTGATGGTGTCATGAAAGCAGGAAAGCTATTTCCAGGTCTATAAAGAATTTTGGTGGCATTTTGATAGGAATTGCATTGAATCTGTATATTGCTTTTGGCAGAATGGCCATTTTTATTATGTTGATCCTACCTATCCATGAGCATGGGAGATCTTTCCATCTTCTGACAGCATCTTCAATTTCTTTCTTCAAGGGCTTGAAGTTCTTGTCATACAGGTCTTTCACTTGCTTGGTTAAAATTACCTCCAGGTATTTTATATTGTTTGTGGCTATTGTGAAGGATGTTGTTTCCCTAATTTCTTTCTCAGCCCATTTATTTTTTGTATAAAGAAAGGCTTCTGGTTTTTCTGAATTAATTTTGTATCCAGCTACCATGCTGAAGGTGTTTATCAGCTGTAAGAGTTCTCTGGTGGAATTTTTGGGGTCACTTATGTATACTATCATATTGCAGGAACATAGACTTTGTTTCCTGTCAATGAGACACCTTGCCCTAGTGGTGCTGCCTTGTAGGCCCCCAGTGTAAGAGGAGGCTCTTGGCCCTCATATGACTGCTGAACTGGGGTGGGGGATTGTTATGTAGGGACACTCCACTCCGGAGGAGTGGGATGGAAGGGATGGCGGGTAGAGGGTGGGAGAGCAGGACTGGGAGGGGTAGCAAGAGGACACTGTGATGGAGATGTAACCTGAAGTCATAAGTAAATATTTTTAAAAAAGCAGAAAAGCTAATCCAATGTCTTACTGCTTGAGCACTTGGGAGAGTAGGCCCTGCAAGTGGGAGTTGCAGGCCCAGAATGAGGGCTTTGAGTCAGCCCACCCCATGGATGAACTGCTGGAGTGCATAAAGAGGCCAGTTCCACAGGCCCAAAACTACAGGGTCTCCATGACACAGGACAATAACAGAATATCTGAGAGGAGTCCCAGTGAGGTTCCAGTATTAACAAAGTAACAGAAGCCAGAGGCCTCATAGCAGACCAAGGAGTCATTAAAATGAACATTTGCAAGCAAAATGTGTGGACAAGAGAGAATATTGTGGGACACACTGAGGCAAACTACAGTTTCAACAATGAGATTTTTTTTTTATGTAGAGGGAGGTTATAAAGGTGGAGGGTTGGTCTGAGGGGAGGTGAGTGAGGAGAGGGAACAGGGTGCATGATGTGAAATTCACAAAATAAAAAAAAACAATAAAAAGAAAAAACAAAACTGAAAAAAAAAGAATAACCTACCCATTTTGGCTCATGAATTCTTATCAACTTACCCCACTAATGTAAGATGTTGTAAGTTTTGCCCAGTTTCTTTTTTCTATAAACTTGAAACTTCTCCAAAAAAACAAATCTAGATTTTTTTTTTCTTTTTAAGCAAATGAGTAGCAGAGAACGCTGGCTGTACATACCATTCCCGGGGAAATCCTGAATCACCCAATCAGGCTGAAACATGCTTACTAGTGAGGCGTGAAGATTAAGAACCAGATGAGAAATGGGAAAGAGACCTTGTATTCATTGCCAAAATAAGCGTTCTCCTTTAAGTGGCTCGCATGAGTATCTCCTCCACATACTCTGATGAATCAATTTTACCTTTCAGGAAAAGTTCCAAATCTCCCTCAGCGTGTTTGCTAAGTAAACACCATGTCTTAGCAATTCTCACCATAGGATTCACCCCACCAATAAATATACATATGAAGGTGTTCAAAGAGCTGTGCTAAGCCATGGCGGCTGTGAGGTGGTGCACACTTTTGAAAAGCAATGGCGAGATCAGCAGTGAGAAGCATGTATCTTTTTGATCTGAAGCAACCTGTTGCTTGGCTGGCTGGCATCCATAGCTTTTACTTAGGCTGAGAAATGAGTAAGTCTATACATCCTTCTCTGTGGTGGTAGTTTGGTCAATCCAGCGGACTTCAGATTGGCTTCCCACAATCAGATACCAACCTCCAGAAGCCCTGGGACCACCTGCATTCTTTTCCCTCATGCTGCTAGCCAACTTCTGGGTAGTGAACTCTGGACGTTAACTCAGACCTATGAAAAACAGGACTATAATTCTCCGTGCTTTCTGACTTTGAACTTTTCCACCCCCAGCTAGTGGGAAAACAGCTTCATTGTTTTCTGGGGTTCCAGAAGTCTTCTCAATACCAAGAGAATGTGTGAAGGGAATTGGGGGCAGGCCAATGAAACCTGGGGACCTTTGTGTCCTAGTCCACACTGGTTAGACAAAATAAACTGCTGACCCGTGCAATCCTCTTCCTGTGTTCTTGTCATGTCCTCTAGCTTCCTGGAATTTTCTGCCCTGCCCGATGTGTGGAATGGGCCAGGCTACTGCCAGTCCTACTGATCTACATGCTATTGCTATTTTCTTTCCTTCCTGGTGACTGGCCAAACCAGACACCATCATTTTTGTTCTTAGAACTCACAACCTCTCAGCTCCCCTTTATATTCTGCTCTCTGGATGTCTCTTCCCAGGATGGAGGTGACACATTCTCTTCTCTTAGTCTCCTTCACAACACCTCAACCCTAGAATACCTTAACTTTTGGATTCAGGAGCAAAACCACCTCCAAGCTGTACCCATTTTCTCTTGCTATATTCTTTCCCCGAGGCACAGAGGTCAGATCATGATGGGAATCACAGGGATGGAAAAGAGTCCTCCAGGCAGAGACAGGAAGAAGCTTACATTTCAAAGCATCACTTGGCCATAGTAATATCTGACCCCTCTGTGGATATGTAGCTATAGATTCCTTAACTACAAATTCAACCAAAACAGATAAAAACGTGTAGTGATGCCTGTAATCTGTATGCCTATCTAATATCTGCATCTGTACTGGACATGTACAGACCTCTTTTTGTGATCATTCCCTAAACAACTATTTATAGCATTTGGATTGAATTAAGTGTTGTAAGTAATCCAGAGGAGGTTTCAAGAATAGGGGAGGCTGTGTGTAGGTTATATACAAATATCTTGAGTATCTATTGACTTGGAGATCCACACTGGTCTTTGAAACCAAGCTCCCATGGACCTTGAGGGACAATTTTATCAATCTGTAGGTCTTTTCTCCCCTGGTATATTTTAAGTTGTCTTATAGTAGGATTATTTTTGTTATTGTTTTTGTTTTTATCCCCTCAGCAGTGTAGAGTCTGAGGTGTATCCTCTGACAGTCTTAGTGTGTCCCTCCTCAAACCCTTGGTCAGTTCTGAGAAAAGCTTGGAATTATCCTTTGGGTCTTAACAGTCACACCTGCTGCTAAGTCATAAGATTTTCCATCCCATTCTTTGCCAATATTGCATTCTTGGTCACCTTTGGAGACACTGCGTACCTCGGAACAAAAGTTCACCAGACTGGATGGAATTTTAAAATCATTTTTTCATGAAATGTAGAGATTCTACTCCAAGTCATTAAAAAGAATGACAGACATTAAAAGTCACAGTGCTGCAAGGAGGGAATTCCAGAATTCACATAGCATGTACTGTTGAGCGCAGACACTAAGCATTCATCTTAAAGTCTAGGTGCACTGCTTGCTGATGTCCTTATGGGGACTTGGGGGTAACTAAACAAGTGCTCTCTCTGTAAGGATGAGACACGAAGCAGGTAAATTTTGATGGAAGGAGGTGGAAATGGGGGAAGAAAAAGCTATAGCCTCCCAACGGGTGGGGATGGAATAGGATTCTCAGGAGTTCATCCTGAAGGTCAAGTGCCCAATTCGGCCCTGCTTCTGCAGAAAGGCAATGCATCCTTTTTTGAGAGTTGTCCCATGAGAACATTAGTCATTCTGTACTCAACTGGGCATTGAGCCCGAGCCTGCATATTTATTCTGGCATGCAGTCCCCTGGGGTGTCTGCTCACTCCGTGGGACAGAATCTCATGGTCTAGGCTGTGGCCCATGACTGGGAGGAAAGACCATCTTCTCTTTGCCCAGTCTCACCACCACCAGGACTGCCGGTATTCTCCAGCCCTTCAGCATTAAGCCTCTGAAGGTCATTAACGCTTTTCTCCTAAACCTTCTAGCACCTTCCAAGGACAGCATGATACATAATCTTCACTTCACCTAGACAAACATCTGTTGCCTACTGCACTAGTCATGGCGCCTGCATCTTCTATTTAAGAGTCTCTAGGATGTGTGGTGAGAACTGCCTAGGAGACCCTGCAGGGAGATCTCAGCATAAGTGAGCTAATGCTTTTCTGTCCTTATACTTTTCAGTGAAAAAGGCTGAGGCCCTAGCCCGAGTGTTCTACACTTTTGCTTGGTCTTTAATGTTTGTTCCATTCTGACAGTGCATGCAGACCCAGGGAGGAATTGTGCCACTCAAGGCGGGGAATATGTGTTCATATGGGGAAAATTGTATGTTCAGCTTCAATACAAAGGCTAGATGCTGGGTGAGTTTATCTAGGAAAAACCTCCCTCAGCCCTAGACTGCAGTGCCCAGCTCTAAGTCTGCCACCTTGAACCCATTCTATCAATGTTTACTGTATTGAAAAGAAACTGCATTCAATCTATTTGTGGCCTTTGAGTCTATCTTACAATAACCCCAACCAAATAAGTCTCCGGCTCCAAAGAGATGAACTAGTGTTATTAAATGATGTAGGAGTCCCTGGTGTTCTGTGATTGGATTCCTCTGTTCTCTCTTCTCCCAGAGCTCATAAGAGCGCAGAGAGCAAAAGAACAGAAGTTAGAGGGAAAGAGCCTTAATGTCAGACACTCATGTGCCTTTTGTGGGATAACTACTTTGAACCAGGGTTGTTGTTTTGTTTTATCAAAATCCCAACCATTCTATTTTAACAATAAAGACTCGGGAGCCAGATGTTGGAGTGAAAGTCTGCTGGTTCAGAGAGGTAGAGAAAGCACCCAGCTGATTTTCCCCCTTAATTGATGCCCAGAAGGAAAAAGCCCCTTCTCCACGATGTCTTCAAAGCCCTTCAAACTGAATGTCTTTCATTTCTACTTCCTGTATGTCTCTCTGTCCATCCTGTGGACTTCCTCTCACTCTCTTATGTTTTTTTTTTCCTGTGTTCACTCTCTGTCAACTGGTTGCTGGCTCTGCCTCTTATGGATGACTTTATTTAATCCTGTTTACAATAGGCAGAAAGCTCTTGGATTAAAGGTGTGTCCTAGGGCTGAGCCACACCCCAACTAGAAACAGGTTTTTCCAGACACTAGCCGCAACCTGGGTTTAGTGGTTTCTACCTGCATTCCAGAAGAGGGCATCATATCTTACCATATGGTTGTGAGCCACCATGTGGGTGCTGGGAATTGAACTCAAGACTTCCGGAAGAGCAGCCAGTGGTCCTAACTGCTGAGCCATCTGTCTTTGGAGATGATGTGTGACCTCTTTATTAACCAATCCCAGAGTCTCAAACTATGAATGGAGTTTTCATTCATTAATGCCCATGCTCCCAATTGTTGACATACAGCAAAAGACAGAGTGAGGACAAGTCTAATTTAAACATTTCATTTGGTTGTTGTAAAGCATATCAATCCCAAAACCAGAAACACATGTCTTATAGCCAAGCAGAGCCTGATCAACTCGAGTCAACACAAGAGGGAAATCTTCTCTTCTTTTAACTTCGAAAGAGGTGGCAAGGTTTGGGAGGGCTGAGGTTCAGAGAGGCAAGGGAGGGGCATAACACACCATTATATGTGTTATCAAAATGTCTATGCTGTCAAATGTATAAGCAACCAAAGAAAAATACATAAATTGGATTTTATCAACATTGAAGATTTGTGTGCTTCTAAGGGCAGTGTCAAAAATGTGGTTCTGACTAGAGCAACTGCTCAGCAGTTAAGAGTACTGTCTGCTCTTCTAGAGGACCTTCCCAGCATCCACATGATGGCTCACAACCACCCATAACTCCAGTTCCAGGGGATCAATTTCTTCTAGCCTCTACAAGCATGAGATATGCACATGGTACACAGGTAGGTCAAATACTCATATATATAAAATAAAATAACAATTTTTAAAAATGTGTTTCTTCCCAGAATGGGGAAACATATTTGCAAATGATACATGTGGTGAAGATCTGCTATCCAAAATATACCAAGAACTTCAGTAAACAGATAAACAGCCTGATTTGAAAATGAGCAATGAAAGCCCCTGGCTCAGTGAAACACATTTTGAATTCCAGAGCTTGGTGTAGGGTAGAAGGAAGGTGGTGAATTCAAGGCCAACCTGGGCTACTCTAATAAAATCTGGTCTCAAACATGAAAGGAAAGAAAGAAAAAAAAAGAAACATTAAAGTCAGTTTTTCTCCAAGAAAAGTATGTAAATGGCCAACAAGTACTTGAAGCAATGCTCGACAGCATTAGTCATTAGAGAAAAGCTGATCGGTGAGTCCAAAGTACAGCTACCAGATTGGCTTTGATCAATTTTTAAAACAGGGAATATTGACATTCTCCAGGTACAGAATGATGCAACTGAATGCAGTTGGTCAGCTCTCCAACAAGCTGCTCTGCTTATGTATCAAAGAGTGGGTGTTGTACATTCAGACAATAAAATACTTGGATACAGATGTTCACTCATGTCATTCACAGCAGAAGAGTGAAAACAACATGAGAGACTTTCAGCTGCTGAGCAGGCAGAACATTACAGAGGCACATGATGGAATATTATTAGCTGTACAAAGAAATAGTTTTTAATTTTTGTTGGTTCGTTGTTTTACTGATTAATTTAGGGTTTTTGTCCTTGGGTTTTTTTGTTTGTTTGTTTGTTTGTTTTTGGTTTTTTCGAGACAGGGTTTCTCTGAATATCTCTGGCTGTCCTGGACTCGCTTTGTAGACCAGGCTGGCCTCGAACTCACAAAGATCCGCCTGCCTCTGCCTCCCGAGTGCTGGGACTAAAGGCGTGCGCCACCACCGCCCGGCTTTGTTTGTTTGTTTTTGACACAGGGTTTTACTCTGCAAAACCAGCTGACCCCAAACTCATACTCCTTTCACCTCAGCCTCCCAAGTGCTGGGATTACATGTGTATACATTCCTGCTCAGCCCTGGAACAAAAAAACTGACCTGTGCTATAACATAAAGGAACTTTGAAAACATATACCAGGAAGGGGAAAATATCTCATATCACAGTATTCCACGTATTTAAGCTGTCCAGAATAGGCTGGGCACGGTGTCTCACACTTCTGTCTGGTACTCAAGAGGTTGAAGCAGAAAATCCTCATGAGCTCATGAGGACAACTAGGCTAAACATTAAGATCCTGGCCCAAGAAAATAAAAAAAGAAACAGAAGAGAAGGAGGAAGAAAGGAAAATGAAATGTAGAAGGTGTTGCCCAGGTTCCTGATGGACAAACTAACAAAGGTAGAGAAGACATCGGTAGATGCTGGGAACTGGGGGACGAAGCAGATGGAGACTGACTTCCACAGCCCAAGGGAGGATGATATGTTAGTTGAGGTGTGCAATGAATTATCACAAACCAGGTGGCTTATGAAAGTGGTTGTTTCTCAGCTCTGGAAGTGAGGAAGTCCATAGTCAAGGTGCTATCAGGTCCCCATGTGTACAGAGAGCCCTCTTCTTGGTTTTCAGGTAGCTGTCTTCATTTTATCATGTCCCTGAGCAGGAAGCTTTTGTGGCATGACTTCTATTCTGTTCTACCCACAAGGGCTCTACTCTCATGACATATCATATCACCTCTACAGACACCACTTCCATTCCCCAACACTGGAGGCTACGGTTTCAACACACAAGGATCAGGAAGATACAAATAATCAGTCCATCACAAGAATGGTGAAATGCCCTGGAAATAGATACTAGTGGTAAAATTCATGAATAATAGAAGAGAACCTCTAAATTATGCTCTCTTAAGTGGTGAGTTTTATCTGAATTTACATCTCAGCTAAAATTTTAAATTACTATTATTTGCGTAACAGATATTTGTTGCATGCTTAGTAGCTTGCTGAATGCACTCCTGGATCTTCTAGAATCAAGAACAAAAGTTCTTAACTTCCTTTACACCTTAAAAATCACAAGTGAGCTTTAAAGACATAAAGGAAGGAAGGAAGGAAAGAAAGAAAGAAAGAAAGAAAGAAAGAAAGAAAGAAAGAAAGAA
>CAJQZJ010034136.1:2969229-2994434 GCA_907164525.1 Lophiomys imhausi
GAAAGAAAGAAAGAAAGAAAGAAAGAAAGAAAGAAAGAAAGAAAGAAAGAAATCCTGATGCTGACCCCACTCTAGACCAGTGAAGCTCAAATCTCTACAGTAGGGTCCAGACCAAAAGTGGCTTTGAACGCATCCTTGTGACTCTGTTCTCCAGGAAAGTTGACAGTCACCAGGAGCACCACCACTTGCCGGTTGTTTCCATTATGGAAGTGATTTCTTGTTTTTGTTGGTTTCATTGTTGTTATTGTTTTAGACAGGGTGTCACTATGTAGCCAGAGCCACTCTGAACCTTCTTCCTACATAGCCCAAGCTGGCATCGAATGTTTGAGTCCTGACTCACCCAATGAGTGCTGACACTACCGGCATGTGTTACTGTTTCTGATGAAATGACCATTCTTGCTTCCTTTCTACTGCTTCCTGTCCTCCACAACAGTGCAACACTCACAGCTGAACTTCCGAATGGTCCTTTCACTCTGCTCATTCGTCCTTTAACTTTCGTGGGGACTTGAGAGGCTCGATATTTGGGAGGAGCTGAATGTTAGGCTTTTCCTTTCCTCTTTGGATTCAGTTACTGTGATTCAACTGTGGGCCAACATGCATCTGTTCCACACTAGAGCAAAAGTCGGAGTTCATCCAAGTGGGTTGGAACCCTCTGCTCTGCAAACCCTAGATTTTATAGTTTGTGAAACTCTAGGCAGAAACTCAAGATCTAAAGAGCCAGGAAGATGCAAATTCATGCAAACACACGCCTGTGCATCCCTTTTAATGATCTGACTCAGACACCTTGGTTTGTTTAACAAGGCCTAGCCTTGGCCTCGGTGGTCTTGGCCTCCGGTGTGCCATGTCCTCCCTTGCTAGCATCTCACCAAGCCTCTTGGCTGCCATGGCCATAGTTTTGGCAAATGTGTCTGGGATGATGTTCCAAACCAGAGGGGCCCTAATCAAATCCACTCATTAAAGAAGGAACTTTTCTTATTCATTCTTCCCTAGATGCTGGAGCCAAGTGGGGGAAAAGGATTTGACTGAATAAAGAAACAAGAAATCGAAGGGTGAGGAACAGCATAGGGAACAGAATAAGAGTGGCTTTCACTTTCAGGAGGTTTTCGCTCTAAGAGGGTGCTGTGCTTACCAGTGTTGGAGGACTGCTGTAACAAAATACCTGATTCTCAGTGGCTAAGACAAAGAAAAGCACATTCTTCATGCATTTCATCTCAGTTGGGTTTGGACTGGTGAGAGGACAGATGCTGCTTGTGTGGTCACCCTGGATGCCAGGCTCCTTCAGCAGCCTTCCGCAGCATTCTCCATTTGGCTGGCAGACTCAAGACAGCCAGGAGACTGCATGGATGGTATGTTCTCTACATGCAGGAGTAGGAAGTAGGGTTTGGTAAGCCCTCTGTCTCTGTGGTGAATAAGGAAGGATGTATAAGCCAGCCAGGTAAATACCGTACTACTTGGAAGAAGGGCTCACCTGATAATACACAGAAATTGTGTCTACCTCATGCAAGTGAATCCTGAAGACATAGATGTATAAGCTGGGGTGACAAAGAATCCTTGTTTCTCTTTTTTGTTTGCTAATGAGATACTCTTGCATGAACCGTTTGCTCAGCCTTCCATTATTTTAGGTTTACTTTATTATTTTATGTGTGTTGGTGTTCTAGGACCACCTTGTAGGATGGGAATTGAACTGGTGTCCCCTAGAAGAGCAGCCAGTGTTCTTTTTTTTTTTTTTTTTTTTGGTTTTTCGAGACAGGGTTTCTCTGAATATCTCTGGCTGTCCTGGACTTGCTTTGTAGACCAGGCTGGCCTCGAACTCACACAGATCCGCCTGCCTCTGCCTCCCAAGTGCTGGGATTAAAGGCGTGCGCCACTACCGCCCGGCTCAGCCAGTGTTCTCAACCACTCAGCCATCTCTGCAGGCCCTCCTTATGATCTTAAAACATTTTATTAACCATTAGGAAACAATAGCCATTTGCCCTGAGCCATTCCCTGCTTTAAGAAGCAACAATGTGACAAACACTGTGGCAAATGACTGTGCTCACTGTTCTTATTCTTTCTTAGTAAGAAAAAGCCAGTTTTCTTCAGTTTTCAAGCAACAGAGTCTCCTAGGAAGACTGGTCCTAGGAGTCTTCTGTCTAAGCCAACCACGGCAATGATGCTCGCCTTTTGCCCATTTATCAAATATTTAATAAACTTTTGCTGTTAGCACTAACTTTCTGATTTGCCAGTTATAGGCATGGAGAGGGGCATGTGGCCCAGTGCCTAAAAATGAGAAGGAAAGGACAATTCTGATGGGAGATGCTGGGAGCCTTTTCCTTCTCTGATAAAATAAGTGAAGAGACTAGAGAGGAAGCTGGGCTTTTCCCTTCAGTGTTTGGACCCTGACTGTGGGATACAATGCTTGCAACTGAAGCTGTTATTTTGTGACCATGAGGAGAAAAGAAGAGAGCTGTCAAGGAATGGTGAGTGAGAAGCCTGGTCTAGTTCCCTTACCAAATCTAGAATCACCTGCCTCTGTTGTACAGGATGTAGGGATTGACTTTGCCATTCTCAGCTAAATATTCAGTCACTTGCAGCCAAAAGCAGCCTAACAGATGTGCACTATCTGGCTTTCATTGTCTCTTTTGGGTGAGAATGGGCAACTAAGTCCATAAAGGGATAGAAAATTTGACATTCGTTTTCATTTCCTTCAGGGATTTCTGTTCCAAGATAGATTTGTGGACAAAATCATGTTGTCTAAGATCTGCGTATGTGGCTATGATGGCTGTTCTTGACTGTCCATTTGATGCAATGTAGAATAGCCTGGCAAGGAAGTCTCAGGGAGGAATTATCTAGATTAGGTTGGCCTGTGGGCATGTGAGTGAATGTCATGGTTACATTAATTGAGGTGAGAAGATGGCACCATTCCCTAGGCAGGGGATTCTGGATTGTATAAGAATGAGCGGGAGAGCTGAGCACCAGATTGCATGAATTCATTCTGTCTCTGATCTTGACTGTAGATGTGATCAGCTGCTTCAAGTTCATGACTTGACTTTCCTGAAGTAAATTGTAACTTTGGAATTGTGACTGAATAAACCTTTCTCCCTAAAGTTGCTTTTGTGAGATTCAAGTACAAATGCCTGTTTGCCTTGACTGTTATGTGGTTAATTCCAGAATATTTTCATCTCTGTCCATTTCTCGTGTAGCTGGTTGTTTTGACTGACAGCTACCATTTCAAGGGGTGAGTATTATGTTGGTCTAGGTATCAAGTGAAAATATATGACAGATGCAACTGAAGACAATTTAATGAAGGGACTCTACAAAGATATGGAGAATATTAAGGGAAACCAACAAGGGATGGTATAACATTGGTACTTACAACAGTTATCACTTCTAGGCTTAGAATTGGCCAAGAAGGGAAATGATTCTGGAAGGAGAGAGATGGAGCTGTGACAATGGTCTCTATTGAGCAGAAGAATTTAGTGATTGTCATACCACAAGTCTGGGTGTACAGAGTCAGGTAATATCCCCTGCCATTCTCTGTGCTTCTCCTGTGACCTCCCACTAGTGCCTCTCATTGACTTAACCTAACATCAGGAGCAAGGGATCCTGAATGGGGCATTCTGTAAGTGTCACCTTCCTTGTCCACAGAGTAGGGCATGTAGGTATCTACTATGGCTAGTAGATCTGAAAGGGAAAGTAGGTATTATCCAACTGGGTGCTTTATCTGTCCTCGTTAATGACTTCAGAACCAGTTAGTAGGCAGGCAGCACTTCGATCCATCCTTTGGCAGCTACATGCTTTTATTGCATAGGATACAGGTTGGAATCAGTAATAAGAGCTCTCTAGACACGAAAACATGACCAAGATAGAAGTTTATTTCTCGTCCAGGTACTTCACTGCTTAAGAGCCTGTGTCTGGAGTGTTGGCTTGATGATATGTTGAGTTTCTTGGAACCGATTTGTGCTGCTGAAGAAGCGGTTCTAGTCTTGTTTTGTTTCCTCTTGAAATGAGAGTGTTGTACATCTCTGTCCCCTTGGGGTTAGATATGTCCTGTACTTCACTCCAGCAAATGATGTGTTGAGTCCAGCACAGGCGTCAGTTGCCAGTGCAGGCCTCTTGCTTTTTCCTTTCTAGGGCACTTGGTGAAAATACTTCAATGTGGAGAGAAGCTATACCAAAAATTACTGCAGAGGGCAAAGAACTTGTGGGAGCAGCAAACACAGCACCCCCCCCCCTTTAAGCCAGTAAGAACCAATGTTGAGGCTTTAGTGCAGCTAACCCTGGACTTTCTTGACTAATACAGAACCTGAGTTCTTTCTGCATCTGTCCTTGAACCCTAAAGTGTTGCTGACATCCACATGACCTAAGATAACTCATGTTAGCTTAGAATGACTCTACTCTAGCTTAAGATGTAGGAAGGAAAAACAAGAGTGCATTCTAGACCAAGTGTGGGAGCAGCGCCCCTGTAACCCCAGCAAGTGAGGACCTGTGGCTCCTTTATTACAGGCCAACCTCAGCTACTTGGGAAGAATGTGTCTGAGATCCTAACCTGGCACATATTACTTCCTTGGCATATTGGGTAGTTATCTATTGCCTCATAGAGCATAATTCCAAAGCTTAGCATAGTAACACAACAAACTTTACTTAGATCAAACAATTGCAAGAACAGCCTTGATGAATAGTAGCCATTAAAAGGCTGCCATTTTCCAGGAGGAGGATGCCCCTCCAAGGGCAGGAGGATGTCTCACTAAGCTCACACACATGGCTGTTGGCAAGACCCCTCATGGCTGCTGGCTGTTGTGTCTGGAGGCCTCCGTTCTTTGCTAGCTGGGCCCCTCCTGAGAGCTCCTCACCAGCACAGCCATATTTTTCCTAGAGCAAGGAATCAAAGAAGAGGGAAGAAAAGATGGAAGCCGGCTGCCTTCTAGAACCTAACCAGAAGTGACTCCTTCTGTAGTTTTTGCTGTTGTCTGAGTCACACAAACTGCTATGGTATGTTGTCACTGAAACCCATGAGAAGTTGGATTGCAGCTGTGGTGGTGTTGGAAGGTGGGGTGTATAAGAGAGATATAGTGGTTTGAATAGGTACAGCCTCCGCAGACTTATGTGCTTGAATGCTCAGCCAGTAGAGAGTGACACTATTAGGGGTCTCTTCACAGCAATAAAACAGTAACTAAGACAAGAGGGTTGGGTTAACAAGAGAGATTAATTCCCTCCTTGGGAGATTGGGATGGGGCTATAGGCTATAAGAATGGGTTTTATGAGCAGGGTAGCTCCCGTGTTACCCTTCTATAGACACATGTGGCCTTTTTAGACTTTCTCTGTGTTTTGAAGGAACATGAGACCCTTACAGATATGGCTGCTCAATCTTGGACTTCCCACCTTCCAGAACCATAAGCCTAAGTAAACTTCCTTCATTTAGAAGTTACTGATGCACGATTAGTCCTCATAGAAATGGTAAGAAGACTAAGCCACAGAAGAAGATGTGTCCTATTTTGCTCCTCTGTTTTTGTGATAAAATACTGACTCAATCCAACATGGGGAATAAAGGGCTTATTTCACCTTACAGGGTACAGTCCATCATCAAGGGAAGTTAAGGTAGGAACTCAAGTCAGGAACCTGGAACTGGGAACTGAAGCAGAGACAGCTGCTTATGGGCTTGCTCAGCCTGCATTCTTATACAATCTAGGACCACCTGCCCATGCCTGGCACTGCTCACAGGGGGTAGGACATTCCCACATCAAACATTAATCAAGACTTGCCCATAGGACTGTCTTCTGGTAGCAATCCCTCAGTGGAGGTTCCCTATTCCCAGATGACTAGTTTGTGGCAAGTTAATAAAAACTAACCATAGCCGGGCAGTGGTGGCACACGCCTTTAATCCCAGCACTTGGGAGGCAGAGGCAGGCGGATCTTTGTGAGTTCAAGGCCAGCCTGGTCTACAAAGCGAGTCCAGGACAGCCAGAGATATTCAGAGAAACCCTGTCTCGAAAAACCAAAAAAAAAAAAAAAAAAACTAACCATATCAGCCCAGTAGGATTTGAGAGGCAACACAGCAAAAGTGTGACTATCAGAAGGCAGATATCATTAGAAGCATCTTGGGTTGCTAAAGCCTCTAATGGAATAGAGTATGAACACACAATCAGCTGGGTAGCCAACTCCTAGGCAAAGCTCGGGATGGAGAAGGGCCAAGGGGACAACCTGAATTCTTTGCTTCAACTCTCTCTGCTGGACACATAAGTACTACTCATACATTATGTATTTTGATTTCTGGATCATAGTACCTATACCCTCAAGAATTCTTCCTCAAAGAAAATGGCCTTAATTTCAGATTAGAATGTTAGACTGCAGGTGGCTACAGAGATTACACAAACTTGATAGCAGCTTAAAAGTTTTTTTTTTGTTTTTTGTTTTGTTTTGTTTTGTTTTGTTTTTTTTTGTAGAGGTATAGGCTATTTCCATGGTTTGGCATTAAAAAGCAGGTAACAGGTTTAAAACACTGTAAATAAATTAAAGGTGACAGCTGTTCAACCTGGTTTTACAAACCTCCAAGAGTTGAAAAAACTTAGAGCTACGGTAAAATAATGCATGGTGTAGCCCATGCCTTTACCTCCAGCAGAGACAGGAGGATCACTATAGAGTTAGTTGTCTTATAAATTCTAGAGTTACAAGAAACAGGGTGGTGATGGTGCACACCCTTAGTCACATCATTGGGGAAGAATACACCCTTAATCCCAACACACTAGAGACAGAAACAGGCAGATCTCAGAGCTCAAGGCCACCTGATACAAAACAAGCTCTAAACAGAGAAAAACTTTGATCCAGGAGTGGAGGAGCACATCTTTAATCCCATCAGTTGGAAACCACATGTCTTTGATCCCAAAACTTAGAATGCAGAGACAGGCACATAGGATTTGGAAAGATTTAAGTTTAAAAGCTACTTACAAAAGGCAGGCTGCAATTCAAACAAATTGTCCTTTGAGATCTCAAAATATATACACTAAAGGTTTGTTTAGCTCCAAAATATCAAAATAATTTCTTCTTTAATCCAGATTGAAAGGTAATACTTTATATATTATCAAAAAAACCACATTTGCTCCAGGAAAAATATTACCTGACCCCCACCCAAAAAAAAGGTAATTGTCCCAGAGTTAGGATTAGGGCAGGGCTCTGTTCTTATCTTTCCAGCAGATTTAAAGCATCCATTCAAGGAATCCAGGGACAACTGGACAACAGAAACCTCAGCAGAAAACAAATCAGACACCAAAGAAGACGAGTGGCCCAGATGATCCAGCCTTGCAGACTTCTTCAACAGCAGTTTCCTCAAAAGTCTATAACCACAACAACTCAAAATCGCTAAGATCGTTCAGCTCCACAGACTACTCCAGCCAGATCTTCAGTAAAGTTCTGAAGATCAGCCTCTGTCTATGAACTTCGTAGGACATCTAAATAGCTGAGCACAAAGGGACTGAACATCAAATGATTCTATTAACATTTTTAACCATTTTTCCATTCTTATTTGGGCCCCAAACAGGTTTACTACGTCTCAAATCAGCAGGAAGTCATTTTAAGAGAACAACGTCCCATCCCCAGAAGGTGGGGAGGGTGTTCTCCCCCTTTGGTTATTTGATAGATAATAGAAAATTTTGTTATTTAGGGGAAAAGACTACAAGCTGTTAAATGGTCTTGTTAAATGGGTTTTGGAGGTTAGACCCAGGGACTTCTCTCTTTTGCTTTTCTGTATCCTCCTTTCTCTCCTATATAGGAGTGAACAGACTTGAGAAAAATGGGACATAGACATAGTATAGGAAAGAACAAGAAAAAAGGACAGATTATTGAATATAGCCTTATACCTTTGTATACTGATACAAAATTAATATTATATTTGGCTAAATTGGTATTGATCATTGTATATTAATGCAAAATTAAGATTGTATAGGGCTACATCGGTATTGATCTTTGTATATTGATACAAAATTAAGATTATATTTGGCCACAATGGTATTGACCCTTGTATATTAATGTAAAATTAAGATTGTATTGGGCTACATCGGTATTGATCTTTGTATATTGATACAAAATTAAGATTATATTTGGCCACATTGGTATTGATCTTTGTATATTGATACAAAATTAAGGGTAACGCTTCTTAAAGGTATTGTTCGTAGTAATACTTAAAAATGAAATGTCAAGTTTTGACCTCTCGCTACCAACCGACATAAATTGTTTAGGATAATTAAGAAACGGAAACTAATAGTCATGAAAATGTGTCATTTTGTTAGTTACTATGACAGTCTATCACAGTTATTTTCTAAGCTACTCAGAAATCAAGTTGCTAAGAGACAAGCAATATTTGCTTATCTAAATATAAGAGATAGATAGGGCATCTTCAAAAACCTCAAGAGATCTGCAGAATATGGCATTCAAAGATGTTTTCTTAACTTAAGATTTTTTGATATCGAGACATGTCAGCTCCTGACAGCACCCCCTATATTACTCCAAGTAGAAGATGAGCATCGAAGAATCTCCAGTGGGAGATGATTGAATGGGTGGTAAGCCATTCTCTTGGCAAGAAAAACCACTTGCTTCAACTGCAGACAGACTTCTGTCCAAAAAGGACAAAGCTTGGAAGCAGGTAAGTCGACAGCCTAGCTCTGCCAAGACAGGGTAGGTTAAGTCCTTCATTATTCCTGCCATACAATCAATGTCTGTCAGAGAAACGGGGCCAAATGGCTGAAGATTGATGCTGTAATGTATGGAGAGAAAATGGGAACTGTCCAGGCAGCCACTGGTATGTCATTTTTTAGTTTTGGAAGCTGCAGGCCCTGCACTTCCTATATAATCAGATATATTTATCCCTCTCAGGTCTCTGAGGTGGGTGAAGAATAGATACCTAGAGTCTCATAGATAAATTTTGAGTTGTTTAGGAATCAAGAGGGTGTTCTGGATCTAAGAAGATATTTTTAAAATTATGAGGCAAGTTAGTATGAAAGCTGAGTTAGATATAGAACTTTAAACTCATGGAGATGGTTAGATAGTAGAATGTTAAAGTCAGGGGCCAAATACATATGGACTGGACATTGGGAATGTATGCTAAGCCATATAACTCTTATAATTGTGGCCTATTTATTTCTGTTGTTTTGTATTGTATTTATAGTTATAAGAAAAAGGACCATTATTTGGACTGAAAGGGAGAGCTGTTGGGGGGAAAAATAAATACCTTAAACTAAAAAAAAAAAAAGAAGGGAAGAGGATGGGGGGGGTTGAGGGGGAAGACGGTGGAAGGGTGGGACTGGAGGGGGAAGTAGGGAGGGGATTGTGATTGAGATGTAACTTGAAGAAATAAAAAATAAATTATTAAAAAAAAAGAATTCTTCCTCTTAGGGGCAACATCAAATTCCCATACAGAAAGCTTAAAAAAAAAAGTAAAAAGGGAGCTTCCATCTGGAAGAAGAAGAAAGAGAATCTTTCTGCATTGCTCCTCTGAACCCCACAGATGATTCACATGAACTATGAGTCAGCTCATTGTTTGATGTACTCAGATGTGTTAGCTAGGTTGAGATTCAAAACTATGCTTCTTATGTTTTTCTAAGCTTAGGCAAAAGACTCTTACAAGAAACATGGATGATGCAGGTCTAGAAGAGCAACCTCTTCAGGCAGGACCTCTATGCTTGGTGCAACCCAAGTGGTGAGAAGAAGGAAGCAGGTCTTAGGAACTGGCTTCTTTGTTCACATGCTTATTTATAAAGAGCAACATATCACAATATCAGGCATTATAACCCCTGTCTGGTCAATATAAGCAGTGGCTGCTCTCTTAAAATCCTGGTCTGATTTGTGCCCAGGGCATTCCTCCTGACACTCCCATCACAGAAAAAAAAAAAAAAGATGCAAAGTTTCCCTGTATTTTTATCATTCTCATGGTTGCTCATCATTTTGACATTGAGTTTAGGCGGGGGTACACGTGAAGCAGTAGGTGTGAAGGTTTTAATTTTTTAAAAATAAAATTCTGTAAAGATTTATTTATTAGGTATACAGTGATTGGCCTGCATGTGTGCCTGCAGGCCAGAAGAGGGCACCAGATCTCATTATAGATGGTTGTGAGCCACCATGTGGTTGGTGGGAATTGAACTCAAGAACTCTGGAAGAGCAGCCAGTGTTCTTAACCTCTGAGGCATCTCTCCAGCCTGGTTTTAAATTTTTTTTTTACAGATTTATTTACTCACATTTTAAATATATGTGTACGCGTGTGCCTGCATGAGTCTGTGTAGGCCACATGCATGCAGATGCCCTTGAAGATCAGAGGGCATTGGGTCTCCTGAAACTGGAATTACAGGCAGTGTGATATGTGAGGCACTTGATATGGGTGTTGGAAATTGAACCCTGGTCCTCTGTGTGTGTATATATATATATATATATATATATATATATATATATATATGTATATATACATACATACATACATACATGCATGCATACACACATACACACACAGACACACACACACACACACACATATATATATATATATATATATATATATATATATATGAATATTCCTAAATATATAAATACAACCTGTGGGCTGGAGAGATGGCTCAGCAGTTAAAGGCTAGGCTCACAACCAAAAATATAAATACAACCTATATGTTCAGTCCATATAATGTAACTTGTATGCATATGATTTCATAGTTGACCACTGGGCACTGAATAGGCAATTAGGGGGTTTCTTCCTTGGGGAAGACTATTTCTCCAGCTCGTAGCATTCCTTAGTTGCCTGTAGTTCTTTGTCAAGGGTTGAGGCCCCATGAGATTTCCCCCTCCCATGTTAGCATGTCTGTTGGTGCTGTCCTTTTTCAGATCTTGTTTAGGCAACCACATTGTTGAGACTTCTTGGGCACTAGCTTCCCTAATATTTCTCCAAGACAAAAATCTCATAGCATATTTCCTGTTCCTCTGGCCCTTACAATCTTTCTGCACCCACTTCCTTGACCTTATGTGTTCCCTGAGCCTTTGAGTGCAGGAGTTGTGTTTAGATGGATCAGTTGGGGCTCTAACCAAGAACTCTCGAGGTAAGAGGAGTTTCTAAAGTCTCATGGATGCTGATGCCAAAGGGAGCGGAGAGAAGCAGTGGGAAGTCCCTCAGCATTCCAGATTCCCTCTGGTTCCCTTCCCAGGCAGCTAAGAAGTAGTCGACTCTCCCTTGTTGGGAAATCCTGCTGCTAAGGTGGAAGTCTGGCATTACTGAACTGAACTAGGTGCAAAATGGTGGACTCCCTTTGTCTTCCAGGTCTCCTCTCCTCTACCTGGGGGTTCCTGAACCCCACCCCTGAAAGGTGTCATGTGGCCTTTGGGAAAATTACAGGTCCACCTCCCTTTCTCCTGATAAGAAACCTGTTTAGTGAGCTCTGAGCATCTTGGAACTCCTTCCAATGCTTCTGAAGTATCTTAGTACCTTAGCCTTCGGCCAATGATTTACGTCCACTCTGGAAACACCTATCCATCCCCCAAGTTCTATATAAGCGTTGTTCACCCCAATAAAGTTGGTCTGCCTCCCCAAGCTGACCCCGGAGTGTCGTCATTTCCATTTGTACTCACGAGGCTTCCGAATTCCCTGTCCATCTCCCTGCTCCATTTGCCTTCATGGACAGTAAGTGGAGACGATTCCCTCACTTCTGGCTCTTGTCTTTCTTTAAATGACCAATTAGCCTCCTACTTAAAGTTTCCGGGACCAACATTGTATTCCTCTCTTCCACCCTCTCTTCACCCCTTCCTCCTCCCCACAGTTCCCCAAATACTTCAAGATGTTTTCCTAAACAAGAGTCCATTTTTTTCCCCTTTTGGGAAGAATATCTTCAATCTCTCAGGACAAATCAAGGAACTACATAGCGTCTAACATGGTTCCATGTATGTTATTACCTCTAATATAGTGTCGTAAAATACTAAATAAAGTTAGTAAGAGGTTACCTCTGGGTGGTGGGATCCTGGGTACTTTTTTTTTGGTTTTATTGTTTCTTTTCATTTTCATTTTTTGCTATCTTTGTTTTTGAAGTCAGTGCTACTGATTCAAGGCAAAGGACATTGCCTGCTGTATGTATGTATATTTGTTAATCAAGAAATGTAAAATTAAGCCGGGCGGTGGTGGCGCACGCCTTTAATCCCAGCACTTGGGAGGCAGAGGCAGGCGGATCTTTGTGAGTTCGAGGCCAGCCTGGTCTACAAAGCGAGTCCAGGACAGCCAGAGATATTCAGAGAAACCCTGTCTCGAAAAACCAAAAAAAAAAAAAAAAAAACAAATGTAAAATTGTTCCTTCAAGCCCTGCTCCTAGACTTCAGCACTCTGACTTCCCAGTAAGCCTTATGTGGCAGAATAAGTCCTCAATCTTCTCTAGTATTTATAGGGATGATAATAGTTTCCTTCTTTCAAACTTTAAAAAAAAATTGCTGTGTTTGTTTCACAGCTTTTTTTTTTTTAAGACAACTCAAGTTGATTAGAACTTGTAACAAATTCACTCCTGAAAGGATCCTGTTGTCCCACAACATGGGCTATCCAAGGATTCTGGATGCTTGGACCCCAGAAGTGGGGGTCCTTCTACCTAGCAACACATACTTTGATATACCTTTCTGGTCCTGAATTTTTCTTGCATGCAGCATGGCTCAGATGTACTCGAAAGATTTCTGATCTTCGGCTGGTGAGATGGCTTGAAAGGTCTTTGTGTTTACCTCTAAACCCACTGACCTGAGTTCATTCTCTGGAACCTATATGGTGGAAGGAGAGAACCAACCCCTGTTGTCTCTGAGGTTCACAAGAGCGTGGTGACCTCCTCTCCTCCTCCCAATACATAACTGGCATCCCTCTCACTGCCCATGCGCAGATCTATACAACGTCTGCTTTTCCCACAGTCCTCTCCTTCGTCGCGCACAGACAGCATCTAGGAGAATGCTTTGAAAAAGAACAATTGCTCTCTCTATGCTCTCTGTCACATGTCCACATTGCACCTTTGCCTTCCTTGTTTTCCAGAAGGATGTCAGAATTTAGCCTGGGTGCTAACAGCTGTTTAGAACATGAACTGGGTTCCAGGGCAGAGTGCCAGATGCCGGGCCATTCTGTTCAGGCTCTGGTTTATGGTGTATCTAATTACAGAAGAGCCGTTTTAAGGGAGAGGGAGAGGAAGCTGGCCAAAGTGTAATAGGATCTCGTAAACATTTGTGTTAACGATGATGCTTAGTGTTCTACACATGGACTTTATTTTAAGTTAAAGAAATGGAAAGACTGAGCCAGCATGGTAGGTAAGAGTTCAGAAGTGTGCCCAATCATCACTCTTGGATGGCCTAGCATGAATTTCAAATGGCCCTTCCAATCTCCATCCTTTCCTGCTTTTTTACCGAGTGACCAACTCCCGCCAATGAGATATAGGTGGAAATTGCTAGGTAGGGACCACCAAGAACTTTTGGGGGGGGGGCAGGCAAGGTAGGAAACCTTTTTAAATGGAAAGCCTTCACTGTTTGTCTTCTGATTGGGGCACTAGCTCCAGCACCCTCCCACCTCCCTGTAAAGTGCATACTCAGTGTCTCAGCGTCTACCACCTCATTGGCCAGACAGACACTTAGAACTGCTACACACCTGAAATCCTAGACATTGAGGGGGAAGGGGGCAGGAGGATCTTAGTTCAAGGCCAACCTGGGCTACACAGTAAGACTCTGTGTCAAAAATCAATTGATTGATGGATTGATCAATCAGTCATACCAAAGTGTGAGAAGAGAATGATCTCAAATCCTCAATCATATTAGGGAGTTACTCTACACCCCAGAATTACCTACCATGAAGCTGATGCCTTTTTGTGTGATTAGTTTGGATTTTTTCAAGACAAGATTTCTCTGGGTAGCCCTGGCTGTCCTGGAACTCGCTCTGTAGACCAGGCTGGCCTCAAACTCAGAGCTCCACCTGCCTTTGCCTCCCAAGTGCTAGGATTAAAGGTGTGAGCCACCACACTGGGATCAGCTGTCACCTCTTTAAAAACCAAGCAAACAAACATCCCCAATGTGTTTAATCCATTGCAACCAAGTTACTCTTCTGCATGATGGGACATGCTGTCAACCTGAGATGCTCTTAATGCATTCATTCCCATGCTGAGATACAAAGGGCTGGAGCCCCTTGAGACAGTGTGGCTCATCTGGGGGGACCTTGTGGGAAATGCAGACTCTGAATCTGTAGGTCAGGCCTGTGGCCTGAGATTCTGCATTTCTCACAATCTTGTAGCTAATGCTGATGGGGTAGATCCTGAACCACTCTTGGAATAGCAAAGAAAGATTTGGAAAATGGAGACTCAGTCAGCCACTGTCTGTTCATAGGCTTCCTATTCAGCTAAAAAAAAAAAAGACTCCATGAATTTTCAACAAAAAATTTTTTATTTAGAATATCATTTTTGAGACAAAAAGCAGTTCATTTTATTCAGCAAAATAAATTTAACAATTTCATTTACATAAGGTAAATTCCAGACTCTGTAATTTTTTTTTTTCTTAGCTACTTGCTTTTCTGCCCCTTGGACTCTGTAACTGATAGCATAGAGTTCTTTCCAAGGTAACACAGCTGTAAGAGAGGGAGCTGTTATATATAAAATTTGAATGATTCCAATATACCCATGTCCTCATTCAATCATCAGTGTATTAAATGAGACAGAAGGAAAAGGACACAGGAAAGTGGACTCAGGCAGCATTTTCCCCTGGCTATTCTGTTATCTTTTCGATAGAAGCTTGGCAGCTCTGAAACAGATGGTACATGTGAATTACTGCTGGAAGGTGATGGGCAAAGGCAAACAAAAAAATGTCCCCACGTCATCTTTCATTAAAATCCAAAGGGAAATGCAAGCCACACCCCTTTCCCAGCTAAGCCATTGCTTTACACAGAACTGCATTTAGCTTCCTATTATTTTGTTTTTTTAGTTATACACATTTTTTTAAAAAAACCAACACATTGTGTTAAATTAGCAGGACGGCAAACAATGGGACATTCAACGCGGCACTGAAACATCACAACAGCTTGGGTAAGCTGAGGCAAGGAAGAACAGGTGGAGCTCACGGTGGCGCAAGCTTCAGGTGCCTCGCTCCCTAGTCCGTAACAGATTTGCATTCAGATGGTAAGCCTTCTGATTGCCGCCACTGGGCCAGACGCTGCTTAAACCATTTCTGCAAGACAGAAATATGAGCAATTCTCTGTCACATACTATCTGTCACATACTAAAAAGTCGAAATATTCTAGTTCATTCTTAAAGATACAGAATAGCCCAACTAGGAAGGAGAGGAGCAAAGGGTGTGGGCTTGGTTCTCTCACCATGACACCAACCTTTCTTGCTTCAGGAGCTCTTCATCTGATCTGCCCCCCACTCTAGCTCTCAGTCACAACAGGACCACTCTATTAAAAGTGGGTTCTCCTTATTTTCTGTTAGCATTTTGTTAACTTCATAGGACTTTCACTAGCTGTCATGACTTTTAATTGCTTGCATACACACTCTTCTAGAATATAAAATCCATGAATGCCCAGGCTGACTTCATCTTATCATCTTACCCCTTAACACAGAGTCTCAAAATGTAACCGATTAATCAATGTTTATTGAGTAAAATAAAAGGAACTGAAATAACTCCTTGATGCCCCAGAAGATTTCTAGTCTTTGGGTTTGATATCTCAAGATGGGTACTGACGTCAACATGAGCATTGCTCATTAGGAGTATCCTGGTAAAACTGTGTTCAATAAATGACTCGTAACTAACTAAACACTAGGCAACTTTGGACCAATCCTTTGGGCCACCTCCTTAGGAATCCATGGAGTAGACTGTTGAGCAGAGAGAGAAGGTATGGTGGATTTACCCGGAACTCAGAGTTATCCAGCTCAGTTTCACTGAAATGTTTATCCCTTCCCAATGTCAACACCGATTTTGGGGAGGCCTCAACAAGATGCTTCTAGAATGGTACTAAGGGAGGTCCAAGACATTTCTGTAAGCTATAAATAAAGTGCTGTGGTACACACTCAACAAATAGGCTACCTTACAAGGTTAATTGGGATTGAGAGTCCCAGGGATGATGACATTAGGGAGAACTGTGCTGGGGAACAAGACTAGGTCTGAACCAAGAGGTCAGAAGGAAACTGGGATTTGATGAAACCAGCTTGGAAGAGGCACTGTTGAGAAAACAGAAACAGCAGGCTTCTCTTCTCTGGGAGGACGGGATGAGCAGTTACCCCTTGAGGCTGGTACCTAGGGGTCATGGAGTGCATCATAACTGTCAGATTACATGGTCTTATTGGTCAAGTTGCTAGGGTAGGTGAGCAGGGCAGGCACAGGCAGGCAATCGTCACCTCTGCTGTCACTGACTGGCTGCAAGAAGCCCCTAGGAATAATGTCAGTCAGTCAGATCATCTACACATGAAGAGGTAAACTTTGGCGGCCTCTCTCGCCCTTTGTGCTTATATAATACAGCCTCTTTGGGTTGTGCTGACCGAACTGGTCCAGAGAGAAACATCTATTCAGCATTCATTTTTAACCCCACAACAAGTAGCCTGGGGCCTACTGCAGAAGAGCTGGTCTCTCCTGAGATCTAAGGACCCAGAAGGGAGTTGAATGTAAGCCCAAGGAAGAACATGAATCACAGGATAGAAGAGTCTCTAAAAAGCAAGTGCTGGGGACAGACTGTCACTCAAGAAAGGACCTGAGGCCCCAGGACTGAGAAAGGCTCCCATCAATATTTAGCTGGTTGAGCACTGGCTGTGTCAGGTGTAACCACCTGAAGCTTACTTACATCCTGAGCATCTGCCTCACACCAGTGCCAGGAGCACTTGTCTCTCTACCCATATCCTGGGGTGGCAACAGGAAAAGGCAAGAAAGTCACAAGGTTTGAGCAAGAGGGGAGCTTGTCTATGGGTTTGTTCCCTATCGCTCTCATTTCCCTCTTGGGAATCAATTTTTTTTCTATCTTCTTTCTTTCTTTCCTTTCTTCCTTCTTTCCTTCCTTCCTTCCTTCCTTCCTTCCTTCCTTCCTTCCTTCCTTCCTTCCTTCCTTCCTTTCTTTCTTTGCCTGCTACTGCTTTTGAAACAGGCCCAAGTAGCACAGGCTGGCCTTGGACTCATTACGTATCTAGAGACCTTGAACCTCTGATTGTCCTGCTTCTGCCTCTCATACGCTGGAGTTCCGGGTGTTCACGGTGCCTGGTTTATGCTGAAGAACGGAACCTTCGGCTTGTGCTAGCATGCTAGGCAAGTGCCCTACCAAAGGAACGTCATCCTCATGGTGTCACTAATCTTGAGGAGAGGGGAGGGCTCATGTGACGGTGGCTTCAACCCCAACTTTGATTGTGATGAATGGGCACATTTTCTTCTCTTAATCTGTGTGTGTGTGTTCAGTCAAGCCTGGGTCTGGTTTGAGAGCAGCATGGCGCCAACTTCATTAATGAGGCAACTGTGGGGGTTCGAAGCTGCAAGTGCTGATTAAATAGGCTTTTCAGGGCCTAGAGCTGAATAAACGACAGCATTTTAAAGGCTAATTAAAACCTAGAAGGGAGAATAAGAAGACCTCGAGACTCATTTAAAACAGAGTGATTAAGCTGGACACATTCAAAAGAGCCACCCGCATCTTTACATGCAGAATGTTGATGGCTCATTACCCAAAATAGCTCCGACCTGGACCACATTTGTGAATTTGCAAGGTACAATCTAAATGCTTAACAAATTGAGCCCTAACACTGAGAGATGGGAAGATACACAAGAAAATCTCAGCTGTTTTCTTAAGATATATATATCTTAAGAAATATATATATATTGCCAGTGAAAATTATACATCACAACTGAGAAGACCAGCTGCTGGCAACAAAATGCATGCTTGCTTATTAGCTTTTTTCCTGTCTATCTCTGGATCTTGTGGTTTCTGACTCACATAAATCCTAATTTTCCACCTGACTCTCTCTCTCTCTCTCTCTCTCTCTCTCTCTCTCTCTCTCTTTCTCTCTCTCTCCTTTGTTTCAGCCATCTCCTGGGAAAGACTTCCTTCTCTTGCTTGCTCGTGAATGGGTGCTCTCATTACCCCTGCTCACTGACGGAAATGTATTTACTCTGAGTGAACAGATGATAATTGGACATCGAGGTTGGGAGGAGTTGGAGCAAAACAACAATGTTCTTGTCCTTTTCTCTAACAACTAGCATTTCATCCTCTTCAGAAGGAGGCTTTTAGAGGTCTTATCCCACCGATAAAGCATGCAACAACTGAAGACACTGGATTCTGGGAACAAGTCCAGAACACCAAAAAGAGATCAAGATGCTGGGAACGTCTTCAAGAACCAATACTAACTATACACTGTACTTATGTGTGTGTGCATGTGCGGGTGTATGAAGAACACTGTATTCCCTCCTCTCTGTGAAAACAAAGGAGTTTTCCCAATGCCTTTTACATTGACTTCCAGACAGTAAAAGGCACAGAGAGTGGAATTCTGCAGGATTTCATTCAACTTAAATGTAGTAGATTGTATACAGAGAATTAGTATTGAGAAAAACTCTTTCGGAGATTCCCCCCCCCGAAAAAAATATGCAATTTAAGGGGCTAGAGAGATGGTTCAGCAGTTAAGAGCACTGACTGCTCTTCCAAAAGACCCAGGTTCAAATCCCAGCACCCACATGGCAGTTTGAAACTGTCTGTAATGACTGGGCATGGTGGCACACCCTTTAATCCCAGCACTCAGGAGACAGAGGTAGGTGAATCTCTGTGAGTTCAAGGCCAGCCTGGTCTACAGAGTGAGTTCCAGGATAGCCAGAGCTACACAGAGAAATCCTGTCTCAAAAAAAGAAAAATGCAATTTAAGAAGTTCTCTAAGAGTCTCTCACTGCACACTGAGTTCCTGAAGATGCCTTCCCACAGCAGAGAATTTGGTTCTGTAGAGGGGCTGTCTGTCACAAGGAGGTCTGCAGTTGCATATGTGACTCATAAACATGGTGACTGGTTTTTCACACCATTTTCTGAGATGTATCTCCCTCAAACCTTATTAGGTTGTTGGTATATTACCCATTTCATGTAGAATAGGGGGAGAAAAAGAAAATGAGGTCCACAAAAGTTCCCAGCCAGACTGCTTCTGCCTCTAGTTTTTCCCACCTTTGCCAAAGGGTCAACAGTGTGAGTCAGTAACCATCTCTCAAGAGTGGATTGTGTGCATTTCTCTTTTACTAACACAATATCTGTTTTAGGGGGAAATTATGATGCTGGGTGTTGTGATACCTGTCTGTAATCTCAACAGTCAGCAGGGTGAGGCAGGAGGATTGGGAGTTCATGGCCAGCTTGTACTACATTGGAAGAAGCTGTCTGTCTCACTCTCTGAAAGGGGGGAGGGGACTGATTCTATCTCTGGGGGTGGCTGGTGTCAGGGTGAGAAGGGGATTCTGGCATATGTGATAACTATCATTTTGGCTGGAAGGGAACCACACTAGTAAGAAGAGAGAGCGGCTATGCTGATGGCAGACATCACAGATAGGTAAGAACCAGCAAACACTGGCCCCCACAGCAAGCATCACTCCCTAAAGACCCGATGAAAGCAATTATCTTATGCTTGCAATCTCATCGCTGGACTTCGTATCTGCAGAAGACACTTTTCTTTTTGTAGAATATAGCTTTTAAAATGTAAACATTAGATTACAAATCACTTTCATATGACAGTGCACACAGAGGTGTTGTGTGGATATAGGAAAGGATGGGAAGATGCAGCCCAGTCCAACAAGAAATGACAGGCCAAGCAGAAGTCTTGTTCCTGAAACTTGTTAGGCTGAGACTCTAAGCTCTGGGTTCCAGGCACTTCCCTGCAGGTCTAGACAGGACAGTGGGGGTAAGCTGAGCTGCAGCAGGACTCTGGAGGAAGAAGGTGTTGGCCCAAGGCAGGAAGAGGAAGCCAGGCCCTCCCATGAGGCTGACTCACCCACACCCACTCTTGTCAGGCTTGCTGCACCATTTGTTCGGTTGAGGGTGGCAGAAGAGGTGAGCCTGAGGACCTATCAGGGATGGATACCCACGCCATGCAGATTTCTGCATTGGTTGTCTCAGTCACTAACATGCAGCCCCCTTTCCTCAAGCCCCTGCTGGATTACGTTTCAATTCTCTAATAGCAGGGAAATCCAGGGGAAAGATTAGCAGTAGCCTGGAATGACCATTGCTTAATGTATGGGTAAACTGATCTTTCTATTCTTCCTGCCCCTATCAGCCCATACAGTTGTTTCCAGCCTACCTCTGTGGAGGAACAGATAGGATAGGCCGGAGAATAGGAAAGAGAACCCAAGTCCACGATAAGGAACCAGGCTGTATTCTGACTGCAGCTTTAGCAACTTACGCTTTCTGTGCATCAGTTGCTTTATTGACCTAACAATGCTTTCTCTCCTAAGAGAGTGACACAAAGTAAGTGGTGTTACACTCAGCAAGTATCTGAAACAGTACACAGCAAGCATCACACCATAGGTCAGCATGGGGCTGGTGGCATAGCTCAGTGGTACAGAGCGTGCTTAGCATGAGTAAGACCTTAGCTTTGATCTCTAGCATCACACATGCACACACTATGGTAAATGACAGAGACAAACAGGACTATTCTGTTTCATAGGCTGAAGAGACTTGGAGGCTGAAACAGGGTTAGATCCCTAGTTGGTACTGTATGTACTGTATCCATAATATATAATTGCCTAGTTCTTAAAACATAAGGCATCTTAAAGATCATTAAATATAGCATGGGTTTTTAAATGCTTGATACTCCAACAGCTTGCCTTTTCATGGGTTGCAAGAAATATGAGCTTTTAGAGTTGGGTTACAATAAGTCTTCTGTTGGGTTTTGATTCTGGTTAGATAGCCTTTCTATTTATTTGATCTGGGACTGAGAGGATTATCTATGGGTAAATTCCCCAAGTTGCCTGGGCTTAGTAAGGATCACTAGGACTTAGGGCTCAGAATTTTAGTTCCAGGATCCCAGAGAGCACTCATTACACGTTTTTAAGCTTCAGCTGAGCAGGGTGAAGAGAGGACAAAGCCCCTTCTTCTCCAGTCTATTAACTAGGGAATATCCCAGTTACAGAATAGAGTTGAGAGGTGTGAAGTGGTTTGAGAGAAGCAGGAGCAGCTCCCAAATAGCTTATCAGGAAGAGCAAATCATCGTTTTATGATCAAAGGGAAATGAGAAGTCAGAGTTTAGACCGGATTGGAGGGAAAGTGGGCCAAAAGCAATTTTCAGGATAATGGGAAAACGAGGGAGCCTTTTACAAATAGACAAATAATCATCCGTGCTAGTGGGTCGCCTGCTGCGGCCATAGAGTCAGAGGGCTACCTTCTTGGAAAACTCCAGAGAAAGACTCTAAGCCTCAGCATCAGGGGATTAATAAAACAACAAACCCCCCCGAACAAATCATGGCAACTTGCCGGTTAGGGGCAGCACCGCGATGTGGCGATGTGGTGGGAAAAGCAACTTAAAGTTCTATCCCCCCCATCCCTCACCCCTCCCCTCACGACCTCTCCCCACCCCGAGCCTTAGTTACGTGGTTTGTCAAAACCGAGGGTCGAATTTCTAGCGGACTGTGCCAAAGTCCCTTCAAACTGTGACACCTCGGATGAGAATAAACCTTCCTGAAGCTCTCCAGCACAGCGGGGAGAGTTACTGAGCTGGGAAACCGAAAGGAGAGCAAGCGAGATGCTCCCACTTCAGAAACGGACAGCATGGACCCGGCTATGGGAGGCAGTGGAAAGCCAGAAGGAGGGTGGCGGTGGGATAGGGTTGGTGTTGAGGCGGATCGGACACTTAGCGAACTGCGGGGTGATGCAGGGACTGGGAACCATGCGATGGAGGCCCGCGGGAGCGCGGGGACCCATCATTCCCCGAGGATGCACCAGGCTTGGGGACTCACCCGCGTCTCCTCCTCCGTGAGGCCCACCTCGGCTGCGATGAGGCACAGTGTGATGGAGCCGGGGTGCTTGTCGACCTTGTTGAAGTTGTACTCCAGGATCTCCACCTGGTCTTCCGTGGGGCCACTCTCAGTCTCCGCCGACATGGTCCTGGAGCGTCTGCGGGGAAAGCAGAAGCAACGGGTGAACGAAGCCCGCCGGTCCCCTCTCCCGCAGTCCCACCGAGACGCCCCGCGCTGCAGGCAGCGGAGCTCGCGGGCGCCCTCCCCGGGACCGTCCCCAACCTGGCGAAGGATGGCGAGGACTTAGAAGACGCCTCGCGGCTGCTGCTACTCGGAGGAGACAGTAGAGGAAGCGCCCCGAGAGCTGCCTCTGGAGATCCCGAGCTGCCCTGGGGACTGTGGACACACGCGAGCCTGGGCTCCAAGCCACCGTGAGCACGCCTCTCAGGACGCCACACCCCGCCTCCGCCGCGGGCTAGCACGTGGGGGCCTCGCCAGGGAACCTTAGGCACTGCACACTTTGGGGGAAGAGACACCCACCGCACAAATTGGGGAAATGGAGACCGCACTTTAAAAAAGAGAGAGAGAGAGAGTACCACCAACAGATATTTACTCTTTTTTTTCCCTGATTGCAAAATAACACGCACTGTAGAAAATCCGAAGAACATTAAAATCACAGAGGAAAAATTAAACTGCCCACATAGTCACAAGTAACAGCTATAAAATTTCAGGGGCCCTTTAAAGATCTTTCCAGTGTACAGAGATGGAGAAGGAACTAGAGATTTACGGTGGGGCGATGGATTGGAGGAGGCTGAGCCACCTGCATGCCGGTGGAGGCCTGGAGGCTACGAACCCCAGATTTGCTATTGCCAGGCCTCCAATTGAAGAGCCCACCTCACTGTGTTCTCCTGCGTGTGGGTGATACCTTCCAAAACCTACCCAATTAAGCAGGGTCAAAATCAACTGTCAATTAAAACCTCAGACTCCAGCAAAGGAAAATAGGTCCACCTCCAGTTCCAAGGTCTCTTTCCTGTCTTCACTTGAAAAACAAACTTTGCTAGCAGATTGGGACGCTGGCCTTCCTGCCACCACACCTACTGCAGCCTCAGACTTGGGGCTAAGAATATGCGAAGGTGTTCTCCCCTCCTCCTACGCTCCCCGTTGAAGGCTGGGAAGTAGAGAAAGTTGGTCTTCAAGATATTCTTGGCTGTAGATTCGGCATAGGCTTGGCCTTTGCTGACAGTAAGAGCCAAGCAGAAGTATGGGGCTCACCCTGTTTTGTTGCATTAACAAACGATTACAAACATCCTCAGCAGATTCCCGAGCAGATGTCCGTATGGTTTGAGCCTGGAGGTGGACTACCTGCGCGATGTGCTCAGTGCTACTCCCGCTTCCTAAATAAATGTCTTCACCTCTCCTCTAGTTCCCTTGAAGAGATTTCAGACAGGACCGGAAGCCTTTCAACTAACTATGTGGGACTGGGACTCGAATCATTTGCCAAGTCATCATCAAATCGGTTTCAGGGAGCTAGATGTTTTCTCAAGTTAAAAATCTGTACCAAGGTTCCCTGTCTCTCCACCAAGACAACAGGGCTCTCTCAGGTCAGAAACTGTTCCTGTTAACACCTCTCTTTCTATGACATACACTCTCTAAAGTTGTCATCTCACAGCCAGGGACTTGGAGGCAGAGGACCCAGAGCTTTGCCAATCTCCAGCAATGGCCAGAAAGAACTGTAGAGTGGAAATATTGAGCACTGGTTCCAGGACAGTGTTCTGCTAGGCCCCTTTTAGTAAGCCAGTCTGTCTTCATTTTAGTGGGAGAAACTTAGGAGGGTAACAGTGTAAGTGCGGGGAGGGGTTTGTTTCCATTCTCAAGGGTGTGTTTTTAGTTAGACACTAATCCCAGCCTGAGCTGTCCACCAAGGCACCCACCACTGCTCATGCTGTCAACTAAAACAACATAGCGGGGGTGACAGCTGCCTCTGATTTTACCTGTCTTGCCCTGGAAAGGTTTCCACCCATTCCAATTAATACGGTCCTTGCTGGTTCTTCCACCAGAGTTTTTGCTGCGGCCTTGCGGAATCCTCCCTCGGGCCTTCAGACGTACCACGCTGCGGAACCCGATTCAGATTAACACGCACCGGTCCAGTCTTTTTGCAACTGCTGTTATATAACTCACGGGCTGCTAATGCTGCCGCTTGGAATCAAGTGCATTTTATTTTATTAGATTTCCGTGGCTTTCTGTTACCGGACTGTGTGGGGTTAGATGGGGTGGTCCCGGTTGACTTTAAAGGAGTACTAGGCTTAGTTGGCAGAGGACCGTTGGCCTTAGTTGGCTGCTAAGGAGATTGTGGGAGGGTCTGTTGACACCGTTGACAGCACTTCAGTCCTCCAAGATACAATAAACAAGTGCACTTGGCTTCTAGCTCGGGGGATGAAAGATGAAAGAGCTCCACCGTACTTGTTGCTGCGAGCAAGCAGCACTACTGTTTCTGCCCTCCCTAGTTGGCAAATGTTTGCTGTTGCTTTGTCTCTCTCTCTCTCTCTCTCTCTCTCTCTCTCTCTCTCTCTCTCTCTTTCTCTTACTGTATAAATCAAATTGCCCAGGGACCAGTGACCTTGCAAAGGTTCTCCATGGTCTCCAGTAAGGAAATAAGGAAACTGCTGAGAAGTTTCCCGGAAGAAAGTCTAAACAGTTTCAGATACTAAGAACTGTTTGAAGCTATGTAAACTTTAACCTTGACACAAAGTTTCACTGCTGCGGTTCTTCACATCTTATGAGGCACTGTGAAGAGTAATTTGTCCTGTCATTGTGTTTTTCTTTTGTGGTCGGGGGGAAGTCATTGCACAAGCCTTTTTGAGAGGTTAAATGAAAACAGCTGGCTTTTTTTTTTTTTTTTTCTAAATCAGTTCCAAAGCCTGGGCTGACAGTTGTGTGGCTCAAGCAGCTTTATGTCCCATGGTCCTTTGCTTTGGACATATCTACCTATATTAACTAGCTCATGCAAAGCTATGAATTCGTAAGCTTTTGCTACCTTTTTAAACATGGTCTCCCTCTCCCACAGTTATGACTTCTCTGTAATGCCACTAACACCCAATCAAGAGAGAAAGAAATTCCCCATCAACATACTCCAGTGGTTTAAAGTTGGAAGTTGCCAACAGGAGAAAAAGCAGACAGATTCTCCAGCCCACCTCCCACCCCTGCCAACCTAAGACAGGGTTCAAACTTGCAATATAGGTGCTAATGACTTTGAACTTCTGAGCCTCTGCCTCTACCTCCTGTGTGTGTGTGTGTGTGTGTGTGTGTGTGTGTGTGTGTGTGTGTGT
>CAJQZJ010034136.1:3006342-3040329 GCA_907164525.1 Lophiomys imhausi
AAAAAAAAAAAAAAAAAAAAAAAAAAAAAAGAGTACGTCTGGCTCAGGGTCTCTGCTTGCTGTGGGACCAAAAACACAGTGTACTAAAGCTTCCTAAGTACAAATATCCATTACATCAAAGAGAGTTAGTCCTGCCACCAAATATAAACAAAGGATCCAAAACATTTCATCCTAGAGAATCCTACAGGCATCCAGGTGTTTAGGGAACTTCAGACAGAATGAAAGAAGAGTAATATTTGTGAAACACACAGAACGATCAAATTTCATCTTTACAAATATTTAATGTTTAACACATCAATTAGAGATTTTCATGAAGCAAATTCTTTATATTTCCTAACAAGAACCATTAAACCTAAAAATATTTGTATGACAAAGGTTGGAATGAAAAAAATTGTCCCAAATACAACAAAATGGCAGCCAATGAATCTCTTTATATGTTTTGGAGTATGCTGCTAGATTTGATTGCTGATTTGATTCTCAAATTATGTTTCTTTTTAAAAGTATGATCAAGATGTAAAAGCAGATGACAAAAATCAGTCTGGTAATTAAAAATATATAGTAAAGGTAAGTTATATACATGGACTATGGAGAATGACATCAATAAGTTGTCTTTTGTTCTGCAGCCATTTAGTCACTTTCAAATATTAAAAATTAGGGTGTCTTTCTGAAAATATTCTCAGTCTTCTTGCTTGACCCTTGAAATTGTTGTGCATTTGTAATTCTGGAGATGTGGCACCACGATTTATTGATTTATTCTGAGAATCTATACTGGTTCTACAGTATTTTTACTCACGCCCAAAGTACAGGGCACGAAATAGTAGTGAGGGGCCTGTGATGTTGCACACCAATGTCATGTCACAAACAGATGTAATGTTGCACACAATGTACTATTGCACACGGATGCAATGTTGCACACAGATGACTATCAGGTGGTTAGGGCTCTGCCTGCACTTCTCCTAAAGCACACAAGGATGCTTCCCAGGCAGTTTGTGCATTTTGAAAAGTTCAGGGAAGACTCTTTGACAAAATGGAGTTATCATTTTGCTCAAAACATACTTTAATCTATTATTATTTTTTATGATCCAACTACCATCCTTATTTTATGACCATGATTAAGTAACAAAGAAAGCGACATGCCACTGGCACCTTGAAGAATGCCAAATTATGCCAAAGTCCAATTACCCAAGCTGCCTGTTGCCAGGATACTCAATTATATGAATCTTTTTCCCCCCTCACAATTTAGCCATTTTTTATGAACAGGTGTTCAGCTAGTGGGGTAACAAACGATGTAAAACTTTAGCCTCATCATTAACATCACAAAGAAACCTTAGTAGACAGATATACAGAAAGTTCTGCTTGGGACAGAATGATGAACCTAGAGTAGTAGAGTATCTCTCTTGCCTTCAGATATGTTGCAGAAAGATACTGGATGAAATCTGAAATGATGAAAGATACTTCAGGAAATCTGAACTTTCAGCTCTCTGACTTAACCTCTATGTGACTTTGGACAGCTCACATTTGGACCTCTGTATCTGTATTTGCCATTGCTGCCACCCTACCCCAACTATCCCATGCCATTTTTTTTTGTAGGATTCAATGATATATCTATGAACTACAAACACTATATAAATTCAAGTTACTCACCCAAACTTTTCCAATGGCTCAAGATCCAATGTTAGGTAACTGAATGGCATCAGATTTTGAAATCATTAAATGGCAAAGTGATTTGAAATTTTTTACTCAAAAACTAAAGAATGACATAACTTCTTAAAATACTTCATTTTATTTGTCCAGAAAAAAATTCCTGCCCCAAATAGAAATATGAAATGCTTCTAGAATCTATTAAAATGGCTGTCACTCAGCTTCTTATTAAAACACTAGGGAACCCAGAGAAGCTCCTAGATATTTTAAATACTAGACCAAAACCTATTATATCATGTTTCATTTCTTTTAGTGGATTTCAAATTCCACACTGCTTTAAGGAAACACAGAGACTTTAACCTCCCCCAGTCTCCCAACATCCAAAAACTAAAGAGTGCTTGAGCATACAGTGAAGGATCCTTACAGAATCATTTGCGAGAACTGGAGGCAGGAGAGATGGCCTTACAAGCTGAAAATACAAACTATGAACAAGCAGTTACAAACTACATTTAAAATAGAAGCAGCAGACATGGTGTCTGTCCATAACACTAGCATTTGGCAGGTTGAGACAGGAGAATCTTGAAAGCTATGCTACCTAATGAGACCCTGTCTCAAAAAAAAAAAGAGAGAAATGGTGAAGAAGAGAGAGGAAAGGAACAAAAGATGACAATCATGCTTATTTTTTATTATTTTGTTTTATGTGTATGGATGTTTGGCCTGCATGTCTCTCTGTGTACCATGTGTGGACCTGATGCCCAAAGAGACCCCAAGAAAGAGTCGAATCTCTTGGAACTGGAGTTACAGACAGTTAAGAGCCGCCATGTGGGTGCTGGGAATTGAACGTCTTTTGGAAGAGCAACTAGTACTCTTAACTGCTGAGCCACCTCTCCAGCCCCTAGTTAACGGATGTTAACTTAATATAAGACTAAATTAAAGAAACAAATGAACAAATACATAATAATTGCAAAACTGGTGGTCAGTCTATTTTCTAGAACTTGCCTGTGTATCTCCCTGTACCTTTTCATGAGGGAGATACTTCATGCCATGTAACCTTCATTGTGCTGTGGCCCTCGCCCATTCCTGACCTTAAATTTCCCCCCCCCCCCTGAGTGTCAAAGTAAGTAACTGGCCACTGGACCCCTTGCCTGCCAGGAGCACAATTAAATGAATTTTAGTCTTCTCTTAGGCAAGGTAAATAGCATCAAGTACTCCTGTAGCTTCCTAACAGATTTGCCCCTTAGTCTATCTAGGCATTCAGAAGCTCTTCTGAGTCTTAACTCTGAACCCCATTGAGTCAGCAAATAAAAGGGAGCCTCCCGCCCCCTTCACTCCTGCTTCGTGATTCCCAGAGTTCCCAGCTATCCCACCAAAGGATGGAGAGTGACAGGAAGGCTTAATGAAGTGACAGGTGCTTGCCAGCATCACACTTTTATATAACAGATTTCACTCCCAGCACCTAGTAGACGAGGAAGTTGGACAGTATGGAGGGCACATGAACACTAAGGAGGGCTGCTTGTGTAAATGCCCTGAGGAGAAGCCACGCAGGCAGGACATGGCAATACACCAACAAAGACTACACGATGTAAGCAGATCTGTGATGACCTTAAGAATTCCAGGAAATTTCCATCTAGATCTGTCTAGATCCAATGGCCACAATGACTATCATTGGCTTCCTGCTTAATATTCTCTAAGATTAGAACTGACGCAGTGTCTAACTTGGAGTTTGTTTGTTTGTTTCCACTATATGAGGACAGACCTGTCCACTTATAAACAAACTCACTGGGTTCTTATGTTTGGTTACATATTATGAAAACCTCCAGAGTAAATGATAAGAAATATGGAGATAGCTAAACCTGACTTCCTTATTTTGGGAAGTGCTTCAGCTCACCTGAAACAAACAGAGAAAACTCAGTCTTGTGAGGAATAAGACCTTAAGCTCCCTACATTTATTTTGAGCTCCTTTTTGTTAGGGTAATATAAATAGTGGTTCTTTTTCTCTCAGTGTAAGTACAAGGCTTCCTTCAGGGATCCTGAGGCAGTGGATATTGTCTCCACGAAGAGACAATGCTGTCCCTGAGCCTGTTTGGCTAAATGCTAAAATCCCAGGGAAATTAGTTTGCTCTCTTGAACTTTCATGGATTTTATTCAAAGATGATCAGATAATTTATTGTTCTAGCCAGATATTTCAACAGGGAAAGAAGCAGTTATTTATAATCCCCTCATAGGCCTCCAAAGTGTCTTCAGACCTATACACACATACACACACACTGTGGCACATGCACACACACCCAACACACAATAAATACATGGAAAAAGAATACATTTTAGAAAGCCAATTAAGACTTCTAGTCTTTGGGTTTCACTCCTGCCTTAGAATCTCATTGCAGCTTAGAAAGTGGGTTCCTGTGCCTCTCTCTGTGTTCTCCTCTACAGTCCGCGTTGTCTTCTGCCAGGACTAGTCTATGCTGGTGTCTGCAGGAGACTCTTCAACGTCTTGCTGAGGATAAATGTGGGAACTTTCTGGGCAACTGAAAGGGATGGGCAGACCTACACCTGCTTTGTCGTACCTCACTCACTCCAAATTCCACACATGCCTGGGATCAACAGCATGAGAATGGCAAACCTACATTGGGACTAACTGAAATCCAAGAGCTGTGAGCCAGGAAAATGTTCTACCTGAACCAGAATGCATATCTTCCATCTGCACAATGGGGCTCATCTGTGTCCCTATCGAGCCTGTACCCCACCAGCATTCTCTGGGTAAAGCAGGGAGGAAGGTGGTCCTACCATGCTTGTTTTTAACTGGATGGGCTGGCGCTCTATGCATCTGGCCACATTTCTGGTACCCACTGCCCCATTCACTCAAGCATTTTGGAAGCCCAACGAATTCATCAGTGTTCAAAAAACTTAATCCAGGTTACACACAGCATAGCCATTAAAAACAAAAGTCCAAGCGATCTTTGAAATAAGCCATTCTTCACAGAATTTGGAATTGACAGTGAAGGAGATGCATTCAAAGAAAAGTCATCTAAGGAAGAAATTCTGTCACTTCTACACACAGGTTTGCCAGTTATGTGAACCCATTGCTTGTTTAAAAACTTGTTTCATTGACTCTAAATGGCAGGAAGCAGTTTTGGCTTCAGAACACCAGTGGTACCCAGTGTTGGTCTACTGCCCCAATGTTCACAGTCTAGTCCTTTCTGAGAGGCTATTTTCTGTGGTTCAGGGTAGAGTTCAGTTTCACCTCTGTCCCTGGTCCTCTTTGAACAGAACTGCCTAATTCAGAAAAGGCAATTTAGTAAGGCCCAGTCTTATTAGATGGAGCCTACAGGGTGAAACTGAAAACCTATCATCTAGATATCCTTTCTCTCAGTTGTCTGGAATTAATTCTGGCGAATAGGGATTATATATTTTTACCTGAAAGTGATTTTCCTAATTGCTTGCTTTAAGAAAATTAAAATGATAATTACATTTATATAATACTTCAAAGCTGGCATGATGGTACAAGCCTATAATCTCAGGACTCAGGAGGTAGGGGCAGAGAAGTTCAAGGGCAGCCTGAGCTACATATCAAATGTGAGGCCAGCTGGGCTACTACACAAGACCCTCACTCAGACAAACAACACCACCAAAAAAAAAAAAAAAAAGAAAAAGAAAAAGAGAGAGAGAGTTCAAAGAACTCCCAGAAGATAGGTTATCTTGTTAGAACCTATTTAATAACCCAGGGCTCATTAAGCAATTACTGTCTATCAACATCATAACTTTAATTGGTTTGCCAAAGATGGGTAAACAAATCCCTGAGAGAATAAGACCTTGGGAGTAGCACCAATGTCCGATATCTGAAACACAGGCAGCTAGCCAGGGCAGGTTCAGTGGGGCACTGCGGCCCATTCCCACCCCCACATTACCACCTACATCCACACAGGTGTGAGGAGGAGGGGAAGGAGAGTAGGAACGGCAGAAATCAGGAAGACAAGTGTCACCCACTCATGCTTTTGCCTGGAACTGCCCTAACTTTATACTGATAGATTGATCCAGCCTAGTGTTTCCTGGGGGGACCCCTAGTGGATCTAGGAGGATTGCTGTGAGTTTGAAGAAATCCTGGGTTTCAAAAACACCAAAAGAAAAGGGAAGTGAATATATCTATCACTCCGCCAGATCTCATCCGTCTCTTGGTAACTCCCACCTCCCCCCACAAGCCTCTTCTCCAGCCGCCACTCACCTGTGTTACCCCACTACACATGAGTTCACATATAACCTTTGCCTTCTCTCACCTTGCTTCTTGTTATTACTCCCTTGTAACTTGTATCTTCCCTGGCTCCCAGGCCTCAAGCTTTGCTCAGAGAAAGCCCTTAATCACCTCGAGCTTGCCTGAAACAAGACTTTTATAAACATGGAATTCAGCTTTAGTTTGGTGGTTAGGGGGTGCCTGCTGTGTTAAGCCCATCACCCCTACACCACAAATCTGTTAGCTCCTTGATTGGTCATTAAGGCTTTAAGGTTCTTAAAAAAACAAGGCACAACTTTGATTTAGCATTCATGGATTTCCCAGGGAGTGTAGAAAATGTGCTTCAAGGTATGTGTTGGAGGATAAGTCCCCTTATTTGCAATGTGGTCAGCCTTGAAACCACATACCAAACAAAAATGGAATCCATCTGCATTTATATATATTAATGTACACACACGTATGTGACAATAGTAATCAAAGAAAAAGAGGCTGCTGGGTGTGGTGGCTCATGCCTTTAATTCTGTCACTTGGGAGGCAGAAGCAGGTAGATGTCTTTGAGTTTGAGGTTTACGAAGTGAGTCCAAAACAGCCAGGGCTACACAAAGAAACCCTGTCTCCAACTCCCCCACTCCCCCACCCAAAAAAAAAAAAGAAAGAAAGAAAAGAATAAAAGAAAAAAAAGGCTATCAACTTGAAAGTAAAAAGAGGGACATAGGAAGAGCTCAAGGGAGGGTAGCTAGGAGAGACTGGGGAAACAAGGGGAGGGAAAATATAAAATTCTATTTCAAGTAAAAACATATTAAGAAATACTTTTTTTTTTAAATGTATGTTGGAGTTGAACATAAGCCTAGCACTCAAGTGGATCTCTGCAAGTTCCAGGTCAGCCTGGTCTACATGGAGAGTTCCAGGCCAACCAAAACTATATAGTGAAACATTGTCTCAAAAAAAAAAAATTTCTTGGGGTGGGGATCCTGGGGAGGTTGATGATAAATACCTGAGAAAAGTCCTTTGTTTTGTTTATTTGAAGCAGGGTCTTGCTCAGAAATCCTACTAGCCTCAAACTCAGGTAAATTCTCCTGCCTCAGCCTACCCAGCGCTGAGATTACAGGCCTGAGCTATCACAAACACCATCACCACAGGACTCTTGACCTAAACAGATGAATTAGGTCATCTATTAGGTCAATAACGAATCAGGCATTAATGTCAGTTTTCCTCCTTATGCTTCGAGCATTTTCTCAATATGATGTTTAGTCCTCTGTGAGCCATTTTTCCCTCTTCTCTCCTTCCCACCTCCCCAGCCTGTTTTCCTTCAGTACCTGCCCTGGATGTACAACCTCTGTGCTGAGAAAAGCTGCAGGAAATCGCTGCCCCTCCATTTTATCTAAAACATGGGATCTGGTGTTCCTTTTATTCAATGACTCTTCCTCCAACTGAAAATTGACCTTGGACACCTGGACACCGTTTGAGCTCAAAACCCACAAAACTCTTACTTTCTGGAAATGCCAGAGTGCAGCGTTTCCTTTCATTATAAACATGACCGATGTTTTCATTATTGTAAACACACAGAGAGCAAGAAATAGTCATATATAGCACTTCAAGTTCAAAGTCCAGTCACTACTCAATCCAGATATTCACTCCCCGTGCAACGAACCCTATTATGTTTGATTTTTAGATAAAAAGCTGAGATGTAGAACAGCGGTTATTGGTACTTAAATGATGAATAAATAAGTTACACAGGTGATGCAAATAGAAACAAACAAACAAAACCAGTAATACAATAACAAACATCTCTCTGCTCCCCTGCTCCAAGTTCACCACAATCTGGCGCATGATTTTTGCAAAAGACCTGGTTTCTCACGCCCAGCGGCACTCTGACCCCATGCCAGGGGGGCGCGAGGGGGTAAGCAATATAATTTTTAGTCCTCCTTTCACCTCCACCACTTCCCAGCAGAAAAGCAAAAAGCGCATGTTTTCCCTCTAGCATTTTGGGCTCATCTCTAGGCAAGCCCCTTCTCTGCATTCAAGGCTGACCTTAGAAAGCTACTTACGTGGAAGACTTGGGCGAGCTGTGGGCTGGGAAGCAGCGGGTGCTGGTGCCTGCTGGCTTAAATAGCCTGCTGGCTGACGCTGCTGCTGGCCGTATGTTTATTTACGCCTGGGAGTGCACGCTCAAGCAAGGACCTGAAAAACCTGCAGCGTGGGCAGGCGGGACCCACTGAGAGGCAGCCGACCTTACGTCTGTCCCCCGGTTATTCAGGTTTGATGCTCAGGCGGAGACTTCTGAGAGTCTCGGGGAACTTTTCACTCAGCCCTGTCCCCTTAGCCACCAAGATCGTTTGGAAGGTGCCGCTGAGAGAAGTGGAAGAACAGCAGGGCCCCTGACTCTTTTACCAGCTTCCTTATTTGGACCCGGCTTGGGTTAGATGTTGCCGCCTCTCAAAGCTTTGGCCTGTCAGGCTGAATTCACAGCTCTGCAGGCACCGAGCCAAACCTAAGCGCCTGGACTGTTGCCCAATTAATGAAAAGTTGTTTTCTTTCTTTTGGACACAGAATATACAAACAAGGAACAAGCAAAGCGGGGCGGGGGGGGGGGGCGGGCAGGCCGGTTTGAGACAATTTTAGGTTCCCTTCAAACACTTTTCATTTATTTTTTCTGCATTTGCCCTTTGTTAATGAAATTCCTATCTGAGTTCAAAGATTCCCTGCTGAAGCTCACTTTAAAAGGCAGTGTGTGATGTGAGCGAGACTGTAGGAGCATGGAGGTGGGTGTGTGTACATCAAGGGCTCCTGTGGCCGGTGGTGGAACTGCCTGAGTGTGGGTATGAGTGGGAGGACTCCACCGGTCCAGGTTTGCTTTTATTAGCTAGATAGGCGGTTGGCAGCCGCAGCACTGAACTCATGAGGTTGTGATTTGGAGGGGAGGAAGGAAGCGACCCCAGGCTACTGAGATCATCTATGGGAGTATCTGTGTACAGCACAAACTGGATCCTCACCAGGTCCTTGCTCTGTGTGCTTCACCTGCCTGGAGAAAGAAAGGCCCACTTGATTCATGTGGGAACTGGCATCACATTGAAAGAGTAGCAGAGACTGCTGAGACAGAGAGAGATAAAAGCTGTAATACATGTGTAGCAGGAGGCAGAGACCAAGCCAGCCCGGTTCCTGGGAGAATTCTTTTGCTTCCTGTCTCTTGGTTCCTTCACTTCTAACTCTTCTATGACCATATCTGGACTCTTACCTTTCAGGTTTCTTCAATACCTGGTCTATGTCTTGTTGATCTCCTGACAACTGTGCTATGGTAATCTCATGGTCATAATCTAGGTTGGGGGCATGGCTCAAGAGTGGAGCTCTTTCCCAGCATGTTTAAGGAAGGCTCCATGTTTGATCCCCTGCAGGGCAAGGAACAAACAAAACAAGCCTTCGTGTGTGATGACGTCAGTCTGGGTCTAGAGAGACTGTGTGCCAGGCTCTGTGTGGATCGCTTCAGAGTTTCCTCATTTGTCAAATCCTCACAACAACACTGTGAATTAAGTTCTTTCATTATTTACCCTGTAGATGAGAAAATTGATAGCCAGAAATATTAAATAGCTTTCTCAGGGCCATGGCACATGGCAGTGATGAAATTTGAATCCAGATCTGATTCCAGAGTCTAGGTTTACATTTAGGTATGATCCAAATTGATATTTAGAAAAATTGCCAAAGAATCTTTTCACTTATTCCCATCTCTTGGTTCCTTCTGTCTTCCTACTCATCTGTCTTCCAGAACGTGATGTCCATGATCACAGTGACCTTGTCTGCTTTGTCCATTCTTGCTACCTCAGTACCTAGATTGTACCTGACACAAGAAACTTGTGTTATTTGCTGCATTTCTAAATCTTTTGGAAATCATGCAACCTGATAGATAAGGAGTTGTTTGTAACAGCAAAAACTCATCTTGGTCCAGGCATATTTGTTTTGTTCTTGTGTAATATATTGGCATCAAGCTATTTTTCTTGCTCTCACTGTACATCCAGATGAACCTAGACATGGCTGAAAGCATGAAGCAATCTTTATATCACTTGAGAATTCAAAGGCATGTGGTTTCAGTGTTCAGTGATGCAGTGATCTTCCCAGTAACCCTAGATTTTTCTCTTTCATCTTATGATCCCCAGTGCAATGATGTTATCTCTTGTCACAGTGTCAAGGTGGTTACAGCAGCTCTGTGCATCATGTCTGTGGAGAAAAGCCAAGGGTGTTTTTCTATTCTATGTATTCCTCTTTGTTGGTTTAGAGGAGAAATCTTTCCAGAGACCATGTACAGACTTCTACTTATGACACCTGTGTAGCCGGTCTTTGCTACTTTGTGGGCTATTCTTTTTCCCACCCTTTATCTCCACATTCACCCCCATCACTAGATAGGAGAGAAAGAAGGATAGAGGGGAGACAGAGAGACAGAGATCAAGATCCCTGAATCTAATTTCTTTCCTTTTGTTTCTTCTTTGAGCACGACTACTAACAAACCACAAACAACCAATGATCCTCTACTCCCCACCTCCTGGGAGCCCTTGCATTTATACACCCTGTGAAAAGTTCCCAGAATTCCAAATATTACACAATCACAGAAATTATCTGCAGCTGGCAAAACCATGCTTCCACTAGAGCATGAGGCAAATCATAGTCAGCTGTGTGGATTTAATCCCACACCTGGGATTAGTCCATATCCCCACACCTGGGATTAAAATGAAAACACATCATGAAAGCATAATACTTCTGTGTTTCTGGAAGAAATGAAAATTCCAAAATTCTCACTACACACCCGGGTCAAGTGGCTACTACAGTAACTAAGTCCGTCATCTTCGGGGAGGAAAGCAGGCAGACTGACTCATCTCCCAGGTCCAAGGGAAGAGTCATGATATCTAGGCATGCTGTTCTGAAAGCTTACCACAATCAGGACTTGGCTAACAGGGATCATGGCTACCAATAATTCTGTCAACCTAGCAGATGGCTTATGTGACGATCCTAGCTGGGTTCCTGCTTGGGCACCAGATCAGGCCAAGGGGAACAATTTTCTCTCTTTCAGATCTCTCTGGGATTTATTTACTTATTTACTTTTCTAATGAGAAAAGCTTTTGTTTCCTCCCAGCAACTTAAGACTATTTCAACAGCTCCCAGACAAGGGAAGCTGCTGCTGCAGTAGTCCTTCACATATACATTTGGATCTAGGTTTTTATATGAACACTGTTCCCCGGAGACCAGCCTGCACTCGACCCAGGGTTCTTGTGGGCCAGATGGAAGACTGGTGAGGTTGCTGGTGTCTTAGAATGGTTCCAATGCTCAACTGGTTATAAGAAGATGGGGAAGCAGGCTCTGGTGCTCTGAGGTGCAATTTTCCCATTCCTCCTCATCTGTTGTTTCAGGGGAATTTCATAAACAACACTTTGTCTGTGAGCTCCAGTCACCACACTCGACACATAGTTCTCTGTTCTCTTGGCAACTAGTTAACTGCAAATGAACACACGTAAATGGGGTATTGTTTTCCTCCAATTTACTGCTGCAGATCTTTTCCTTGCTGTGAACAGTGAGAACCCCTTTCTTCGTGGTCACGGAGAAAAGAAAGGGGAGAAGGGTGAACGTAGAGTCAGGGTTCCAAAGAAGAGGAAGGATGCCTGGAAAATGGTCGCTATTAGGTACATGTTTGCTGAGTGACTGGAAAGGTGATTTTGGGAATGGAAGAAATGGGGGCTTTTGAGTCACACAGATTTGAGTTCAAGTCCCACCGTTTCTGACTACCAACTGTGTGATCCAGGCAAACTTACAAAAACTTCTCTTTGCCCATTTCCTTATATGCAAAATGAGAGTGATACCATTTATTGCATAGATTTATTGTAAATACTAATAATTATATTTGGATAGTGCTTAGCAAAGATGCTGGAACATAATATAAGAGGTAACAATAGTAGATATTTATGACCTGTCTATAGGTTTTTTCCCATGGAACTCATGCAAGGTAGTTAAATATCAACTGCCCAGGTGCCACAGCAAACGTGGTGACAAAGCCACCTAGAAAACAGAGAGGAACAGCTCCTCTCATCTTGCCAGAAGCTCTAGGACACTGCTTGTCAAGAATCTGGTTAGCGAATGGAGAGCTTATAGAATGAAGCAGAGATGGCGTGGTTAGTTAGTTAGTTAGTTCTTGGGGGAGCACTTCAGACAATTCAGTGAAGGATGTAACCCTCTGGAAGCCCAATATGGACCTATCGCCTTCACCAGGAAGCATCTCTATCCAGGGATGGAAGCACACATCGTCAGTGTTCCACCTCCCAGTTATAAACTTGAGCCTGGAAAGGCTGGCGGCTGAGCTGCTGTGTGTCAATCTGATCTGACAGCCCTTTTGGGTCTAACCTGGCTAGGACTGGGACAGTGAGAGGAGAAGAAAGGAACTGGCAGGTGACACAGGACCTGAACAAAGGAGATGGAGGCTGACTAAAGAGATGTTTCCTTTGGCTCCTTGGTGCAAGGAAGGGGAGTTCTAGCAGAGCCCCACATTGATTATTGGTGGCTTGTGGCACACACAAGAACAGTAAGTCATCCTTTCAGTGAGCAGTGTGTGCTCCATTCCAGGCTTAGGTTCCATCATCTTATCCCTACCTTCCTGTTGTCCTATAGAGTCCTAAGTCAGCTAATGCCTGGGAGTTAGACATGGCAGCCCACAGCCACACATTACAATAGGTACCCGGGTGAGGCTGTGCACCGAGGGTTATCTATGATATGTTCATTCTCCTAGGTTAGAATCAAAGTTCCCCCAATTCCTGCCCCAGTGCTAATGAGTGGGGAGGTCATTATCATACTATTCATGTAGTTGGTTTGAGGTGTCAACCCATTGGTGAAGAAGATACAGGGAGGCCTCACTCTGCACATCCAAAGCCTCGCTCCTCTCCTCTGGGCCAAGATCTGTCAAGCTGCCTGCTTGACAGCACGGTGACATTCTCAAGAGGGGTGGGGGTAGTGCCTCACCTGGAGACCTCTTTCTCTGTGAATGATGGGAGGATACACAAGGTTGGGCCACCCAGCCTGACTATAATCTCCAAATACTAGGGAGGGCAGGGACAGTGTCCCCTGCCCACTTCTGAAATGTTAGGGATGGGACCTGTGTTCTCAGAAAGCAATGGGCTGGGAGCTGAGAAGACAAACTGGGCACCCAACCTGGGCACTCTGGTTCTGCTGCCCAGCACAGCCTGAGATGCTCCTTATGTGTCTTACAGCATCTATGCTGTAGAGACAGTGTACACATTTTACAGCCCCTGGCACCAAGTTCTACTTGTTTAAGACATTTGATGTCTGTGAACTGTTTTTATTTGGTGACAGAAAGAAAAAGAAAGAGAACTGAGGGCTGGAGAGGTGGATCAGTGGTTAAGAACACTGAATGCTCTTCCAGAGGATTCGGGTTCAATTCCCAGCACCCACATGGCAGCTCACAACTGTCTGTAACTTCAAGATATGACACCGTCACACAGACATATATGCAGGCAAAACACCAATGCACATAAAATAAGAATAAATTGTATAAAAAAGTTTTAATTAAAAAAAGAGAACTGAGCTAACAAAAACATGAAGTTTGGAGAGTAAGCTAAAAGAAAATTAAAATGGTTGACACAATAGAGAAAGGTGGAAAATTATTTGAGTTAAAATTGTAGCGAAAGAGGGAAGGTCCTGATTCAAGGTCATGGAGCCTTTTATTCCACCCTCTTTCTCCATTCCAGAGGCACTAAAGTAGTCTCTGCCATGACTTCCAGAAACTTTCATCCTCCCTTCATGGCTTGGGACCTTTGTCCTCTAAGGTGAGCTTGTCAGGCATGAGTAGAAGTGGAAGAGGCACTGGCTCTTGGACAGAGGAAGGACTGAGCTGGTGCAGGACTCAGAAGATGGACAGGGGCCAAGAGGACCCATGTACAGGTGCAGCCTTGCCACCCAGCTGTATTCTCCTTCCAGACTCCAATAGAGGACACCACCTGGGTGATGATAGAAAGACATGGTGGCGGGGGAGGGTATGTCCCAACTGCATCCTTCTATCATGAGTTTAGTTGGTGTCTGGCTTTCCACTGTGTCCAAAGAGACATCCTGAAAAAGGAAAGGAACCCTTGTGGTAAAGAAGAGGGGAAGGAAGAAAGAAAACGAAGGTGGAGAGAAGAAAGGAAGGAGGGATGGTAAATTGTCCTTGGAAAGTGTCTAAGGCTTCCGATCTCTGGTTTGGGCAGGGTATGTTTGGTCAGAATATGCCATGGTCAGATTTTGTTCACTAATCCCACGCAGTTCTGCTCCCTGCATTCCAGCAGAAGCTTGCCCGCTCCCCGCTCATCTCTGAGTCCCTGGCATCGCTATGGTTAATGATTTATAGTCTCTTTTAGGTTGGCTTTCTGATGTGACATGTTACATAAGTGGTGACACATGCTGGTACACTGAACTCCTACATCTCTTGAGAGTCAGTTCCTACACTAGCCTTTCTGGTGGACTCTGAGGAACCAGTAATAGGGCTTGCAATCCTGAGCTGATCTTGCAAAGGTGACACACCTGATATTGCCCTCTGACTCAGAAAGAATGGACTCTACACTTTCCAGTACATTCCAGTAGGTGCCCATCATCTGTCCCTGAGCCACGAGCCATTCAGGGCAGTGCTGGGGAAAGGATTTGGAAATAATGGGCTTCAGTTAAGCCTAGGATAACCACATTCTGGCTTTTCCCCGCAACTGTCCTGATTCTAGCACTGTAAGTCCTATGTCGAGAAAAACCCTCACCTGGTAACACAGTTCATCAAGCCTTAGTTTGACCATCTGTGAAATGAATATAATGTTAACCTTAGTGTTTGGAAGCTGTGTTAGTTTGGGTTCTCTAGAGTAACAGAACTTATTGAATGAATATATATATATATATATATTCATAAGGCGAATTTATTAGAATGACTTACATGCTGTGCTCTAGCTTATCCAGCAATGTCTGGCTATGAACAAGAATGTCTAAGAATCTGGAAGTTGCTCAGTCCATGAGGCTGGATGTCTCAGCTGGTCTTCGGTATATGATGGAATCCCAAAGAAGTAGGCTCATAGCCTACAGTGAAGGAATGGATGTGCTAGCTTCCATGGAGAAGTCTGAATTTGTCAAAAGATCTAAATTAAAGGAGTCTCTTCCTACCTTAAAGGTACCATATTAGAAGTAGATCTTCCTACTTCAAATTAAGCAAAAAACTCCACAAATGTGCCCTCCATTTTAAATTCCAGATGTAGTCAAATTAACAACCGAGAATAGTCTGTTTGTCACAAGTCCACTCCTTGTCAATTTGACACATAGTCATATCTTTTTATGTTATGATTAATTTCCAAATGAAAACAATAACCAGGTCATAGTAACACCTAAGTATGATATAACTGTACAGTTGCAAACATATATATTTAACCAGGTTATAATTACACCTAACATGATATAACTATCCCTCATACAACCACAAGAACATTATAAATTTAGAATAGGTGGCAATGTCCTCCTTAAGGGATGCTGAGGAGGAGAGAAAACACAAATATCTGTACAAACAGATTCTTAACAAAATACAACAGAAATACTCATGTCAAGTATAATCCTTGTTTCTGTAACTGGTCACATGACCTTAGCTGGTATTTTTAGCTACCTTCTTCTGCTACCCATTCTGTATTTCCTCCACCATTGGCAAGAATCTCAGCGGGTAACCTGTAGAAGTGACCCATACTTTTATTCCTGACAGGTCTGTGCTCTCTGTCTTGTGGTGGTGTGAATAGGAATGGCCCTATCAACTCAAGTGTTTGAATGCTTGTCTCACAGGAAGTGCGGCTTTGCTGGGGTGGGTGTGGCCTTGTAGGAGGAAGTGCATCACTGTGGAGGTGGGCATAGAGACCTCTTATGCTCAATGTGGCAGTCTTCTTCTGTCTGAGGATCAAGATGTAGAACTCTCAACTCCTTCCCCAGCACCATGTCTGCCTGCACACTGCCATGCTTCTTGCCATAACAATAATGGACTAAACCTCTGAAACTGTAAGCCAGCCCCAATTAAATGTTTTTCTTTATAAGAGTTGCAGTGGCCATGGTGTCTCTTCACAGTAATAAAACCCTAAGACAATCATCCTGCCTGGATTAGGCTATTATAGTTTTCCATGGACTTTAATCACAGGACATAATAGCACCAAGAGACACCTGGATCTCCTGTACTCCAGACATAATCTTTCTTACTGCCATTGTGGAGAAGCAACCCAATTTCCCCATGGTAATCTGGATCAATCACGCCTCTGGCCATCAGAAGCCCCAAGTGGCCAGGGGAAGTCTGAGCTTCCAGTTTAATGGAATATTTGTTGTGGCTCCTGGCAGGAACACTCCCCACTCTGGAGCCAAAACTTCTAGGCGAGCAGAATGTAAGGTCACAGGAACAAGAAACAAAAATTTTCCTAGTGAGCCATTAGGACTTATAGTGAACAGAACTGTTTCCTTTCCATTCTTGATTACTGAACCCATGGATCCTGGCTATGGGAGAAACTATACCATATGTTTGATGTTGATTCAAAGCATATACTACCTTCTGGAGAACCCTATCCCAGCCTTCTGGGCTGCTGCCACCTAATTGGTGCTGGAACTGTCTTCAAAAGGCCATTCTGTCTTTCTGTCAGGCCAGCTGCTTCAGGTGGTAGAGAACATGGTGAGACCAGTGATTGTGGGCCCACTGTTGCACGTCTCTGGCTATAAAGTGGGTTCCTTGGTCATAAGAAATACTGTGTGGAATACCATGATGGTGGAAAAGGCATCTTATCCTGTAAGTCCATGGATGGTGGTTTTCGCAGAAGCTTTACATGCAGGAAAGACAAATCCTTACAAATAAGTATCTGCTCCAATAAGGACAAAGTTTTGTCCTTTCCTCAAGAAAGTGGTCCAATGTAGTCAACCTGCCACCAGGTCACTGACTGATCACCCTGGGGAATGGTGTCATATCTGGGGCTCACTGTTGGCCTCTGCTGTTGGCAGATCTGGCACTCAGCCACAGCTTTAGCCAGGTTAGCCTTGGTGAGGGAAAGTCCATGTTGTTGAGATCATGCATAACCTCGTCTGTGTCACCATGGTCACTTTACTCATGGACCCACTGGGCAATGGCAGGAATGGCTGGGGAAAGAGGCTAGCTATCCACAGAATAGATCATCCTTTGTACTGATTACTGAACTTCTCCTCAGCTGAAGTCACCTGTCGATGAGCATTTGCATGGGACATAGTATCTTCACATCCTTTGCCCATTTGGAGCGAGCTGCCCACATACTTCTTCCCAAGGTGTCTTTCTCACTAATCTTCCAATCATGCACTTTCCAAGTCCCCAACCATCCAACCAATCCATTGGCTGCAGCACACAAGTAAATGAACAATCACACATCTGGCCATTTCTCCTTTCAAACAAAATGTATGACCATGTATACTGCCCAAAGTTCTGCCTACTGTGAATATATCCCTTCACCAGTGTCTTTGAGGGTTGTCCTAGAAAGGGGTTGTAATGCTGTAACTGTCCACTCTTGGCCTGCATAACATGCAGAACCATCAGTAAGCCAGCCCCTAGTCTTCTCTTCCTCAGTCAAGTGACCACAGGAAATACCCCATGAGGCTATATGCGTGTACTTGGCAGCAGACAGCATTGTGACAGAGGAAGAAACCACAAGCATTTGGGCAACTTCATGTAACTTACTTGAGCCTTCAAGACTGTTCCAGGCCTGATCAGTATATACCACTTCCATTTGATAATAGATTTCTGCTGTGTACGTCCTACTTCATGATTTGGTGAGTCAGATAACACTCAGCTCATGATGGGCAGCTCAGGACAAATGGTAATTTGGTGGCCCGTTGTCAAATGTTCAGTTCCCACTAAGGCCCGATAGCAGGCCAAGGGCTGTCTTTCAAAGGGAGAATATTGTCTGCAGATGACAGTAGAGTCCTTGCTGCAAAATACCAAAAGTCTCTTCTGTGATTCATATATAGGAACCTGCCAAAAGCTTAAAACAGAATCCCTGTCTGTCAATGACACCTCAAGTATCACCAGGCCTTCTGGATCATATGGTTCAAGTGGAAGAGCAGTCTGCACAGAAGCCTGGACCCGTTGAAGAACCTTCCTCTGTCCCAGCCCCACACAAAGATAGCGGCTTTCCCAGTCATTTGGTATATGGGCCAGAATAACACACCAAATGAGTAGTGCGCTACCTCCAGAATCCAAAAAGGCCCACTAAACATTGTGCTTCTTTCTTGGGAGGGACCAGGTGCAATAATTTACCCTTCACCTTAGAAGGAATATCACTTCATGTCCCACAAAACCAGATTCCTAAGAATTTCACTGAGATAGAAAGCCCTTGGATTTTGATTGGATGTATTTCCCATGTTCCGATGCATATATATGTGTTACCAATGAATTCAAAATGGTTGCTACCTCCTGCTCACTTGATCCGATCAGCATAATGTCATCAATATAGTCCACCAATGTGATATTTTGTGGGCGAGACAGATGGTTGAGATTCCTTCTAAGTTATGACACAGGGCAGGAGAGTTAATATAACCCCAAAGCGAAATTGTAAAGGTATACTGCTGGCCTTGCCAACTGAAGGCAAATTGCTTCTGGAGATTCTTATGGACACATTCTGAGCAAAAGCATTGGCTAGATCATAGCTGCATACCACGTACCAGGAGATGTGTTAGTCTTCTTAAATAAGGACACCACATCTGGCACAGCAGCTGCATTCAGAGTCACTACCTGATTGAGTTTTTGATAGTCAACTGTCGTTCTCTACGATCCATCTGTCTTCTGCCCTAGACAGACAGAAGAGTTAAAGGGAGATGTGGTGGGAACCACCACCCCTGCATCTTTGAAGTCCTTGATGGTGGCACCAATTTCTGCAGTTCCTCCAGGGATATAATACTGTTTTTGATTCACTGTTTTCTTTGGCATCAGCAACTCTAAAGGCTTCCATGTAGCCTTTCCAACCACAATTAGCCCTTGCTGCCCAGGTCAGGGAATCAGTGTGAGAATTCCACCAACTTCTAAGTGTTTCTATTCTGATTATATAATCCAGAACTGGGGAAATAACCACAGGATGAGTCCGGGGGACGGGGGGGGAGGGGGCATTGGACCTACTGCATGTCAGACTTCAGTAAAAACTCCATTAATCACTAGACCCCCTACTCCCCCATAAACTCCTACTTTAACTGGAGGGCTACAGTGATTCTTAGGATCTTCCAGATTCAGCGTTAATTCAGAACTGGTCTCCAACAGACCCTGGAAAGTCTGATTGTTTCCTTTCCCCAGTGCCCTGTTACCCTTGTGAAAGGTCCTTCTAGGGAGGCACTGGAGAAAGGCTAACAATAGAACATTTAGGTATTTTAACAAGGTCCTTCCTCAGGGGAATCTGTTCATCATTTCATTCAAGGAGATCTGGGTCTGCAAACTGACACAAGTCTGGAAATTGACTCACAGGGTGAGAGTCCCTTTTGATCCAATGTAGTGTTTCTTCTATTTGTTTGAGTTTGGTTTTTTTTTTCTTTTATAGATCAAACAAAAACTTCGTAGCCTTCTTATCCATTTTATACCTGGAAGCATTGTGTCTGATTAGCCTGTACCAAAGGTCCATGTGAGTCATGCTGCCATAAAATTCACTTGGCCTGTTCTGACCACTGCAGGTTATCCCACTATGGATACTGTTTGGTCTGTGCTGTTCATTATGATAATTCTGATCTCCTTGCTTTTGCCATTCAGTGTTGGTACCTGGCCCCTACTATATCAAGGCCCAATTAAACCCATTGCATTTAATTCATACAGCTGACCAGCAGCATCTCAGACTCAGGCCTGGCACCAAAAAAAAAAAAAAAGGTGACAGCAAAGCTCTCCAGATATGCTGGTGACTGCTTGCCATTTTGTGTCTTATAGGATTAGTGAAGGTCATATCTTTTGAAATTTCCCATTGTGAAGGATTAGGTTTTGTACAGTGTACCCCCACTCTAACATTGCAGTTTCCCTAAGCCTTAAAATCCCTTCGTCAATACTAAACCAAGGGATATCAAGTATCCCTAACTCCTTTCAATAGGTCATCTTTTGACAAATGCTTTGGTCAACCATTCAAACAAACTTTTGACACCTTTTTTTTTGACTGTGCAAGCCTCCATATTAAACCTAGAATCTAGTCTCTGTGAGCCCAGATCAATAAACTCTGTCTGGTCCAATTTTAAGTTCCTTCCACCATTATCCACACTCTTAAATTCCATTCCCACAAATGTTCCCCAGACTTCTGCTTGAATGAATTAAAGAACTCATTAATCTCTTTAGTAGTGTAGCACACCCCCTCATGGATTACACTTTCTATTTCCCCTCCAGGAGCCTGCTTTGCCTTACCCAAAATCCCGAAGTTCACATTCTGCCAACAAACAGCATGGTCAGGCCTGTCACAGCAATACCCAGCACCCTGGTGAAAATTCTCCTACAGGGCACCTTTAGAGAACTTTAGACTGTTGATGCACATCTAAAGCCTGTCAATGTTCCCACTAAGTCCATCTCTATCCTTTGCCAGTTTATCCAGAGATGCTAAGAGCAACCAACCAGCATCAGCATCATTTTCCTTATTTTCCCAAAGTTATCAAGAGTTTTATGTAGAGAGTCAACAAATTCACTGCCCACAGTTGGTGACCCAAGATAATCAAATGCATTTATCTCCTTAAGTTTGTAAAATAGTTCACACCTTGGGCTTTCAGTGCTCCTCAAGCTCCTGGGAGAGGCTTCTGTAACTAGAGAGGCTTTGGTATTGGCAAGTTGGAAAGCCTGTTCCAGATACTTGAAAGATTCATTCTTACACTTCTGTTGTCCTAGAACCACTTATGGTACCAAAATATGTGCTAGTCAGGGTTCTCTAGAGTAACAGAACATACATATAAGTAGCAGAATATATATATATGTTCATATTCTAATAAACTAGAATGACTGATAGGCTGTGGTCTACCATGGCTGCCTATGAACAGAAAGTCCAGGAGTCCAGTAGTTCCTCAATCACATCAGGCTGGATGTCTCAGCTGGTCTTCAGTATATACTGGAATCCTGAAGAAGTAGGCTCTAATGCCAGTGAAGGAATGGACTTGCTAGCAAGGTGAAAACATCCAGGCAAAGACCAAAAGTTCCTTTCTTCCATGTCCTCATATAGGCTTCCAGCAGAAGGTGTGGCCCAGATTGCAGGTGGGTTTTCCCCAGATCAAATGATCTGGATTAAAGGTGTGTCTTCCCAACTCAAAGATCTGGATTAGAAGTGGATCTTCCTACTTCAAATTAAGTAAAAAAATCCCTCACAGGTGTGCCCTCTGTTTTAAATTCTAAATGTAGTCAAATTGACAACCAAGAATAACCACCACAGGGACTAAGGTTTATATGTCACCAGATTGTTCAGGAAGGAAACGGAGAGACACACGGACACACACACCTTTCTGTCTCTATTGGAAGGACTTGATGTCTCCCATCCCAAGTGCATTTCTTACTTTTCCAAGCAGAGGATTCTGGAAGCACTTCAGAAGACCTCAAAGGTCCCGGCTAATGCAGAAGAGAGGATTAAGACCTCTCCTCGCCCTGTGATTATCTGATTAAGTATAAATGACAGGAGCAGCTGCCTGCTAGCAGAAGTCACTCCTAACAGCTACAACTAAGGAGTCACAAATGAGAGAGTATGAAGCCTTTTCTTTTTGGCTTCTTTGTTGCCCCTCAGCTGTTGTCCACAGAGATTCTTAGCTAATGGACCCGTTCTAAACGACTGTTTCCCAGTGACTACTGTTTAGTGGCTACTGGACAAGAAAAAGTTAGTGTTTTCTAAGAACTCCCTCACAAGGCATTTGCAGCACAAAGGTGGATTTCACAGGCATCTTAATTCCTGGCTGGAAATGCTGGGAGCTGTCTTGGAGACCAGAAACAGCAGGCAAAAACTCAGTATACAAAAAAAAAAAGGAGCAAGGGGATTATTTATTCAAATGTCCTGCTAGAAGGAGGCCTGATCAAAGATGCCACAGAAAACAAGCTGCAGGCAGCGAGGGAATGTGTCAAACGGACCCCCCCCCCCCCCGCTCCGCCTTCTCTAAATAGAAGGAAATGACCAGGCTGTGGGGGTGAGGGGCACCGGGCTGCGGGGGTGAGGGGCACCGGGCTGCGGGGGTGAGGGGCACCGGGCTGCGGGGGTGAGGGGCACTGGTCTTCAGTTATTGAGCAGAGTTAAATCAGAGCTGTGCGCCCAAGGGCTGGTGGATTCAAATTGCAAACACCTTTACCATCCTGGCCCTCCCACCCCATCACAAATCACTAGAGTTACTGCCAGATCCCCATTGAAACTGGAAGCCTTTGAAAGTTGGAAAACTCAATGTGCAAGACTCTGTCGCCTCCGCTGATAATGAACTTGTTCTTGTCCGTGATGGTTGATGACATAATTTTGCATAATTAGAACACCTTTGGAAAGAGCTAGAGGAAAGGGGCTCTCTAATCTATGTAAATTTGCTGATTTACATAAACATTAATGTGGTTAGGGGGTTTTCACTCCTAAGGTACCCCGTTGATGGTTGCATTTGAAATTAACCATCTGGCTGAATGCCAATGGGAGTAACACTGAGCTTTACCCAGCATAAAATTGCTCCCCAAACTCTGGGGGAATCTATAAATAGATGTTTCTAGGTTACCAAATCACCTTTCTTTCCTTCCCGCCCTTTCCCAGGGAAAATTAAATTCTGAAACAGTTGATGCAAAAATCAAGAAATTTAATTATCAGAGCAATGCAATAGGCAAGCCTTGTTACTGGCTCCTGCAAAAGAAGTCACTTAACCACAGAGACTTCACTGAACAGTGGTGGCTTGTCACCTCTCCCGGTCTCTGTGGGTCAAGAACTCAGAGAGGACTCAGTAGGGAGATTTGGGATCTAGGATCTCATACACGGCTGTAATGAGATACTGGCTAGAGACAAAGCTGCAGAAGAGCCCAGAGGAGGGAAACCTTGCTGGGCACCTCCCCCCGCACCTGGTCCCAGGTCTTTTTCATGAGGTGTCTCTTAGACTTGAGCTTCTTCACACTATGGTGACCTCAGGCCATTAAATGCTCCCGGTTCCATCCAGGCAGCAGGTGCGTCAACATTTAGAGACTGGCCTTAGACATCATCTGGCATCACTCCTGCAGCATCCCATGGACTACCAGCCCTGCCCACATTACCTACCAATAGAAAGATGGTTCTAGAAGTGCACTTCTAAAAAGAATGTGAACTGTCATGGCCCTCTCTGGAATATGCAATATACCATAGGTGTGAATGAACAAAACTTCCTGGGGAAATATTTGTATTTTAAGAATATATGTCGACCAGGCGTGGTGGCCCACACCTTTAATCCCAGCACTTGAGAGGCAGAGGCAGGTGGATCTCTGTGAGTTCAAGGCCAGCCTGGTCTACAAAGTGAGTCCAGGACAGCCAGATATACACAGAAGAAACCCTGTCTCGAAAAATGGAAAAAAAAAGTCAACCTTTTTTTTTTTTTCAATGAATGAAAAAACATATGGAAGAACCTGTGTCCACCTCTTTCAACCCCTTCTTTCTTGTCTGGGTTGCCTCTGATTCTTCAGCGCAGAGTGGCTAGGTGTAAGGTGCTGCATGAGCCTCCTAGGCTGCTGTAATGAAGTGTTTGTCATACACCAGTTGCTTAGGCAACAATAGAGCATCCTGCGGCATCGATCTAATGACTGGAAGAGTGAGATCCACTTGTCTGTGACAGCAGGACCGGCCGCTTCTCACAGCTGGGAGGCTGATTTTGTTCGTCTGTGCCTCTACCCTGGCTTCTGGTGGTTTGCTTGTGGGTGTTGGAGCTCTGAGGTTTTATATGAATCACTTGACCTTAGCCCTCACCTTCAGGTGTCACAGTCCCTGGAGTGCGTGCGTGCATGTGTGTGTGTGTGTGTGTGTGTGTGTGTGTGTGTGTGTGTGTAGTTTCCATTTTTGTAAGGACAGCAATCGTAGTGGGTTAGGAGTCTAGCCTACTGCACTGCGACCCAATCTTAACCAATTACATATACAATGATCCTATTTCCAAATAAGATCACATGCTGAGGTTCTGAGCGCTAGGAATTCAACATGTAGATGAGCAGGGGCATAGCCAGGCCCAAAGTTTGTCTCTCGTGATTTTAAGGATGTGAATGGAGGGGCCAGGCCCAATCTCACGTGAAAATCTGGCATTTTCTTTTTTTTTTTTTTTTTTTTTGTTTTGTTTTTGGTTTTTCGAGACAGGGTTTCTCTGAATATCTCTGGCTGTCCTGGACTCGCTTTATAGACCAGGCTGGCCTCGAACTCACAAAGATCCGCCTGCCTCTGCCTCCCAAGTGCTGGGATTAAAGGCGTGCGCCACCACCGCCCGGCTAATCTGGCATTTTCTATCTTTTTTTTTTTCCTTCCATGCTATCTGACATCCTCGCCAACCTCCTTAAAGTGCTAAGTAAAGGTTTTCGTTAAGACTGTGTAATGGTTAATCCTCATTGTCAGCTTCACAGACATACTTCTGGGTGTATCACTAGAGGTTGAACGGAAGAAAAAAGGACCACCCTGAGCATGCACAAAACTGTTCTGTGGGCTAGGGTCCCAGACTGAATAAAAGAGAAAGGAGAAGAGCACTAGAATACATGTCTCTTTGCTGTCTGACCATGGCTGCAAAGTGACCTTGTCCTCCTCACAGGCTGTATGTACCTGTGAGTCGTGGGCTGATGTAAACCCTTCAGTCCTTAGGCTGATTCTGTCAGAATGTTGTCACAGTGGTGGGACAAACAATTAATGTGGGCTCTTAATCACATCACATTGGGATTGAATATCCTGTTTAACAAAAGTAGCCATCAGGTCCTTGGAGCTGGGAGAAAAAGAGAAAGTGAGGAAAAAACCCGAATCTCATTGGCACAGGTGACAACTTCCTGAACAGAACACCAATAGCTCAGGCTCTAAGACCAACAATCAATAAATGGGACCTCATGAAACTGAAAAGCTTCTGTAAGGCAAAGGACACTGTCATTAGAACTAAACGGCAACCTACAGATTAGGAAAAGACCTTTCCCAACCCCACATCTGACAGAGAGCTAATATCCAAAATATATAACGAACTCAATAAATTAAACAACAAACCAAATAATCCAATCAAAAATATGAGATACAGATCTAAACAGAGAATTCACAAAAGAGGAATCTCAAATGGCCAAGAGACACTTGAAGAAATGCTCAACATCCTTAATCATCAGAGAAATGCAACTCAAGATGACTCTGAGATCCCATCTCACACCTGTCAGAATGGCTAAGATCAAAAGCTCATATGACAGCACATGCTGGCAAGGGTGTGAAGAAAGGGGAACACTCCTCCATTGATGATGGGAATGCAGGCTTGTGCAACCACTATGGAGGTCAGTCTGGCAATATCTTAAAAAATTGGGAATAGTTCTACCTCAAGACCCAGCCATACAGCTCTAGAGCATATATCCAAAAGATTCTCTACCGAAGCACAAGGACATCACCTCAGTGATGTTCATAGCAGCTTTATTCATAATTGCCAGAAACTGGAAACAACCCAGATGCCCTTCAACCAAATGGATTAAAAAAAAAAAATCCTGTGGTACATTTACACAATGGAATACTACTCAGCCATCAGGAACAAGGAAATCATGCAATTTGCAGCCAAATGGATGGAACTAGAAAAGCTTATCCTGAGTGACCTAACCCAGACTCAGAAAGATGCACATGGCATGTATTCACTTATAACTGGATTTTAGCCATATAACTCAGGACAATCATCCTACAACTCATAGACCGAAACAGACAGGAACCTAGCATAACTATCTTACAAAAAACTCCACCCAGCAGCAAGTCATGGACCCTGTTGCCTGTTAGTGGAACACATTACCCTGGCTGGGCTGCCATACCAGGCCCCAGTACAAGAGAAAGCTCTTAGCTCTGATGTGACTGATGAACTGAGGCAGGTTGATATGTGGGGGCTCCCCTCATCTGAAGAGAAGGAGAGGACAGAGATGAGAAAGAAGGAGTGAGGGTGGGAGCAGGAAGGGAGGAGGGAGGGGACTTTGATTGAGATGTAACTTGAAAAAATAAACTAATAAAAAAAATTTTTAATAATGTAGCCATCAGGGCTGTAGCCATAGAATAGCTATACAGCATTTGCTTAAGTCTGGGCATTAAGGGAGAAAAGAGAGAAACATGCTTAAGAAAAAGATAGTTGGTCTGGTGCAGTGGTACACGCCTTTAATTCCAGCATTTGGGAGGCAGAGGCAGGCAGATCTTTGTGAGTTCAAGGCCAGCCTGGTCTATAGAGTAAGTTCCAGGACAGCCAAGGCTACACAAGAAACCCTGTCTCAAAAACAAACAAACAAAGATAGTCAGGTTTGATGGCACGCCTTTAATCACAATACTTGAGAGGTAGAAGGAGGCAGATCTCTGAGTTCAAGGCCAGCCTGGTCTACATAGTGAATTTGGAAGAAAGAAAGAAAGAAAGAAAGAAAGAAAGAAAGAAAGAAAGAAAGAAAGAAAGAAAGAAAGAGAAAGAGAGAGAGAAAGAGAAAGAGAGAGAAAGAAAGAAAGGAAGGAAGGAAAGAAAGAGAGAGAGAAAAGGAAGAAGGAAGGAAGGAAGGAAGGAGTGAGGAAGGAAGGAGAAAGAAGAAAGAAGAAAAATACAAAAGGAAAAAAAGAAAGAAAAAGATAGTTGTATACACCTAACTGTGGGCTTAATCTTCTCAAAAGAGTGAAAGAATTGCCCAGACGTTGTAAAATCCATTTCCTTTGAGTATTTGAAGTGAAGAGGAGAAAAAACAGGCACATCCAGCTGCTTTCTTAGAGAAGCCACAAATCTTTAGTTTTTCTGTCTCAGCACTTGTGCTTGGCATTTCCAAATTCCCATCCAACCATCAGTCAGTCAGTTCCCGTTACTTCTTGCCATTTTTAGCAAAGAAAAATAAGCATCAAGGTGACCCTGTGTGAGGTGGAAGGCAGGGTGACAAAGCTGTCCTAGGACAGGCTGTCAGGCCACGTTCCTCCTTCTTCTAGAAGTCATATGTTTACGATCTTCTTTGCTTATGTCCTGAAGGAGCAAAAGCAGAAGGGACATGGTCCCACTGACCCCACCCCCCCCAACAGGCTTGGGTATCAATGCTACTGACACACTGGAGAGCCAGAGGCTTAAGAGGGGAACCCATGAGGTTCAACCTCCAACTCAGCAGATGAGCACTCTGGTCTATGTGGGGTGCTGAGGTCTAGGGCACTAAGGTCACAGGAACAATGAAACAAGTGAGGCAGGAGCCATTCCCTCTAGTACATTAGAAACAAGCTGTCTGGAAGTCTCCGGTTTAGTCTTAATAAATGTTAACAGTGAACTTTCCAGGCTGTTCTTAGTGTTCAAGGTGCTTTATGAAAGAACTCCAGACCACTTATGTGGCTGCCTCTCCTAAAGAAGATGGAAGGCCTCAAAGACCCTCTCTAGTACTTACAAAGTAATTTGTTTTTCTCTGAGCAGCTTTAATTGCCACATTCTACCTAGGATTGAGTGCAGGGAAATCACTGGCATGTAAATTATGTTAGGTAAAGAGCCTTCCCAGACTAGTGTTTTACACTTAGGCAGGTCCTTGAAGCCAAAAGCATGCTCCAAAACACATTCCTTTCCTCTGAGGTCATTGCTTACCCTGTTCATGCTTTTCCTTGTCAGTCAAAACCCAGTGGCTTTCCATTCTGCAGAAGCAAGCCAGAGAGGTGTGTTTCCCTTTGATCTTAGGGTATCCTTGTGAGCTGGCACTCGGGGCAATCCCTTTCTGAACAAGAATGCCTATTGGTTTCTTATCAAAATGTCATCTTGATCCTCACACTTAGATTCTAAGTGTAGGGATTTAAGAATTTAAGTCAATTATGGAAAGTACCTAAGGCTTGGGGATCATTTCAGAAGAGGGGCCAGAAAGAGTATAAGAGAAACAGGGTGTCTGCTGTGAGGTGGTATCTGCTAGAAATGTCAGAACCTATGTCCATGAAACTTCACCAACATGGATGCCCAAACATGACCTGAACGAGGACACCAATAGACATATTACCATGGAAATGGGAGAAAAGGGGCTTACGGGGGCCTCAACTAATGTGATGAACCAGCCATCCTCCATCTTAGGCTTAAAATGCATCTTCAATAGTAAAGACAAACTAGGTTCATTCCAGTTTATGATTAAATCTCTGTTTCTGTTTTTTTGTTTGTTTGTTTGGTTGGTTGGTTGGTTGGTTTTGTTTTGTTTTTGAGATAGGGTTTCTCTGTCAATAGCCTTGGCTGTCCTGGAACTAACTTTGTAGACCTGGCTGACCTCAAATTCACAGAGAACCACTTGCCTCTGCCTCCCAAGTGTTAGGATTAAAACAGTGTGTCCACCATGCCTGACTATTAAACCTCCGTTTCTCAAGGATTGGGCTATGTACCACCTGCAACCTTGACCACAAATGGTTTTTTATTTCCTGTTCCAGGAAACAACAACCACATCTTTGTCAACCATATCTTTGTTTAAAAATTTGTTTATGCCGGGCGGTGGTGGCGCACGCCTTTAATCCCAGCACTTGGGAGGCAGAAGCAGGCGGATCTTTGTGAGTTCGAGGCCAGCCTGGTCTACAAAGCGAGTCCAGGACAGCCAGAGATATTCAGAGAAACCCTGTCTCGAAAAACCAAAAAAAAAAATTTGTTTATAACCATCCTGCAATCCTACCTTTGTTTTAAAGGGTTGTTATAGTTACCTTGTTAGGACCACCTTGCAATCTTGACTTTCTTTCGGGAGGTCATTATGACTACCTTGTTATACCTGTATTCTATTCTTCCTATGTCCCCCCAAAACTCCCCATTTGGAATGGTCAGTTCTGAAAACATACACAAAGTGATATTATATAAACTCAGCAAGTTATATTTATGTCTTTAGTATATGTATATTTCTAAATGTATGTATTATATGTATATATGTATGTGTATATATAGTTAACAATTAAAGAATAAAAATAGGCCATGAACTAGTAAAGAAAGCAAGGTAGGATATATGGTAATGTTTGGATGGAGGAAAGGGAATGGAGAAATGATAGAATTATAATATCAAAAAGTAAAAATCATTAAAAAGCTTTTTGAAGAATTTAGGTCAGTCTTCATAATCAATGTAAGGAAATTCACCTTATTTCTCATTTTATCTTGGACAGAAGTAGTCTCAGAGTCAAATTTGAAACTCACTTTTTCTGTCACTCAGTTTAGGTTTTCAACCACAAAACTGTCTTACCTGGTTCCAGATTTCTTAACAGAATTCTGTAGGCAAACAACAAGCACATTTCTCTTAGTCTGGAGGCTGGAAAGTCCAAGATCAGGGTTCTTGGGGGAATCAAGGAGGGTTCATGGATGGTTCTTCTGTTATACTACCTATGGCAAAGGAGCACTGAGAGCTCTCCAGGGTCTCCTTCATAAGGATGCTCCACCCTGTGACAACTTCATTACCTTCCGAAGGTCCATCACATTGGATTCTAGGATTTCAACAGAGGAATTACATAGATACAAAACATCCAGGGCACCGCAAACACGTGTACACTTGCAACTTTTGTGATTTACCCAGATATCCTGTGTGTGTGTGTGTGTGTGTGTGTGTGTGTGTCTCTGTGTGTGTGTGTATGTCTGTGTGTGTGTGTGTGTGTGTGTGTGTCTGTGTCTGTGTGTGTGTGTCACTGGGGACCAAACCCAGGTGGTATTCCTTCCAAGCAAACACTCCATCTACTGAGCTGTAGCTCCAGCCTACTTTCCCATATGTTAAGTCTTTTATTTTTTAAAGACTTATTATTATAAGTTGCCTCAAAAAAAACCAACTTAAGCACAGTTTTTTATAATAGGATATACCTATAAACCAGCAACCTGAGAATGTCCTTAGTAGTCCCCAGTTTGTTTTGCCCAATACTGTCCAGAGAACACTGATAAACAACAAGTGCTGGTAATTAGTGAGAACACACTGCATGTCCATGCTCAAAGTTAAGATAATGAAACAATTCTTTACGGATTGTTGAAAACCACTCCTCTGAGCCTCAGAACACATCCTGTATAGCCACTTAACACCACCTGGCTCCCGGGACTACTTCTCCCATACCCCTCCCAGGATCCAACAACCAAAAGGATGGAGAGGACCAGTCCCAGGCTGGGGACTTGGGGTCATAGCCATTCTCAGAAATGGAGCTTTTGTTGTTCTGGTTAAGAATTTTTTCTGGATCGTGGTGGCACACACCTTTAATCCCAGCACTTGGGAGGCAGAGACAGGCTGAGCTTTGAGTTCTAGGCCAGCCTGGTCTACAGAGGGAACTCTGTCTTTCTTCCCTGTGAGCACAGACACTAGCGTTGCTTGTTGATACAGTATAGGGTAGTGGTAGACAGTGCAGACTGTGATGATGGATGGCTTGGGCTCCAGCCTCAGCTCAGCTTTATGAGCACACTGTGACCTTGGCAAGTTCTGTACCCACAATGGCCTCATTTCTGCGTGTATGCACTGTTGTGAGGAATTAATAACTATAGTAGGCCTCCATATCCTTGGAGTCTACATCTTCAAATTTGACTAATGACAAATCAAAATAACTTTTTAAAACATTTGGTTTATATTATATTTATGAAAATGTGTGTTAACTCTCTCTCTCTCTCTCTCTCTCTCTCTCTCTCTCTCTCTCTCGTGTGTGTGTGTGTGTGTGTGTGTGTGTGTGTGTGTGTGTCCCCGAGTGTCTGTGAGTGGCAGAGGACAGCTTGTAAGAGTTGGTTCTCTCCTTTCACTAAGTGGATCCTGAAATCGAACTCAGGTTGTACAGCTTTGTTGCAAATGCTTTAACTACTGAGTTATCTCCTCTGTCCTCAAAACAATTTTTAGTTCTGTCTCCCCTGAACACGCCTATTTTCCTTGCTATTATTCCCTCAACAATACAGCAACTATTTACAGAGTGCACATATTATATTAGGTAGTATAACTAATCCAGAGATAGTTTAAAGCAAAATGATGAGCTCATGTTATATATGAGCATAAGGCCAGTTTTCACGGGCGACGTGAGCCCACTCAGATTTTGATACCTGTGAAAGTCCTAGGATGGCCCCCACTACCACAAACAGTGAGGGCAACATTATATATAAACCACCAACAGAAGTATATGTAGTTAGCACAACTCACTAGTCCTCATTACTGAGCATCTGCTATGTGTCAGACACAGTGACAAATGCCCCCACCAATAGGTTGGTCTTAAATTAAAAAATAATAATAATAAATCTGCCCTTTCGATATCTTAGAAATCTTGCAATAACTTTGCCTCAGGACCCAGCCATACCACTTCTGGATATACACTCAAAGGACTCCTCAAGGAGTCATAGGGAAGTCTCTTCATCTATGTTCATAGCAGCCTTATTTGTAATAGCTAGAAATTGGAAACAACCCAAATGTCCCTCAACTGAAGAATGGATTAAAAAACTGTGGTACATCTATACAATGGAATACTACTCAGCTATCAGAAACAATGAAATTATGCAATTTGCAACCAAATGGATGGAACTAGAGAAGCTCATCCTGAGTGAGCTAACCCAGACTCAGAAGGATGCACATGGCATCTATTCACTTATAGTAGGATTTTAGCTATATAGTACAGGATATCTGTACTACAACCAACACACCAAAAGGAACATGGACATAGACTTTTTTTCTTTTTCCTTTCTTTTTTTGTTGTTGTTCTTTGTTTTTGTGGGTTTGTGTGTTTGTTGGTCTTTTTTTAGTTTTCCCCTCGTAGCAAGGAGACACCTTTCACTGGCGGTACTGCCTCGTAGGCCCCCGGTGTATGAAGAGGCTCTTGGTCCTCATATGACTCCTGAACTGTGGAGAGGGACTGTTATGTAGGGACACTCCACCCCAGAGGAACAAGAGGGATGGGTTAGGGGGTAGAGGATGGGAGGGTGGGGCTGGGAAGCGGGGAAAGAGGACAATATGATAGAGATGTAACCTGAAGCAACAAACAAATAAATTTATTAATTAAAAAAAGCAGGTAACAATTTTAAAACACTGTAAATAAAATAAAGGTTACAGCCATTCAACCTGGTTTTATAAACCTCCAAGAGTCGAAAAAACTTAGAGCTAAGGTAAAATACATGAAAAATGTGGTGTTAGCCCATGCCTTTAACTTCAGCAGAGAAGGGAGGAGCACTATAGAGTTAGTGGTCTTATAAATTCTAGAGTTACACGGAACAGGGTGGTGAGGGTGCACACACTTAATCCCATCATTCAAGAAGAGTACACCCTTAATCCCAACACACTAGAGACAGAAACACGCAGATCTCAGAGCTCAAGGTCAGCCTGATACAAAACAAACTCTAAATCGAGAAACACTTTGATCCAGGAGTGGTGGAACACATCTTTAATCCCTTCAGATGGGAACCACAGGTCTCTGATCCCAATAATTAGAATGCAGAGACAGACACATAGGATTTGGAAGGACCTAAGTTTAAAAGCTACTTACAAAAGGCCTACTCAATACAAATAAATTGTCCTTTGAGATCTCAAAATATATACACTAAGGCTTGTTTAGCTCCAAAATAACAAAATAATTTCTTCTTTAATCCAGATTGAAAGATAATACTTTATATATTGTCAAAAAACCAAATTTGCTTCAGGAGAAATATTACCTGACCCCCCCCCCAAAAAAAAAGGGTAATTGTCCCAGAGTTAGGATTAGGGCAGGGCTCTGTTCTTATCTTTCCAGGAGATTCAAAGCATCCATTCAAGGAACCCAGGGACAACTGGACAACAGAAACCTCAACAGAAAACAGAATCAGACACCAAAGAAGATGCGTGGCCCAGATGATTCAGCCTTTCAGACTCCCTCAATAGCTGTTTCCATCAAAAGTCTACAACCACAACAACTCAAAATCGCTAAGATCGTTCAGCTCTACACACTGCCCCAGACAGAACTTCAGTAAAGCCTGGAAGATCAGCTTCTGCCTACAAACTTCTTAGGACATCTAAACAGCTGAGCACAAAAGGACTGAACATAAAAGGATTGTACTGTCTACAAAGCGAGTCCAGGACAGCCAGAGATATTCAGAGAAACCCTGTCTCGAAAAAACCAAAAAAACAACAAAAAAAACAAAAAAAAAAAAAAAAGGATTGTACTAACATTTTTAACCATTTTTCCATTCTGGTTCGGGCCCCAAACAGGTTTACTACAAAATTAAAGGTAACACTTCCTAATGGTATCGTACCTAGAGATACTTAAAAATGAAATGTGAAGCTCTGGCCTCTTGATACCAACCGTCTTAAACTGTTTAGGATAGTTAAGAAAAACAAACTCCTAGTCATGCATGCATGTCACCTTGTTAGCTACTAAGACAGTCTATCACAGATATTCTCTAAGCTACTCAGTAATCAAGTTGTTAAGAGACAAGCAACATTTGCTTATCTAAATACAAGAGATGGATAGGGCATCTTCAAAAACCCCAAGAGATCTGCAGAATATGGCATTCAAAGATGTGGTCTTAAATTAAGATTTTTTTTTGATATCGTGACATATCAGCTCCTGACAGCACCCCCTATTCTACTCCAAGTAGAAGATAAGCATTGAAGAATCTCCAGTGTGAGATGGTTGAATAAGTGGCAAGCCTATCTCTTGGCAAGAAAAAACCCCTTGCTTCAACTGCAGACAGACTGCTGTCCAAAAAGGACAAAACTTGGTAGCAGAGAAGTCGACAGCCTAGCTCTGCCAAGACAGGGTAGGTAAGTCCTTCATAATCCCTGTTCTACAATCAATGTCTGTCAGAGAAACAGGACCAAAAGGCTGAAGATTGATGCTGGAATGTATGGAGAGAAAATGGGAACTGTCCAGGCAGTCACTGATATATCATTTCTTAGTTTGGGAAGCTGCAGCCCCTGTACTTCCTATAAAATCAGATATATTTATCCCTCTCAGGTCTCTGAGGTGGTTGAAGAATAGATAGCTAGAGTCTCATAGTTAAATTTTGAGTTGTTTAGGAATCAAGAGGGTGTTCTGGATCTAAGAAGATGTTTTTGTTTTTTTTTTTTTTTT
>CAJQZJ010034136.1:3041793-3051822 GCA_907164525.1 Lophiomys imhausi
CCTGGACTCGCTTTGTAGACCAGGCTGGCCTCGAACTCACAAAGATCCGCCTGCCTCTGCCTCCCAAGTGCTGGGATTAAAGGCGTGCGCCACCACCGCCCGGCAAGATGTTTTTAATAGTGATGCAAGTTAGTATGAAAGCTGAGTCAGATATAGAACTTTAAACTCATGGAGATGGTTAGATGGTAGAATGTTAAAGTCAGGGGCCAAATATGTATGAACTGGACATTGGGAATGTATGTTGGGCCATTTAACTCTCATAAATGTGGCATATTTATTTCTGTTGTTTTGTATAGTATTTACTGTTATAAAAGAAGGAACCATTTGTTGGACTGAAAGGGGAAGCTGTTGGGGGGAAGAGAGTGGAAGAGTGGGACAGGAAGGGGGAGTAGGGAAGGGATTGTGACTGAGATGTAACTTGAAGAAATAAAAAAATAAAGTATATAAAAAATAAATCTGCCCTTGGTTGCAATGCTAGTCACAGGCAGAGCAGGTTTCATTTGATTCAGACAAAGATGGTGTTTCCCTCTCTACATGAGCCTTCTCCAATAGAGGCAGCACTTTGCATCAGAGAAGGAAATGAAGGTGGCCAGCAGTTTTTGGGTCCCTCTGGAAGCTGCTGAGGTGCTCCGTGTATACAGAGTCCTTCAGAAGGTTGGGACAAATGGATGTCCCCTCAGACACCCATGTTCCAAACAATAGTTTCCCACTTACTTACATCCTGGCAGCCATCCTTGGTGACTCCCTGCTCCCCTGACATCTCTCACATCCCTGTCATTCCCTCCTCGGCACCTTGTGCTAATGCTTCACTTCAGACTCTCATTACCTCATGTCTAGATCATGCCAACAGCCTGTAAACTAGTCTCCCAGCCTCCTGCCTGCCACACCCCTTGCAACCACCACTTTATTTCTAAAGAAACTGCCCCTCATCTCATGATGCAGCTCACCGCCCGAAGTCTTCAAGGACTTCACTCACTGTCACCTGAACACACTGCAGCATTTTATGTCCACATTCAAATCCCTTCCTCATCTGATGCGATTCCAAGCTGTTCTCTCAGGATTCCTCTGTGAACATCGCATGATCTAGTCATGTTATTTCTTAACTGTGCTGTTTCTTTTCCCTACCACTCTACTCCCCAGGCCCAGTACATTGTCCTACACTCTTTAAAATCTTACCCCTCGGTCATCGCTCTGGTTGGCCCATCCCCACTGACACCTTCCCTGACAACTCCAGGGAAGCGGAAACTGTCCTTAATGTGAGTGAAACCACTCACTTGTCATCTTTCTCAGCCGCCTTGTATTGTCAATGAGTCTCTTGTTCAAGCATGCACTGGCTTTCCTGTTACACCATGAATGCCTTGTAGCCAGATGATTAAGGAGACATGTGGCTGAAGGGCTGTGACAAGTGGAGGTGTGGGGACAGCCTGGCTTTGGGGCTCACAAATCAGACAGTCTATATTTTAACCACAAACTCTGTGAATTGATGCGATCCCTGGTCTTTCCATGACCTTATCATAAAACGGGGATAATGACCAAGCCCACCTTGTAGGGAAATTATGAGGGCTAACAATAGGTATATAGAAAGGACCCTTAGAGGAACTGGCGTGAACAGAAGGTTCACTTAATATTATTTCTTTCATTATCAAGCAAGGTGAGAGGGTTTGTCATGGGCTAGATACCTTTTAAGTGTCCTGATTTAATTCCTGGAACAACCCAGTGACAAAATGGGACCCTGCTCACCATAGAGATGAGAAACCTGTAGTGCTGAGGCATTGATTCACATGGCTGGTAATTAGCTCATCCTCAGCCACTGTGAGTTCAAGGACGGTTGCTTCCTCCTAATCCTACAACAAGACAATCCTGGTGCTTCAGTTTCTTTATAACCTTGAGTGTCTCATAAGCTGCTCAAAGTTCGTTTGTTGCTGAATGACTGAAAGACTTCTGAGAACACCAGACCAGCAAGCCCTTTATGCTCCTGAGTTTCCAGAGTGCTGTTTGCCCATCGTTGGTTTCCTTCTGCGCCCTTTTCAGATCTCCAGTGTTTAACTAGGCAACCAGCCATTTGCAGCAAAGGTTATAACTGGGTGTACTCAGGAGGTACAGGCAGGAAGATTATGAGATCAAGGCCCTCTGGAGTACAGAGTGATACCGTGTCAAACAAAAACAAAAACAGAAGTCAGCCAGCTTTTCCAGAAAGGCCAGAGAGACAGAATATGTTTTAGGTTTGGCCTATGGCTTCTTTGTACTCACTCAGCTTTGCCATGGCAGTGTATAAGCAGCCAAGGACAATGTGTGTGAACGAGGGTGGCTGTGTTCCCATAACAGGAAGCTAGTCAGATCTGTCCCGTGGGCTGCAGGTTGCTGCCACTTGGTCTAACGTGAACATGACATTGGCGGAATTGAATAAAAATGCAATGATGGTTAATTTGGTATGTCAACTTGACTGGCCCATAATGGGCCCAGATGTTGGGGGATGGTTTTGTGCACTGTGTATTCAAATGCTGATCTCTGGGCCCAGACGTGGGTATTGTCATTACTATTGAAGCATCTCCTGCCTCAATGTCGTATAAAAATTATTCTCTATTATCTCTGATTGGTTAATAAGAGCTGAACATACAATGGTTGGGCAGGAGAGTTGAGAGAGGACTTCCAATCCCAAAACTCCCAAAAGGGAGTTTCAGATGAGAGATGAGGAGGTTGTCCTGAGGACATTGATGGAGCAGGAGCAACCAGGCTGAGACTAAGCTGGCAGGTAATGGAGCACGTGGCTGGGAAGTAGTTAAGTCAGCATACTTGTGTTAGAATAGCTCAGAATCTGCCCAGCTACAGTGCTTAAAGCTTATCAATAAATGTAAAAGGTCTGCAAGTCATTATTTGGGAGCCAAAGTGGGCATAGAATAGCCCCAAGTTTATTTTTACACCCAGATTTTGGCCAAACATTATTCTAGGAATTTCGATGCAGATGTTTTTCAATGAGATTGATTCAGTTGATTTTGAACAATGCTGGAAGGCCTCCACTATCTCATCCAATCCACTGAAGGCTTGCTTGACCAAAAAAGACTGGCTTTGTAGATAAGGAGAAAATTCTCCAGTAGACTGCTTCAGGCTTATCCACAGTTCTGGATCTTTCAGAATGCACAACAGACTGTCTTTTTCTTTTAACTTTCTTTGAGACAGGATTTCTCTGTATAATCCTGGCTATTCTGGAACTCACTCTGTAGACTAGGCTGACCTTGAATTTACAGAAATCTGCCTCTCTCTGCCTCCTGACAGCTGAGATTAAAGGCATGGGCCACCCCAACCCCCATCTGCCATTATGGACAGTTTCAAACTGCCATGTGGCTGTTGGGATTTGAACTCTGGTCCTTTGGAAGAGCAGGTAGTGCTCTTAACCACTAATCCATCTCTCCAGTCCTACAACAGACTGTCTTTAGACAGGTCTGCCTGTGCATCCTTCAAGTTTGGACTCAACAATTTTTGTAGCCATAGGAACCAGTTTCTGTGCACACACACATCCGTTGGTTTTGTTTCTGTGAAGAACCCTGAAAGATATGAGGTCATGTTCCATCTTCCTTTGTGGTAAGATGTGCCAGAGAGATTAAGGTCTGGCCAATGGAATGTAAGATACACTGCTTTGGGGCAGCTTCCAGAAAATAGTGGCCTTTGTCCTTTTGTCTGCCTTCTCTCCTTTATTCTTCCTGCTGTTTGGAAGGCAGGTGTCATGGCTGAAGAGCCACTATGGACTTCCATAGAGCAACAAAGCAGAAATCCAGAGAAGTCTAAGGTCAAGGGACCATGGAGCCCTCGAATGAACTCCAGAGCCTTGAATTTAGGCCAGAGGAGTTACTGAAGCCCAGGCTGGACTTGAATTCCATATGTAGTCAAGGATGACCTTGAACTCCTGCTTCTCCTGCTTCCATTCTATCTGGGCTTTGTATGAGATAAAAAGAAAATACAGCCCAGTTTTGTTTAAGCCATATTTAATGTCTGTGCCCAGCTGACATGAACCTTAATGGACACAATGTTGTCACTCTGAAGCTGGGAAATAGCTAGCCTTGTCTCTGGTGACCATGAGCAGTCTCAGTGCTAGTATTTCTCAAAACTTGTTTTGATAGGGAATGACCCAATTAAAGTCTTCTGAATGCTGAGGAATCTATTTTCATAAAAAGCAGAGTGAAATGAGGCTGAAGAGTAAGAGAGAAAAAGATTCATGCTGAGTGTATGTGAAGGAGAGCAGAGAGGAGCCAGACTTGGGGATCTCAGCTGGCAGCAGTGATGGGGGGGGGGATGCATGCTGGGATGGGGGGGGGATGCATGCTGGGAAGTCGCTGCCCACACACTCTCTCCAGGGACTTAAGTATTCTACATCAGGAATGGATGTTTCCAGCTGTGTCAATCTGAAGCCCAGCCTCAGATTAGAAATAAATCTGGAGCTGGCTATGAATGTTTTTGTCATGATTCAGAAATATGCATTCAGTCCTGACCTTGGCCAGTCTTTTGTGCATCCACAGCTTAGAGGCCAGGAAACGAGACAAGAAGGCTGGTGAGATGGCTTAGCAAGTGCCTTAGTGACCATTCTCCTGCTGTGATAAAACACCATGACCAAGGCAACTTATAAAAGAAGGTGCTTTTTGTGGTTAATGTCAAAGTAAAGGAGCATTATTAATCCCACTGGCTAAGATTAAGACCACTATCACAGTTTTTGAGCCAAATTTGAAGCAAGCTTTATTAAATACTGGCCAAGACCATGGACATGGCGAGATCCATCCCTGGGATTCCCAGAGTATGGCACCGAATTACATTAGTCAGGGACTTTTAAAGGCAGAACCCACAAGGCTGTGTACTTCCTACCTTCATCCAGTTAGGGGCTATTTCCTGCCTACATGTGATCAAAATCTAATACACATCCTGTGCAGTTAATGCAACCAAGCTTGTTGGATAACCAAGCCTGTCTCTGCTGTGGGAAATAAGTACTTGGTTATAAGTACTTTCGGTTTGTTTTTCTGCTTCTTCCAGACAAAGCTTCCAGTCCCAACCCTTCCTGTTATACGCTCTGAACCTCAACACTCTATGGGCCTGAGCGACTCGGGTCAAAACAAACCTGCCTCACTTTCACGAGCATGCTTCTGCCCATTTTCTAGTTGAAGACAGGTTGGAGATGGAATACTGTTTCCAGTTCATGGAAGATTACACAGGTGGGAAGCCTGTGTAAGCCTGGCTTACTCTCCAGGACCTTGGGCAAATTTCTTAGCTTCTCTGTGCATAAACTTCTTCATCCATTAAGTAGAAAAACACTCATCATGTACAATTAAATAGGTAATACCTATGAAATGCAAAGGTCAGTGTCTTTCTTCATCTACCACAATAGTCAATAAACACACATTGGTTTTAGCATCCCACCCAGAAGCTCACCCTTCTGCAAATTCTCAAGGCAATTTATCATCACGCTTTCTACCCCCATTTTCCTTTGCTAAATATTCCTGGGAATAGCTGAAATATGAGATAAGTGTATTTAGTCTGGCCTCTCGCTGACATGCATACTACAAGGTCATCAGAAAAGAAATTTGATTAACAGTATATATATAATATTTTGTTAGGCATATCATCTTCTTTTTCTTTTTTCTTTTCTTTCTTTCTTTTTTTTTTTTTTTTTTTTTTTTTTTTTTTTTTTTTTTTTTTTTTTTGAGACAGGGTCTAACTATGTAGCTCCAACTGATCCGGAACTCACTATGTAGACCAGTCTGGCCTCAAACTCACAGAGACCCACCTGCCCCTGACTCCCAGTGCTGAAGTTAAAGGCCTGTGCCACTATACCCCACTGGTCATACCCTCTTATTCATGGAGGAATTCAAGAACTCCATAGAAAGTACCACACTACATATAGACTACGTATTTTCCTACCACACTGTCTATAGACTTCGTGTTTTCCTATATATACACAATAAGATAGTTTAATTTATAAGCTAAGCACAGCTCAAGATCAACAACATAAACTAAATGTGGACCTGAGTTACTGTACCACCCAGAAGGCCTGAGAGTTGAGAGGGCTGGGTACTAAGTAAGCACTAACAGGTGGAGCGGAGATATTCAGCATATACGGCGTGATGGACTAACTCACATCCAAAGCTGGATGGACCTACTGATGGGGCCAGAGTTCCTGACACAGCCTGCAACTTACAGCACATGAGTTATTTATTTTTAGAGTTTTCCATCTAATACTTTTGGACTGTGGTTTACTGTGGGTATATATCGCCAAGCTGTGAATAAGGGCTTCTGTACCAGAACCAAGCTCTGAACCCTTGGCAAATCCTAGACCTCTGGATGTCCTCCTGTATTCATAAGCATAGGTAGCAAGGACTCCTCGGGGCTATATTAATAGCCAGGGGCAGAAACCCCACTTATCAGCTGACGTGTTTTTGATATTGTCGAAGTTTCTGACTGATTTTTCTCACCTTCTTTAGCTTTTTCTCAGAGCCAAGAACCTCTTCTCGCCCTCCTCTTTGGGGTGCACTTTCCCCCCATCCCAGGACCACATGTCTTGCCTGGCCACCACCTTCCTCACACTGAACAGACTTTCTTCTTTCCTTCTCTGCATGTACTTGTCAGTCTAGACCGCCTTTCAGGCATGCACCCGCCCATCTCGGCTTTAATGCCTTCCGAAATGCTTTGGCCAAAGTTGATTTTCACCCCCACAAAAAAATTGTAGGGTGTGTGTTTTTATCCTAACCAGACTGCCTGAGGCTGTTTTTATTTCCTATAGGGGTCAAGGGTAGGTGGGGGTAGGACAAAAATCTTTCATTTATTTTTGGGCCCAAGCTGCTGTTACCTAAGCAGTGGGAGAAAGCAAAGACCCTGCAGGCATCTTTTGAGGTCCCCTTGATGCTAGAGGATCCAGCTTTCGCCATCTGAGTAGAGTAGTCTAGTTCTGACTGGTAATTGCTGAGTCAAATTAGAAGTGAAAGGCTCTAGAAACTAGCTAGATTACCTCTTAGCATCTGTATGAGACCAAAGAAACCCGATTTTTTTTGCTCCTCCTTAGATTAAAAATGCACCATTGACAGACATTGGCAACGACTAGGCCATAACTGAAACATGGGTGCTGTTCTCCAGAGATGGAGATGCCATGTCCTATGTAAGGAGCTGGCCTGCTGTGGGTCTGAGGACCCGGCTCTCTGGGGTTGGGAGGTAGGTGATGGAGCTGGTACCTCTGCCCCTTCAGAGTCTGTTGGAACTGCTGAACCCACAGAAAAATTCCTTCTACTTAAGTGTTGCTCAATGCTAACTTTTGTTTGCCAACTTAAATGCCAAATCAACGCCAAGTTTTGGGAGTCCTGGATAGGGGTCAGGATCCCAACTAGTATCCCAACCAGACAGTACAAGTGACAAATGTTGTTCTTACCCCCCCCCCCCCATCCACCCCCTGCGTGCCTTCCAAGAAGATTATGCAATAACAAAACCAAATTCCCTGCTTTCTTCTTCTAGGCTAACTAACCCTATTCTTCTCAAGGAGACAGAGGCCCACAGAGTGACAGTTGTTCATAAGGTCTCTATTCAGCCTTGCTTGCTTGTCCTTGGCCCAGGGTTCAGCTTACGAGTTCCCACAGAGCAGAGGCCAGCAGGAGAGGCAGAGATCACAGGAGAAAGAGTCTGCTCCCAGCTTTCCTGTGGATTCCAGAATGTGACAGAAACCACAGCATTTCTGGATGAATGCTGTAGAACACAGTGGTGACTGTTCACTGCTGCTCTGGGTTGGGGTTGGCATTCTTGTTCCTGCCTGTGGATGTCTCTCTGAAAGGGGCTCAAATGAGGGAAGTTGAGCATCTTCTCTTGTGGCTTTCTCCCAAAGGCCTTTTTGTTGGAGTGATTCCTACTTCAGAAGTGAGCCACCCTGAGACTTGGTACCAACCCCCAGCTCTTCTCTTCTTCATACCCTACTCCCAACCTGCCAGATTATCCTGTCCACATCATGTTCAAAATGGGTTTGAGGCTGGAGAGATGGTTCAGCAGTTAAGAGCATTGGCTGCTCTTCTAAAGGACCTGGGTTCAAATCCCAGCACACACATGGCAGCTCACAGTTTCCTGTAATTGTCAGGCATGGTGGTGCACGCCTTTAACCCAGCACTCGGGAAGCAGAAGCAGGTGGTTCTCTGTGAGTTCAAGCCCAGCCTGGTCTACAGAGTGAGTTCCAGGATAGCCAGGACAGAGAAACCCTGTCTGGAAAAACAAAACAAAATGGGTTTGGGATCTGCACCTACCAGATTCAGAGAATGGGAACTGACAGGGGACAGGTGTCCAGATTGTCCAGAACTGCCTGATGTAATACTAAGTCTGCATCCCGTGAGGCGGGTGCAAATGTGGAACATGCATGGGACAGTTGTTACCCACAGGATGAACTTCCCCATAAGAGACCTTTTAGCTCTGCTCTCAAGGCCTTCCAACTGATTGAATCAGGCTTTCCCTGAATCTTGGATACTCCCTTAACTAAAATGTATGTGAGTAGGGATTTTTTTCGTGTGTATGTGTGTGTACGCATGTATGCATGTTTGCGTTCATGTGAGTATGCATGTGTGTGCAGGTGTCCACGCGTTATGTGTGCTTTCATATAGAGGTCCAAAGTTGATGTGGAAGAATCTGCCTTGATTGAGGTAGAGTCTCTCACTAACCAGAGCTTGACTTTCCTGGTTAATCTAGCTAGCAAGCTTGCCCTGCAGATCCCCAGTCTCTGCTCCCCAAGTGCTGGGTGGGCAGCCACCTTACTTGCCTGGCTGTTTATGCAGATGCTAGGGATCTGAATTTCTATCCTCATGTTTGTACCAAAAGTGATTTATCCACTAGTCTGTCTTCCTACCCCTAATTAGGGATTTCAGTCACATAGATAAAATATCTTTGCTGAAACCCCAAGACTAGTGTCTGAATAACTGCAGTCTGTAACCTAGCGTGCAACCCAGGGTCATCAACTTCACTCTGTTGAAGCTGTTCCCCTCCCTTGGCTGGACCCTCGGTATTTTGCTCTGATAAGTAGCTAGAGCCTCTTGATCCCTGCTTCCTCTCCTTCCTCTAGCTGCTTTCAACAGAACAGAGGGAGCAGTTGTCAGGTAGAGTGCCTTTGCTTAAACTCTTTGTGGTGGGCAGAACGATGGTTCACTGGAGACATCTAAGTTCTAATCCGTGAGGCCCATTCCCAGGAAATCCATGAGTTACAGTCCTTGGTAAAAAGGAACTCTATAGGTATGACTAGGGGCAAGTTTTAACTTGAGATTGTCCTGGTTTATCCAGGTGGCCCACTCTAATCATACTAGTTTTAGAAGCAGGGGAGGGGACAAGGGAGATGGCTTGGTGGGTAAAGGAGCTTGCTTGCAAGCCCAGAAGGTTTCACATACCTAATATTTTATCTATTCACTACTCTTTGTTTCCAGATATGTCACCTGGCAAGTATGTGACGTGTAACAAAAGTTCAGTAAGTATGTGTGGTAGGAAGGAAGAAGGGAGGGAGAGAAAGTGGGAGAGAAGGAGGGAGGGGAAAGGAAAAAGAGAGAGGAAAGGAAAGCAAGAGTCCTCTTTCAAGGGCCAAAAGGGTGTGTGTGTGTGTGTGTGTGTGTGTGTGTGTGTGTGTGTGTGTGTGTAAGGACTTTCTTTCCCACTGCATTACTGAAAGCAGAACTCCCTGAAGAGCAGCAGTAAATTTTAGTATGTCTGCTTGCAGAAACATTAATTTATAATCAAGCTTAGTTTTTCTTCTCCCCAAGGGAAGAAAGCACTGGGAGCCCCCTGTGTCCTCTTCCATCAGTTGCCAGAGTGGACTGGCACTGTGCTTTCTTTTCTAGGAATTAGCTAAATGCTGCTTCCACTGATGCTTCAGGAGAGTCTGAATCCTTCCTTTGTGGCTTGTCTCAGACTCGATGAGACCCAGTCTTTGAAACGTTGGACTTTCTTAATGCCTTGAGATTTTAAAATTTCAACTCTGATTCTCTCTGCCTGCCTGCCTCTCTCTCTCTCTCTCTCTCTCTCTCTCTCTCTCTCTCTCTCTCT
>CAJQZJ010034136.1:3051832-3071051 GCA_907164525.1 Lophiomys imhausi
CTCTCTCTCTCTCTCTCTCTCTCTCTCTCTCTCTCTCTCTCTCTCTGTTTCTTCTATTTCTCTCACTCTCTTCCTTTCTCCCTCCCTCTCAATGAGGAAATTCTAACAGAGACACTATAAAAAAAAGTCAGTGATATATTTTGTATTGAAGAAGATCTTGTTCCTCCTACTTAGAAGAGCTGGTGAGACTATATTCCTTTGAGAGGTTATTGAAGAAGCACAAGTTTCCGAGCAGATTCAGAAAACTATGGCCAGATTGTGGAGTGTTCCCCCAATGTTAAAAAGCGGGTCTCCAAGTCTTTAGTTACAATGAAGGTAAAGGCTTCCAACAGCAAGTATCTAGGCTCAGATCCTGGAACAAAAAAAAGTAAAATATGAATGATCAAGAGTGTGGTGAAGCCGGGCGGTGGTGGCGCACGCCTTTAATCCCAGCACTTGGGAGGCAGAGGCAGGCGGATCTCTGTGAGTTCGAGGCCAGCCTGGTCTACAAAGCGAGTCCAGGACAGCCAGGGCTGTTATACAGAGAAACCCTGTCTCGAAAAACCAAAAAAAAAAAAAAATAAAAATAAAAATAAAAAAAAGAGTGTGGTGAGTGGTAATAATAGTAATTTCTTCATCTTGACTAATGTGACCACGAGAAATGTCAACAATAAGGGCCACTCAGAATTCTCATTCTAGCTCCAGTTTTTGTGTAGGGTTAAACATGTTGTAGAATAAAAACTTAAAGCTGGGCTGGAAAGATGGCTCAGCAATTTAAGAATCCTGACTGTTCTGCAAAGGACCCTGGCTCATTGCCAGCTGCCACATGGCAGTTCCCAAGCATCTAGAACTCCAGTTCTAGGGGATCCAAAGCCCTCTTCTGGCATCCATGGCTACCAGACATGGACATGGTACACATACATGCAGGCCAAACTTCATACACATAAAATTAAATGAAAATAAATAAATCTTTCATTTAAAAAAAGTTTTTAAAAAGTTAAAAGCTGCCTGGAGTGGTGGCGCACACCTTTAATCCCAGCACTCGGGAGGCAGAGGCAGGTGGATCTCTGTGAGTTCGAGGCCAGCCTGGTCTACAAAGTGAGTCCAGGACAGCCAAGAATACACAGAGAAACCCTATCTCGAAAAACAAACAAACAAAAAAAAGTCTCTTCTTGAACCTGGTTCTCATCAAATCGTCTTAAGTCATCCTTCCTCCAGCAAGCCTACACCTCCCAAACCTTCCCAAATACAGGGGACCCAGTGTTCAAACACCTAAGCTTATGGGGGGACAGTCTCATCCAACCCTCACAGTCTTAAACAGTTGCAAGAAGTAAGATTTTATTGCCTTATCTAACCATTCCTATAGTAACTGACATTGGCTGATTGCAACTTGTTCCACTAGCAGAAAATTAAATACAATGCTGTCGATGTGGGCCAGTGGCAGAGCTCTGACCAGCCTGGGCAAGGCCTCAAGTCTGATCTCCAGCATCATTGCATTCTCATTTTACATTGTAAAACCACAAGGTGGGGTGAACAAGCAAGCAAGCATACCCGGCAGTTAGCAGGTTGTAAAGGGCAACAACCCATTGTTCTCGCTATTCCTCCAGATCATTCTGCTTCAGGTAGCAAGTGAAGTCATGCTTGGAAAATAGGCAGTACAGCAGTGCCCTAAGTAAATCACTACAATAGTATCTAATAATTGGCCTTTTCTGCCTTGTTCTACTTCAGCAGCATTATCCGAGCATACACAGGTAGAATAATTTGTGTGAACTTATGACTCTACAGGATTAAAGTTCCTCTTCATGCCCAAGTTTTGGCCTCATGCCCGAGAAAGGTCCTGCCCTGGGTGACTAGCACTGAGAACCTCCTTCTCCTTGACTTGAGACCAGTACAAAGAAGGAGGTGACCACACCCTTCATGGGACATCAGTATTCTGTTTTTGTCAAACAAGTTTTAAATCCATTAGTGGTACCCACCTGTGTGTCAGGTGTGGTGGTGCACACCTATAATCCCAGCTCCTGAGAGTATAATCCCACCTCCTACAGCAGAAGGATTGAGAATTTAAATTGGACTACTAGCTATTCTGTCTCAAAAAATGGTACCTCTAATTATCTGTGAAAAGGAGTATCTTTCTATATATTTACTCTATAGTTGTATTTTTACTTTTATGATTTTTATTTCTTCATTTCATTGGTTTCTAGTTTGGAGTCTGTGTTTCTCTCACAAATTTGTGAGGATATTTATACTATCTTTGTAAACCTTTATTCCATAATTGCTGAATGTTGTCTACAATTTATTTCATAGTGAATAAGGATGGGATATTTTACCAAGATCTTGTCCCCATGCCAACTCAAATTCTTTTCCTTGAGGACTTTGGAGATAGACCTGGGGACGGGTGCTCACTGTCACCATATGTCCTCTTCAACATGGTGACACTCCTTCACCTTTAGCTGAAAGTCAGAAAGGACATAGCCGCAGGCTCTTTATCCCAGCCCTGAGGTCAGGTCCAACTCCCCTGACCTCAAGCACACTGCGGGCTTCTGACAGAGAAGCTCAGGCCTGTTGCATTAGTTACCTGGGCAATTCTGGGCCTGATGCAAGCTGTATCCATCCATGCCGACCACAATCATTGTCCCTCAACTCTCCTATACAAGGCTGAGCCTTGGGGTCTCTGGAGGCCTCAGTAGGTTCCTCCCATTCTGTGGCTGTCTTCCAAGGAGGTGATATGGCGACTGGTTTAGGGAGATGAATATTTGTTTGGGGTGGCGGGGTGGGGGGCGTCAGTAGGAGTGAGAAGTGAGGTGAGCCTCAAAAACAACAGGTGCCATGGGCAGAGAGACAGCACCTTCCAAGAGGACCTCTGTCTCCTCATTGGGGAGCTCTGGGGCTGGTGGCTCCTCACAGCTATCCTGAGTGGAGACAAAGGTGTGAGCCTTTGCTCTTTCACACTGAAAGTCCTTTCTACTGGCTGTCCCTAGGAAAGGGAGTTAGTCTTGGTAGAGCTGACCCATGAGAGAGACTCGGGTGACACTCACCAGCAGAGGAAATTCCCAGGAGTTGGAGGGATGGACCAAGGACTGAACAGTGTCTAGAACACCCAGCAATGTGGCCTACTCACCTCCAGGCTGCCTTGGGCCCCAGAGGCCTCTAATACTCTTTATATTCCTCAGGCCACAGATTTTTTTTCTAGCCTAGGAGATTTGCCTGGTTTCAATTCTCTCTCCTAATTTATTGTGTGTGTCCCTGGGCCTGGGATTATTAGACTAATGAGCCTTCTTTGTCATCTACTTTCTGCTGTGTCACCCCGTTCCAGAAACAATGAAACAAAATGCCTTGTTGACTAAACGTGGGACAGAGGGGGCAACATCAAATTCCAAAACAAAGCTTCCACACACCACCCTTTGTGGAAGTCACAGACAATGGAAAATATTCATGTGATGCCAACTGCCCAAAGGGATGCTCCATAGATTCTTCTGGCCTGGTGAGGACACAGGGAAGAGGAAGTGATTCTCAAAAGATCTGCAAAGCACACATTGCTGGGGGAAACATTTAGAATTGCCAGAGAATGAGGTCAAAAGAGAATAGTGGCGTGTTTATCCAGCAAAAGGAGTATGGACTTCATGGATGGAATTTGGTCTCCTTTCTTCCCATATGAGGACTCAGCATTTGTCCTTCTTTTGCATATCTGTATTATCCACCATGTGAGGGCACCTATATGCACTACCCATAAGGAACAGGCTGTTAGCAGACATAGAACCTGACAGTTGTATGATTTTTAAAAAATTTATTTATAAATTACCAAGTCTTGGGTCTTTTGTTCTAAGAGTTCAAACAAACTAAGATAAGTTCTGGCTTCAAATAAGATCATGGTGTAAGTTTATGGAGGACACAAGTTTGTGGGATATGGTATGTTGAATGACGATGGCTCTCAAGGGCTCATATATTTGAATACTTAGTCCCCAGTTGGTGGAACTGTTTGAGAAGGACTTGGAGGTGTGGTCTTGTTAGAGGATGTGTGTTGCCAAGGTTTCAAAAGATGCACAATATTTCCAGCTGCTCTCAATCTGCCTCATGGCTGTAGATCAAGATGTGAGCTCTCAGCTGTTCCTTTACTCTGCCATCATAGACTCTAATACTCTGAAACCATAAGCTTAATTTCTCTTTGTTCACGGTGTTTTATCCCAGCAATAGAAAAGTAAGCAAACAAGGGAGATGCTATTCAACTATGTATACGCCCTTTGCGTGTCTTTCTAATCAGTGGATCCAAGTCCAGTTTTCATTAGTTTTTGCTTATTAGTTTGTTTGACCAAAAGTGCCATGAGAGGTGACCAAGCAAGGAAGCTGAATGCAGAAGCAAGAAGGGTTGATGTTTGGTTGGTGTGTTAGTTACTTTGCTCAATGCTATGACAAAATACCTAACCAAAAGCAACATAAGAGGAAAGGTTTATTCTGAATCAGAGCTGGAGGGCTTTGTCCATCATGGAAGGGAAGGCAAGGGGCAGCAAGCATCATGGTGGCAGGAATGAACAGCTGGGACTCCTCACCTCTTCATATCTTAATGGAACAGGAAGCAGAGAGAGCAGACAGGAAGTGGGGTCATAACACCGAACTTTTACATTATTATTTAAGACTTATTTATTACTAAATTCACTTATAACAAACACCAACAATTTCTTAACTATTAATCCTATAAATTCCTACAACCCCTTTAACCTATCCACTAAACCTATTGATAATTATAACAACTACTTTCATAACCTTTTAGAATGATACAGTCTCTGGGGCAGGTCCTCAGTCGTCAGGAACACAGTCTTTGTTGTAGATTCTTTAACACACTTAGCAGTCCTTTTTCTGGATCTCTCAGATGCAGGTTCGTCAGGGTAAGTTGGTTATTGCAGTCTCACCTTAAATAAGATTTTATGCTTTCTTTTCTGTGGGAGACCCCAGCCGTCTGTAGGCCAACTTACTTCTTTTGAATCAGGAACTCAGCTGTTCTGCCTCAGTCCTTAAAGCCAGGCACCATTTCCTTTAGGCCACTGTTTGGACAGATCAAACCCCTCTAGGCAAAAGCTGAGCCACAGGGTCCAGTCCTTGGCCTTTTGGTGTCTTGCTCAGGCTTTCTTTGCTCACCGGCTTCTTTCTGCTTCAGGGAGAGAGCTGGCCATCAATGGCCAGCCCTTTTTTCAGCAGGACTCTTGGAGCTCTCTAGCATCAGGGGCCTCTTCTCTTCTCGGCTCCACGCACTGTCCTCAAATAGGAGGAACTCTGTTTCAGTTTAATTTGGGCTCCGCCCACTTAGCAGCTGAAAACAATGTCAGGCCAGATACTTTGTTTCTTCAAGTCTTGAGTCTTTCCTGTTTTTCCTGACTTCAAACTTGTTTTTCAGTCTATTGAGTCTTTCCTGTTTTTCCTGACTTCAAACTTGTTTTTCAGTCTATTGAGTCTTTCCTGTTTTTGCTGACTTCATGCTGATAATGCTCTTCAGGCCCCGAATTAAGAGACAGTATCAGAAACTCCTATATAGTTCCTAAATCTAATTTATCTAACTCCTACAGGGTCAGGCTATAAAACCTCCAAGTCTGCCCCCAGTGATCCACTTCCTCCAGTGAGGCTCCACTGCTTAATGGTTCTGTAACCTTCCCAAGCAGCACTGGCAGCTGGGGACCAGGTGTCCAAACACTCCAGCCTGTGGGGACATTTTACATTGACATGACAACAGTAGGGAAGAAAGTATAGATGGAAGATGGAGTGTTGGGATGGAGCCAGGGTTTCATGCATGCTAAGCAAGCACTTTGCCAACCAAGCTACATCCCCAGCCCTCAACAGAGATATCTCTGTAAAAGCAATGGGATTAAGTCTGGGTAGCAGATCTTGAGAAAGGAGAAAAACAACTCTATGTCTCCTGTTTCTTTCTGGAACTCTCAGATTATTCTATTTATACAGACTCAGCCCTGGACTATTTATTTGTCTCTTCATGCATTTACTCATTCACATACTCATTCAACAAACTTTCCCTGTGTACACAGTAAGGAATAATTACTGGAATTAAAGATGAAAAGTCTCAGCCCATCATGGTGACTTAAGTCTGTAATTCCAACACTCACGAGACTGAGACAGGAGGACTACCACAAGTTCAAAGCCAGCCTAGACTACATAATGAACCCTAGGTCACCCTGTCTACAATATAGGACATGTCTCAAGAAACAGACAAACCCTGAAAACACAAGTTTCTGCCTCCAAGGAGTTCATATTATTACTATAATGACAATAAAGAACAATGAGAGATGTCAGTTCTGAGTGGGTCAACAAAATGCTTAGGCAGAGGCTTGTCGTATGACTTGGAGTTCACCTGGTTACAATGTCAAAGGAAAGCCTTCCACGAAAAAGTGAAAAAGCCATAGCTCAGCAGGACAACTACATATCCAGTAGCCAGAGCATAAGTTTGTGAGCAGAAAAGATAGAGATGAGGCTAAGAGGGAGCCAGGGCCTCTCACGGAGGGTTATACATTCACCAATGTGGACTCTTTCCACTAGGCAGTGAGAGCCAGGCCTACAGTCAGCCTTGAGAAACACCACCTGAGGTCAATTACTGAGCACAGAAAAGTGAACACTACAGCTGGTAAGTCCAATTCAAGGTCACTGTGTCACCTGGTAAAAGAAAACAGAAGTTTAAGACACAGAAGAGCATGGGTACGTACTCAGAGCGTCATTTGATAAGACTCGGTGAGATCTTAGGAAGTCCGGGAAGGCCAGGAGGGAAGAAATTGGTAGATTGCCATGTTCCACCTGGGTGGATGATGATATTGTTACTTAGGAGAGCAAATTGGGGTAGTCAATACCCATGATCTCAGCCTGTGGGAAGCTGAGGCAGGAAGATCTTAATTAAGTTTTAAATCACCCTGATGTATAAGCAAGACTCTGTCTCAAAACAACAGCCTATATACAAACTATATGTAGTGGGGAAAATCTGAGGAAAAAGTTTTGGAAAGGCAGGAGAGAAGGGTAGGGGAAATGAGTTTACCCTTGGTGGTCGGAACTTGAGTGTGTGGAACATATAAGAGACATGTGCCAGCACTCAGGAGGCAGAGGTAGGCGGATCTCTGTGAGTTAGAGGCCAGCCTGGTCTACAAAGGGAGTCCAGGACAGCCAGGGCTGTTACACAGAGAAATCCTGTCTCAGAGAGACAGAGAGAGCAGTGGACAGGTAGAGATATAACCAAGAATTCAGTGCAATATATATATATATATATATATATATATACATATACATACATAAGGATTTCACCCCATTGGTGGTGACAAAGGGGTCACTAAGCCCGAAATCACTCAGGGGAACAATGGACATGCCATGAAGAACACAAGCCCTTAAGGGAAGCGTGGTGGAAGTTACCCCAGTCAGGAAGTTAGAGAAGCAATTGAAAAGATAACAGTATGGGCTGGAGAGATGGCTCAGAGGTTAAGAGCACTGGCTATTCTTCCAAAGGTCCTGAGTTCAATTTCCAGCAACCACATGGTGGCTCACAGCCATCTACATTGAGATCTGGTGCCCGGGCACATATGTAGCGCAAATACTGTATACATAATAAATAAATAAATGTTTAAAAAAAAAAAAAAGAAAGAAAAGATAACAGTAAAGCCAGACTAAAACATAAAGGGTGTGAAAGCCACATCTCATTAGTGGTATATCTACAAGCTTCAGGTTGAGCAGACTTAATGTGAAAACATGAAGTCTCAAATGTTCCACACTCTGGAACACTTTTAGTGCCAACACGATAGCAGAACCTGATATTTCCTGAACAAATTACTAAAAAAAAATTATATAAATTCCCTTCTGAATGTCTTTACAGAGTATGTGAAGCTAATGGATAGCACATGTAGACTTGAATTCTAACCCTTAAACATCTCTTTGGCTGCACAAGTATTCCAAAATATGCAGAATAATAAATCTAAAAACACTCTGGCTCTACACATTCCTAACAAGAGATACTCAACATGTACACAGAAGTGGCCAGCTCTTAGCTGTTACATGAATGAATAAACAGACTGAGGGACAAGTATCAGCAGAGATAAGCAGGCATTTCCAGAAGGTACACATTCACATGGTGTGAGGAGGCCAGTGATACATGAAGAGAACTGAGTGTTCCAGGCCAACCCACCCTGGGACAGGAAGAACTAGGGCAGCTCCTGCTGTCATGTCCCAAAGGACTCTGCCTGAGTCACCATTCTCCTGACACAGACCCAGGGTTTCTCTGTGCTGACTGGAGGAGGTCTCTTCTACAATGTCTCTCAACTGCAGCCCTCTCCATCTTCACCCTCCCGTCCTAGGGTGAAACCACTGCCCTTCACTCAGTTCCCCTGTTCTTGCTAGGGTTCATGGTTGTAACAAAGTAACCTATTACTGAGTAACAAAGTACTTCTAGTGGGTGGCTTAAAACAATGCACATTTATCATTACAGTTTCTAGAGTCAGGACTGTGGACATGGCTCAGCTGGAATCTCTCTTTCAGAATGTTGCAAAGCTAAGATCAAGTTTAAGCTTAGGTGGTATCCTGGTTTGCTTTCTTTTGCTCTGGTAAAGACCATGATCCAAAGCAGCTTGGGAAGGAAAGGGTTTATTTCAGCTTACCGTTACAGTCAGTTATGAAGGGAAGTTAGGGAATGAACTCACCGTAGGAGCCTGAAGGTATACATTGAGGCAGAGACCATGAACGAACACGGCTTATTGGCTTGGCATTGTGAGAGACCAGGAGACACCATTGGGGGAGGTCCAGCCTAGGTGCAGTGGAGACGGCAGTATACTGGAAATGCAGTATACTGGAGATGCTAGGAGTGTGGGGTGATTGACAAAGACAGCGCAGCTGTGGAGTAGAGCTGAGCTGAGTCTAGAAGACACACTGTGTGTGCTGCAGATGGAAGAGCCAGCAAAGAGGGGTTTCCAGGCCGTTTAGAGTCCAGAGAGAGGACGGTAACCAGATCTCCAAGCCCTGAAATCAGCCTCTGAAAACCGTGTACAGGACCTTTCTCCAACAGTGGTTTTTTTATCAAAGCAATAGAAACAATAGAAATCGGAACAGGTAAGACCCCTTTCTACTAGGTGGTTGTTGGAAGGACTCGGTTCCTCATTGAGGGCTGTGGTGCTGTGTGAGCTATTGGCCACAAATATCTTTAGTTCCTTGATGTGTGGTCCTTTCAAACATGACTGTAATGGGGGGGGGGGACTGCTAACTGGACTGAGATAACAGTCTCAGTTCCTTCTTAGCTCCTATTATGTGGGTTGACTTTGTCTTTTTTGCCTCACTCTGTACTAAACTACTGTTCAGCTCATTGCCTGAGTTCAAGATACAAAGGAGTAATCCTAGAGTTACCCTGAGCAATTAAGAACTATTTACATTTTAGTTAGTACTAAATTATTATTATTCCCGGGCATAGTGGCACACACCTTTAATCCCAGCACTTGGGAGGCAGAGGCAGGTAGATCTCTGTGAGTTCGAGGCCAGCCTGGTCTACAAAGTGAGTTCCAGGACAGCCAGGACTGGTACACAGTGAAACCCTGTCTTGAAAAACAGAAACAAAAAAGTTATTATTATAGTGTGTGTGTGGGTGGGCACTCACAAGCTACAGCATTCATGTGAAGGATCTTCGTCATATTCCAGGAGACTTGTGATGGAAGTGCCCCATCCCATAATGCACAAGGCTGCCAAGCAGAGTGCAGCTGCCCTAATAGAGATGAGGACCAGGTATGATGGGACACCTTCCTTCCCCATCTGCCTCATCCGGGTCTTTCTTCTGAAACAGTGAGTTAGGGTTTCTGCACTAAGGACCAATGAGAAGGAGAAGATTGCTCCCAGCTCTCTACACCCAACCACCACCTCAGGCTCCTCCCTCTGCCTACCAACCTAGAGCCACCTAAGTCCCATAGTAAGTGCCAGCAGAGCCTCTCTTGGGCCTCCTGTCCATTCCTATATCCAGCATCCTCTTTATAAACCCTGCCCTGTTCCACTTCAACTGTCCCTTTTGTTTGTCACCTCACTTCTGCTGTCCTTCCCCTTCTGTCCTTTTCACGTGTCATTAACAATCCAAATTGTCATCAAGCTTTTAGGGTCTCATCTGGGCCTTGGTAGCTCTTACAAGCTAGGCTTTAGCACCCATCTTCAACATTCCAATTAAAGAGATGAGGTATGGTGGAAAATAGAGAAAAGATATTTGTTGAAAATGATGGCCATCCAGAAAGAGAAACAGATTCAGTGACCCCCTCCTCCCAAGTCCATCTTTGAGGTCCTGACTTAAGGCGTAAGTCTAATTGAGGGCAAAAGTGACTAAGCATGACGGAGCACTCCTGGCCAGGATGCGGTCCCACTTATCATTGATCCTGCAAAGTGGTTTAAGCCGTCAGAACTGTGAAAACTCTTCCTAGCAGACCAATCTTTTCTTGAGACACCAGCTCCCGATCTAGCTGGCAGCAGCCCCCCACCCACACCCTACCACCACTGCCAAGGAGACTCTTAAGAAATAAATTCCAATTCCTTGGGGTCCATTTACTCAGAACTGAGAGGCCCCAGCGTCCCTCTTTAGAATATGTTCATCTCTTGGGGGTGGGGGCTATCCAATCACCAGCCTGATCCTACTCTATGATCCTATTCAAAATTTTTCATTCTTCTTTCCCTGTGAATTCCTCCCTTGGCCCTCAGATCGCAAGGCGTACTTTGTAGACGCATTTATCCACCCCATGTCAGCCATCTCGAACTGGTGACTCACTGACCACCAAGCACTCTCTGTTTCTTTCTTCCCCTTTCACACCTACTTCTGTTGTTCCTCTGCCTCCTGAACCTTCCGCTTGCCTCTCCCACCCACACCTCCTAAATTCCAAGTCCACATGATAGAACACCCCGCCCCAGACACCCCTCCACATGAGGGCACATGAATATGACTTCTCCTAGTCTCAGCGCAGCATTTTCCCTGCACTTGAATGTCCATGGACCACCCGTTTACTTAAAAATATGATCTTTGAGAATGGAGATGTCTTCTTACTCGACTTTGATTGTCCAGTGTCCAGGAGTCAATAAAGAGTTGTTGATTTGAAAAGAACTTTGCAGGGCTGATGTTGCTCATGCTGTAATTTATCATTTTATATCCTTTCTGTTTGCTTTAAATCATTTCCTTTATTTTACCAGTACAGTACATGATATTAGTTATTTTAGAGCTTTTTCTTTTTTTATTTTTCAGCTGATATACAAAAAAAAACAAAATCATGTATATCAATGGGCTACTATGAAATGTCCAATACATGTGCACATTGTACAATGGTTCAACTAAATTACAGACATCTATTCTTGAATGATTTTATCATTTCTTTGTGAGAGATGATTCCAAATCCTTCTTGCTTTGTGAATTGTACAGACCATGTTTGATCCTCAAGCTATGCAGTAACACCCTAGAGCTTCCTGCTTGTAATTGTAACCTAGTAGTCTTCAGTTATCTCTCCCATCCCTCTCTCAGCACTTCACATGCTCTTCTGGAATAGGAAAAAAAATGGTGTGAGACACATCCCTTTGTAGAGAGAAGGCAAGAGGAAAGCATGGGAGGGGCTCTTGACCAAGGCAGTCACAGTCAATACATTCCACAGCTTGAATTTCATCAAGCTCTGGAGCATGCAGTCTCTGGGTGTTACCTTGCAAGCAACACCTTCAACCAGCCTGACTTCATGCTTCTCAACTTTGTCACCCATCGCCATGAGAGAGAGTGTGGCATCTCAAACAGGAAAGACAGTTACATAATCTAAGTTGAAAATATACTCAACACCTGCTAGGAGCCAGACACTTGGCTAGAGGCTGGCGATAGAGAGATGACCAAAACAGACATGGCGTGGACACCTCCAAACGAATTCCAGAAAGAGTGGCTGCTGATGCTAGTAGAATGCTACCCAGTAACAGGACCCAGGTTGAGCGTCTTTCACTAGCTCATTTAATTGTTTATTGTATTATTCACTATAGCTTCTACCACTGCCCTAATTGTACAGGGGCAAAACAGAAGCCCAAAGAGCTCAAGCGTTTTCCCCTGGATTAGCAAGTAGTGGAACTAGGGCTCAAACCTAGGGTTTGTGACTTGAGTCCATTGTGAGATACACAGACTCAGCCTTCCCAACGTGCTTCTTTTCTGATCGGTACAGAGTCCTACTCCCTTTCCTGTTCCCATAGGGAAACTGCAGGTGAAGGTGCAAATGACACAAGCATTCTCGTTTTTCCTCTGCTGCTGGAGATTGCATCCGTGAATGGGGCAATCAACCCTGCATTTCCTCAGCCTTCCTCCACCCGCAATACTCACAGACTGAAAGAGCCTTTGGGCAGAAGCTGTGTCAGATTGCACATATGCATGGAGTGATCTTGCCTGCATTCCCCCAGCGTTCCTCTGCCTGCAACCCCCACAGGCCGAAAGAGTCTGTAGGCAGAGGCTGGGTCAGCTTGTTCACGTGTCTAAGGGGCATCATCCACACCTCCCTTTGCCCGATACTCTGACTGTATGCTTCATGGTCTTTTGTGAGCTTTCATAAGCCTCTTCAATTCCTCTATAGAAGAGGCAAAGTATAAGCCTGCCTTGAGCCTATTGGATGTTAAGCAGGCCTAACAGTCATGGAACAACAGAGGCATGTATGAAACAGATTTAGAGAAGGACATCATCCGGCTGAGAGAAGACTTCACCATGCTTTCATTTTGTCCCACAGATGGTCGTTCAGTATTAGGCTCCTCACAACAGTGAGATTAGTCTCTCTAAGGACCTGCATTCTTATTTCTTTTCAAAAATCAGCTTCCCAAAAGATTTATTCTACAAAGTAGAACCTCTTACTAATAGAAGCTCACTATCTCATTGGAATCCTGTGTAGTACTGATAAAATATAAACTGGTGTAGACCCTGTGGAAATGTTTCCTCAAGAAGTTAAACAGAGATGGGTGTGGTGGCTCTTGACTTTAATTCCAGAACTTGGGAGGTATAGTTGGATCTCTGTGAGTTCAAGGCCAGCCTGGTCTACATAGTGAGTTCCAAGCCAGCCAGGATTACACAATGACACTCTGTCCTAGAAAACAAAATAAAAAATTTGAACAGGAAGCCAGGTGTGGCGGTGTATATCTATCTAGCTCTTAGGAGGCTGAGGCAGGGGAATTGTAAGTTTGATTCCAGCCTGGAATATATAGCAAGACCTTCTGTCTGAAAAAAATAAATTTGTTTGTCTATTGTATGTATGTGAGTGTGAGCACATTCCAGGGATCTGTGTGGACATCAGAGGACAACCTGAAAAAGTCAGTTCTCTCCTTCTGCTCTGTGGGTCCCAGGGATTGAACTCAGGTTGGATGACAAGTGCTTCCACCCACTGAGCCATCTTGCTGCTGCCCCATTACTAAAAAAATTCATCTCATGGAAATAGAGTGTGAGTTTCCAGCCGAAGTGGCTGGTCCAAGGGCACTTAGCAAAAGGCGTGGGTACTTGAGCTGAGGGCCTTTGGCCATCCTCCCTGGGACACACTGAGATCATCACCCTCCAGAATCAGCATGACAACGACCCTTGGCCCTCGTCTGATGCTTTGCCGGTTTCATTCCATCTCCCCCTCCTGATTTGAACCCTCTCGGGTCTTGTTTCGGTCTTTTGACATGGGATCCTGTTTTGCAGTCCAGCCTAGCCTAGAAGTCCCTTTATACCAGCTTCACTTCCAAGCGCTGGGGATATGAGCAAGTGCCTCCCTCCCTGCCTACCTGAATTTTCTTGTGGTCAAAGCAGGCAAGATCTTCATGGCAAAGCCTCAGGGAACCAAACCCTAGAGGAGAGGGCTCCAGTGGGAAATGTGCCCTCTCCAGTGTGGATGGGAGTTTTTCCACCTCCACCAACTGGCTCTTAAATTTTTGGGGATTTCATTCAAAGTCGAATTCCCAGCCCTGAGCTGGCTCCTCACGTTAGAGTGTTGTTTTCTGACATGTGTCTCTCCTAAATTTGCCGTTTGTTGCCACTGGATGTTTCTGGCTGCTATCCACCCAAGGTTCTGCACTTCTAGCTTGAACAGTGCCTCCATTATAGAAGAAGCATGCCCCAGCAAGCTCCAGAGGCAGGTCCTGACCAATTGCAGGGAGGGCACACCCTGGGAGACAGGTGGCTTCTCCCACTGCAGAATTATCTACTCCCTCACTGTGCCAGCACACTGGAGGAGAGAGACTCGCTTCAGAGCTTCCTTCATTTGTTCGTCCCAGGCTGCTTAGCTCAGAGAGGAAAACAGAGAAGGGTGCTGAGCGCTAGGAAACCCCTCAGACAGCAGAGACAGACCTTCTGCACCTCATGCAGGAGGTGCCCTTCAGAGACACGGTCTTATTTAGCCATAGAAAAAAAGCCATATTACCAGCCGGGCAGTGGTGGTGCACGCCTTTAAACCCAGCACTCGGGAGGCAGAGGCAGGTGGATCTCTGTGAGTTCAAGGCCAGCCTGTTCTACAAAGGAAGTCCATGACAGCCAGGGCTATTACACAGAAAAATCCTGTCTCGAAAAAACAAACAAACAAACAAAAAAAGTCATATTGCCTTCATAGATCTGTAGGAATGTGAGGGGGACGAGAGTAACAAGTTGGTGGTGAATGTGATCAAAATGCATTGAGTGTACATATGAAAATGCCATAATAAAACTCATTATTATATATAATTAGTATAGAATTATAAACTTCAGAAATTAAATCAAACCCTTAAAATTGCAATAAAACAAGACAAATATAAAAATAGAAACAGCATTCTTGTCTGTTTTCTTTGAGACCCATTATTCCATGCAATGAATACATGCTAATAAATTATTTTATCAACTTGATAAAATAATAATCCCTACTTTAGCTCTTAGTATAGCTGCAGCTATTTTTGTCTTCAGTCTCCATTTTAGTTATGAAATTACTCACACCTGGTTACTTTGTTACCTTGACACTCTAAAGAGTCCCCAACTACAGCTCCACTTGGGACCAATCAAATTAAAGGTCAGTTAGAAATGCTTTGTCTAGCAAGTTAAAAATGGTATAGTACTACCATCCCCTTGCTTCCTACATGTGGTTACCTGGATGTGGTTTGTTTCCTGGTTACCTGGTTGTTACTTGCATATGGTTTTTCTTATGAAAAGCCTACCTCGGAAGGAGACAGATGTCACAGTTAGGCACTGAGACCTCTGTGACCATGACCAGTCTTGGGGTGTGCATTCAATAAACCATTAATGTCTGACTAAGATCCGTGACTGAGTGGCTTGTACTGCTATCACATTTGGAGGTGCCACCAAGATTGGACTCTACTATAACACCCTTCTCTGCCCACCTGCTTCAGGATAGAAACTGGGCTTCCAGACATTCTTGAGACAGTTTTATGTCATAGCATCCTGCCCCTTATCTGTTTGCCAAGCTGGATCTGGGAATTACATTTTCCTCCATCTGAGGCAACAGCACAGATGAGAAACCTGAGAGCCGTTGGTCTCTCACATCTGCTGCAAATATCAGGCCATGAGACCTTTAAGTTAAAATCCACACTTCTTTTCCTGCCTCCTCCAACCAAACACAGTGAGGCAGCAGGCTTTCTACTGTGAGATAGACACCCTTAAGAAATCTATCAGTGCAATTTTCTTCATTTGCCAAAGCCTCAATTAACCTAATTAAGTCTCATCCATCCACTCTCCATTGCCCAACCCCCACCTCCTGATGAAAACCCAGCTCACTGCTCAACTGTAACTCAGAAAAATAAAAACTTTTATGAGAACGCAAGGCCTCAAGCCCTGTGTGGAGTTACAACCTTTTACACTGGATTAGGCCACTGGCAAGGAAAATGGGGCTTCTGCAAGGGATGCCGGAGATGTGTTCCAGCAGGCAGGGCGTGACTCTGGCCTGTTCTCCCTCACTGAAGGACTGTCTTCCTTGTGACTTAACAGGGTCCTGGCTCCCCTTTCCATTTCTTTCCTTTGTTCCATGATACATATGATTTTCCATGAAAGCATTTCTCTTACTCTTTCCTGGAGATGTGGTTGGAGACAGTTTAGATACTGAAGCCAAAAGGGCTCTGTTTTTAATCCAAGAATTTTCTCTGGCTTGGAATAAATAATTTTGCTTTCCTCAAACTTTGATATCTGCTTTGAGGATCTGTTGACTACTCTGAGGATCAAATATAATAATGACAACAAAAGCTGTGAGGACTGTAATGTGCTCCATAACTGGGTATTTGAGGACAGGACATTTTAGGAGGATCTGTGTGAGTCATTGTCAAATGATGGCTGACGGAAGGTAATGGAGATGAGACTTCATTTGTACGTGCCTCATCAGATAGCCTTCTAGAAACCCTAACGATGTGACCCTACCATTGTGTCCTATTATATAATTTGGAAAACAAGGTACACATTGACAGCACTTGGTGGCTATGCCTCTCTTCTGACTGTCCACCTGTTGAGTAGTGATGAATCAGTAACAGGCATTTTGGCTAAGGAGAAGTGAGGGGGAGATACTTTGAGATTGGACTGAGTGGCAGAAATGTTTGTGTTTCTAAGTCATTTTCGTGTCTGGTTATGTTAGCATTAGGCTTCCAGGAATGTGCCTAACCCTACATACCAAATCAACCAGTGTCAGAACAAGAAGGTGCAGGAATGAAGGGCAGGACCAAAATTGCAATAGGAACATGGTCTGGGAGAAATGAGACTTGAAATACAGTGCTGAAAGCTAATCTTAGAAAGTTCTACTCATGGGCTGGAGAGATGGCTCAGTGGTTAAGAGCACTGGCTCTTAACTTCCAAAGAACCCTGGTTCAAATCCCAGCACCCACAGGGCAGTTCAAAACTGTCTGTAATGGTCTGGCATGGTGGCGCACACCTTTAATCCCAGAACTTGGGAGGCAGAGGCTGGTGGATCTCTGTGAGTTCAAGGCTAGCCTGGTCTACAAAGTGAGTTCCAGGGCAGCCAGGGTTACACAGAGACTCTTCATTCATGTTCCAGTAATAACAGATGAGAAAATCAGTTCTTCTTGATACTCAGGGGAAAAAGAGAATTGGTGGTATGTGTACACAATTATTCATTATAATAACATATTTATGTTTTAATAGGAAACTCACAGAATAAACTGATTGCAATCCCTCAGTTGCAGCCCCTGCCCTGTTGCAGCACTCCCAAACAGCAAGCGTGGCTGTGGGTGTAGTACCAAGTTCTTTGCATCAAATCAGACCACAGGAGCCCTTAGCATGTCAGATCAGTTGATGAAAAGGTCCGGGACATTGTCTCAGATGAGGGAACACAGTTGAAGAAGCAAGTCTACCTGTGTCAAAACTCCTGTGCACATCCAGTGATAAACCAATCTAATATGTAATAGTAACTTCATGAAATAATTGTGTCACTTGATACAAGAAGCAATTTTAAGTTTGTTTTTTGTATGCCTTAACACTGAATTAATTTCATATATTTTCTTAGAATTACTAACCATACAAAGTCCTAAAAGTAATTACTGAGGCAACTGGATAGTTAATGAGTAGAAAATATTATTTTTTTTAAATTGGGGATTTTTTAATACTTGGTAGAATTTTTATTTACTTTGTTCTGAATTATTTTGTTCTTTAAATATGGCCATGCTATGTAGCTTTGGCTGATCTGGAACTCACTTTGTAGACCAAATTGGCCTTGAATTTACAGAGATCCTCCTGCCTCTGCCCCCTGAGACCTGGAGTTTTAATCCCAGTTACCATTGCTGGCTTGCCAGCTTTTTACATTTGAGCATCATCAAAACTTTGTGTTTACTCTAAGCAATCATTGTGCATGTTCCATATATATTAATTTTAGAGACAAAACACCTTTCATTTCCCTCTCTCTTCACCCCTCCTCCCATTTCTTTCTTTCTTTCTTTTTAAGCTGGGTTATCACCCTGGATATGTGGGATGTAGTTTTGTGATAACATGCTTGCCTGCTGTGGATAAGATTCTGGATTCAGTCCCCAGAATCAAACAAACCCTGGGGGAGATGGAGAGATGGCTCAGCAGTCAGGAGCACTGGGGGTTCTTCTGAAAACGCAGGTTCAGGACCCACATGGCAGCTCAGCAGTCTGTAGTCCCAGTTCCAGGAGATCTGATGCCTCTTCTGGCCTCTTCTGGCCTCCACTAGGTATGTTCCTAGTGTGAAGACATACATACAAGTAAAACACCCAAATATCTGACATAAAAAAATAATAATTTAAAAACAAACTTCACAGAATCAGGACCTTACTATAAGGCCTAGGCTGACTTTGAACCTGCCTCTGCTCCAGTCTGTGGCTCAAGCATGTACTGGGCCATGTCTTTTCTCTGTTTCTTTCTTTCTGACTCCACACCCCTTTCACAGAGTTTTCTTAAGGGGAAACTCAGTTGTATGAAACTCAGGCTTGTTGAAGCCTGAACTGCTCTTGCCTATATTTGGTGAAGCATGCTTACTGGGCTCTGCTTGCCTGGCTATAAACACAGGCCCAATGTCCTCACTGTACTCATAGCTCCCACTTCACCAACAGCTCTAAACCCACAGATGCTATCTCGGAGCCCAACATCTGCCACCAAAGATGGCTGAGAACCTTAGACTCTACCAATGAAGGGCTTCTTGTTAATGGGTTCCTGGGAACATCCAACTCTCCCAGTTTCAATGTGCACTTACCCCTGTCTCTGGCCCCCTATTGTAAGTATTATAAGTGTGTTCTAAAATGCTCAGTTGGTTAATTGATTGACTGACTGATTGATTGATTGACTGACTGACTGATTGATTGATTATGGGTTCTGGTATGGAACTTAGATCTTCGTGCTTTCAAGATAAGCAGTTGGGAACATCTAAGGATAGCAAGAAGAAGAGAGAGAAGGTCAGAAAGGAAGGAGTAATGGAAGGAGGAACGAAGGGACGGAAGGGAAGGGGAGGGGTGGGAACTGCAGATATGATCAAAGTAATCACCTCGCAAAAGACAGCTCCTAGAGAAGATATTAAAAGATGCATCAACCAGCCTGGCGGTGGTGGCACACGCCTTTAATCCCAGCACTTGGGAGGCAGAGGCAGGCGGATCTTTGTGAGTTCGAGGCCAGCCTGGTCTACAAAGCGAGTCCAGGACAGCCAGAGCTGTTAAACAGAGAAACCCTGTCTCGAAAAACAAAAAAAAAAAAAAAGATGCATCAACCCAGCATGTGGGAGACTAAGATAGAAGCTTGAAGCTAGCCTGGGCTACATAAGTCAACATGAGTTTTTTTTTTTTTTTTTTTTTTTTT
>CAJQZJ010034136.1:3075927-3115965 GCA_907164525.1 Lophiomys imhausi
TGTGTGTGTGTGTGTGTGTGTGTGTGTGTGTGTGTGTGTGTGTGTGTTTGGGCTCCCGCTTCCTGCTACTGCAGTTTCTGTCAGACCAGTTTGTTTAAAAGGCACTTTAAATAAATACCAGCGAACAAGAGGAAAGTAAAACAAATTACTTTTATATTGCTTGAATTTTACTTCCTACTCGGGGGGTTAAACAAAGTCCTCCTCTGAATATGAATGTCTGTGAAGTGGGGCACTGAGATGGCTTGGTGGGTGAGGGTGTCTGCCGCCAACCCCGAGTTCAATCCCCAGAACCCTTATGGTAGGAAGACAGACCTATTCCTGATACTTATCCTCTGAACTCTACACTTGCACGGTGGCACAGGAGTACTGGTGCACATGCACACAAGCACATACACATGTGAGCACATGTATGAGCATGCACACATGTGTATGTGTGCATAAATAAACAACTAATACATCTAAGTAAAAACAAAATAAAAAACTGAAGAAGCATGTCTGTTGGTTGAGAGATGAACTCCAAAGCCCAGGAGGCTCAGATTGGAGTCTGAAGTCATATGAAAAGTTTTTTTTAACTGATTTCTTATCAAAATGCTTTACTGAGCATGGAGATGCAGGCCTTTAATCCCAGCACTCAGGAAGCAAAGGCAGAGGGATCTCTAAGAGTCCGAGGCCAGTCTGGTACACATGGCAAGTTCCAGGCAAACCAAAGGGACATAGTGAGACCTTCCTCATCTATGTTCATAGCAGCCTTATTTGTAATAGCTAGAAACTAGAAAAAACCCAGATGTCCCTCAACCGAGGAATGGATTAAAAAAAAAAACTGTGGTACATCTACACAATGGAATACTACTCAGCCATCAGAAACAATGAAATCATGCAATTTGCTGCCAAGTGAATGGAACTAGAGAAGCTCATCCTGAGCTAACCCAGTCTCTGAAGGATGTACATGGCATCTATTCACTTATAATCAGATTTTAGCCATATAGTACAGGAAAACTATACTACAGCTAATGCACCAAAGGGAACAGGAACATAGACTTTGTTACCTGTCAATGAGACACTTTGCCCTAGTGGGACTGCCTTGTAGGCCCCCAGTGTATGAGGAAGCTCTTGGCCCTCATATGACTGCTGAACTGGGGCAGGGGACTGTTATGTAGGGACACTCTACTCCAGAGGAGTGGGATGGAAGGGATAGGGGATAGGGGATAGAGAGTGGGAGCGCAGGACTGGGAGGGGTTGAAAGAGGGTACTGTGATGGAGATGTAACCTGAAGTAATGAATAAACATTAAATAAATAAATAATAGAAAACAAAAAAACACAAAAGCAGTAAGTAAGCTTTCCAAAGGACTCTTATCACATTGTTTTGTAAATCAAGACCTCTGCAGGGTTGAGGCTAGGATGAGGAAAACAGGGAGATATTGAAACATTTGAAGTTCAAAGATGAACAAGATTTTATTTTCAATTAAATATACATCTGTGTGTCTGCATATGGGCATGTGTGAGTGCAGGTACCCTCAGAGGCTAGGAAACGGCATCTGATGCCTGAGAGCTGATGTTACAGGTGGGTTCTCTGCAAGAATAGTGTGTGCGCCAGGCGTGGTGGTGCATGCCTTTAATCTCAGCCACTTGGCAGGCAGAGGCAGGCCGGTCTCTGTGAGTTCAAGGCCAGCCTTATCTACAGTGTGAGTTCGGGACAGTTGAGGATACACAAAGAAACCCTGCCTCAAAAAACCAAAAAAAAAAGAAGAAGAAGAAGGAGGAGGAGGAGGAGGAAGAGGAGGAGGAGGAGGAGGAGGAGGAGGAGGAGGAGAAGAGTATGTGCAAAATATACATAACCACTGAACCATCTTTCCAGCCCCTAAACAGTATTTTAACAAACCAAAATTAATTTTTTAAAAATCCACCATGAACAAAGTATTAAAATTCTCAACAAAGACAGAGCCTGTACCCATTTTTGGTATCTGCAATTGTTTCCAGCTGAGATGTGGCTGCTTCTCTGTGTGAGAGATAGAAATTTGCAGGTAAGAGTTCCCAGAAAGCCCTCACGAAATACTGAATGCCAACTTGCTAAAGATGACCGCATCCTCTGCCTGCACCAGATGTAAACATGTCAACCAATGTTTAATATCCAATGACCATGGGTGGACTTTTCCTCTTTGTCCTCTGAAGTTGTGATGTCTCTTGCCAGGGCTCTGGCAGGACATTTGTAAGTGCCCGTCACAGAGTGAAGGGTCTGGCAGTTGTTTCTCTACTTGTGTAACTAAAGCTGTTCTCTCTGGATGGCCCGCTCTTCCTGGATGCACACCCTGTGCACCTGCGAGTACTTGCAGGGAGTTTAACTAGATCATTCCTGTCTGCGCCATCTCCACCTCTGAGGATTAATATTTCATTGAGAAAGGAAACTTGATCTCATTCCTAAGACTGTCCAGTCACCTGCTGCTAAGAAGAGAAAGCCAGTAGCTAGCCCAGTTAACACAGGCCTGGCAATCGCATTGATATTCCAAATTACTGAAAAGAGCAAGAATTTGGGGCCACGCAGATGACCAGCTCTGTACCTCTGCAGCTGAGACCCATGACTGATGAAGCTGGAAGTCCACAAAGTTTTGCCAACGGCACTGAGATACATACCATCCACCCCCATCTGCACCTTGGTGTTTCCTCCCAGAATTCTGAAACACCCACCATTTCCCTCCTGGTTGTGATAATGAGACTCAGACCAACACTGTAAACTGACAGAATCAAATGCTTTGCACAGAGACAAGGTGATATCAGTGCTGGGTCTCAGAAGCTGCCTCATCAGGTGACCATGGCCTGAAAGGCAGCAAGCAAAGGAAAAACCTACAGCAAGAAGACAAGGGGTCTGTGGTGGTCTGTGCCTAAGATGTCCTCTATTTACAAACGGTGGTCATCGCTTGGTGTAATATGGATCTTACACATACTATAATCTAAATACACAGGCCAAAGCCTTTTCCTTCCAGAAACAACAGTAACACCATTTCCCCCCTCATTGCCAAATTATATTAGCTAGTCTTCAGTTAGATTGCCTTGTCCCTGGAAACCCCTAGGAAATGTGTACTTGATTTCAAAACCCATTCCTGCTATCCCTCCTCATCAGTGTCCATCACATTTTTTTTAGTGTTTTTTTAATTAGATATCATTACAACATTTCTTCCTTTTCTTTCCTCCCTCTAAATGGCCCCATATGCCTTTCCCAGCTCTCCTTCAAATTCTTGGACTTTTTTTTTCACTAATTGTAATCGAATGCATATATGTACGTATAGGTATATACATGTATTCCTAATTATAACCTGCTCAGACCATACAATATTACTTGTGTGTATGTTTTCAGGGACGACCGTTTGGTACTGGACAACAATTGGTGTGCTCTTCCCTGTGGAAGACCACCTCACCTGATCCTAGCTTTCCTCAGTTGCCTACAGTTCTTTGAGTAGGGTTGAGGTCTTGTGGGCTTTTCCCTGTTCACTTTGGCATATCCATCGGTGTCCTTGTTCAGCTCACACGTGGGCAGTCATGTGGTGAGACTTTATGGGTGTAGCTTCCAACATTACTAAGAGACACAATCTCACAGCAAAGTCACTGATCTGGCGCTTAGCAATCATTTGACTCCTTCTTCTGAGCCTTAGTTTGAGAATTGTCTTGTAGATAGATACATCCACTGGGACTGGGCCCCACAGCTCTCATGCTTCTTACTAATTATGGTTCTCTGTCACCGTCTCTGTCTGTTGCAAAATGAAGCTTCTTTGATGAGAGGTGAGAACTACATGTACCTGTGGTGTAAAGACAAGTGTTTATAGATTGTTGGTAGTGATTACGATCATTTAGAAAATTAGTGGTTGTAGATTCTCCTCCACCAACCCTGACTTCACTGGCACTGAGTATTAGCCTGGTTTCCTGTACCAGGAATTGTTTCCCTCTTGTTGAGTCTTAAGTCCAATTAGAGAGATGTTGGCTATCAACAAAGGATGTGTGCCACTATTGCACCCTTAGGGTTACTGTGAGTAGCCATCATTCTAAAGTCCCCGGAGGCACCCATGTGTCCTGCCACGTGCCCCTTGGAGGTTACACAAAAGTGCCATCCTGCAGGTTGCTGCTACCCTCCCTGGTACTACATCATCCCAACCAGCCTTGGCCCCTTTTCTCCATAGAGGATGAGCTAAAGCCACACTAGCATGTCTGACAAAGCTTTTCAAGAAACTGGTAGTTATCATGAGGGAGTTAAACACATAGACCAAGAAAACTACAGATCTAGTGTACCCAGCTTTGACTAAACACCAGCCTGTAGTTATCAGTGAGCCCACTAAACTTTCCTTCATGCCTGACTCGAGCCTGTGGGTACATATTCTGTCCAAAGGGTTCAGATCCTATTAGGAAGAGTTGCCTTCTCACACAATACAATGACCCCTCTTTGATGCTTCATCTGACTTTCTAGCATCTACCTTACCCCCAAAATGAGCAAAAACAGGAATGGTCCTACCCTGCCCAACTAGGCTCACTTTGGCCCCACCAGGCAAACGGTTTCCCAAGAGGTCTTGCTGGTTTGTGTCTTACAGCATCCTCTCCCAGCACCACACCAGGCCTCCCAAAGTCAGACAAGGTTAATGCAAAAGGATCATTCTGCAGCTTTTTTCAAGGCCTGTGACTGACCTCTTATGGACAACTGCTTGCATAGCAATATATGTTCATAACTACCAAAACGAGGAATAATGTAACTATACCAAACACGTTTGGTTCTTGAATCACCATTTTCAAATCCACCCATTCTGGAAACAGATGTGGTAGTCTCTGAAGATAGCCCCCAAACAGCCATACCTCCTAGTATAAAACTCTTTTGTAGTTCCCTCTCACAGGTAATGTGGGCTACCTTCATAATTCACACTGTCCAGTAGAGTGTGACAGAAATGACATTCATCCGCTGTAGGCCTAAGCCTAAAGGAGGTATGTACTTTTCTTTTTTTTGTTTTTTGAGACAGGGTTTCTCTGTATAACAGCTCTGGCTGTCCTGGACTCGCTTTGTAACAGGCTGGCCTTGGTATCTACTTTTCAGTTTCTAAAATCTCTTAGCTAACTGTTCAGCCTTTTGGCTGAGATCAAGTGTAGATGATTCTAGCTGACATGGAAGAAGTCAGGCGACTGTATTAAAAAGACCATGCAGAGAAGAGGTCACACAGAGAGTGGCCCCTGACCTCCAGGCTATACTTCCAAGGTCCCAGAGGTAAGCAATGCTTTTATGGGGAATGAAAAGGGGGGAAACAGAGTCATGCTATCCAGCACAGGCTGGCCTCAAACTTGTACCAGCAAGCCAGCCTGGAACTACATGGTGAGCTCCAGGCTAGCCTGAGCTACAATGTGAGACTCTATCTCAAATATATATATATATATATATATATATACACACATACACATTTTATATAATAATATATATATTACATATACATAAACATACACATATACATACACATATATACATATTTAAAGCCTTTAACAGGAAAGGTTAACCCTGGAATTAAGCCAAGAAGAACCTTCTCACTTACTGATAAGTATTCCATTTCTGACTTTCAGCCCAAGTGTACTATGTAACCTCAGGACTACAGTGGTGTTGCCCTACATGAAATGCAAAGGAGAAAAAAGGGGGGGGACAATTTGTGCACCAAGAGTGAAGTTGCTACTTCTCCTCTCTCATTTTAAAAGTGTAAATTACATTTGTTTCCCTTTTGATAGTTTAAATATGTTAGGACCAGTTAGAATTAAGGTCCAAGGACCAAACAGCTAGCTCGGGGGCTAAGAGCACTTACGGCTCCTGCAGAGGACCTACACTGCAGTTCTCAGCAAACGCAAGATGGCTCACAGCTTTCTACAACCCACGTTCCAGATCTCACACCCACTTCTGACATTTGCAGGCCCCTGGACTCATGCGTTGGTTGCACAGATACACTCAGGTATGCACACCTACGTGTAAAAAATTTTAAATTAAGGCTCAAGTCAAAGCATCATCATTTTTAAAAACTCCTTAGCAGTCTCAGTAGTTCAAAGCCTTTGTTTGGAGAGGCCAGGTGAGGAGATAGGGTCTTGCTATGTAGCACAGGCTGGCCCCAAATTTGTGGCACCACCATGAAAGCCTGGGCTACATAGTGAATTCTAAGCTACAGTGTGAGACTGTCTCGTGTGTGTGTGTGTAATTTTTAAAGCCTTTACAGGAGAGGTTAACCCTGGAGTTAATCCAAGGAAAGTCCTTTTATTTGTAACTCCAAGTGGTGTGTGTGTGTGTGTGTGTGTGTGGCCATGTAATCCCAGAACTTGGAAAGTGGAGGCATGAAAATCAGAAGTTCAAGATCACACTTGGCTACATAAAGAGTTTGAGACAGGTCTGAGATACATGTGACTGAGTCCCTCAAAATAAGACAAAAGTATTAAACAAGAAAGCAAAAGAAAACACATGGGTATGGAAATTGAAAACATTAAGCTAACCAGGTGTAGTGGTACACACTTTTAATTCCTATGCTTGATAGACAGCAGCAGGCAGATTTCTGAGTTTAAAGCCAGTCTGGTCTACATAGCGAGTTCCAGGTCAACCAGGGCTACATAGTGAGACCATGTCTCTAAAAAAATAATTAAGTCAGCTTGGTTTGGTGGTACATGCCTTTAATATCCCAGCACTCGAGAGGCAGAGGCAGGTGGATGGATCTCTGTGAGTTAAAGGCCAGACTGGTCTACAAAGTGAGTCCAGGACAGCCAGGGCTATTACACAGAGAAACCCTGTCTAGAAAATAAACTAGAAATACAGACACGGGATAAAATGTTAATGTGGTAAGATATTCTAGTGAAGTCATATAGTATGACATTCAGTAGGAGATGAGTTCCTCTTGACCACTGTCAAAGGGAAACATTTACTGAAACAGGGGTTATAGTGTATGACCGTAATGCCTAAAATTTATTTTCACAATGTAGAATGAGAGGATAGCATTCTATCTTCACTTACTCAAATAAATACACCATGGCCAATTCCTAATTACCTAAGAGCGACAGCAAAGACACGACATAAAGCTAATAGATTCATATGCAGAAACCAGATTTATATGTATATGACATGAAAGTAGGAAGAGGAAGGGGCACCCTTAGGAGAAGGAGAAAGACACAAGAGGGAAAGAGCTATAGTGAAACTTCAACATCATGGGTTCATCACCGTACACAATGAATATACAGTCGTGATGTAGTTACTGTTGTCACTGCTGCAACCAAACATTTGACGAGAAGCAACTTGAAGGAGGAAGAATTTATTTTGGCTCACAGTTTCAGAGGATACAGTCCTCCAGGTGGGCAAGGCATGTCAGCAGGAGCATCTAAGACAGTTGGTCACATTGCTTCTGCCATCAGGAAGCAGACAGCAAACAGGAAGTAGAGTCGGGCTGTAAAACCTTAAGTCCCACTCACCCCCAGTGACCCACTTCCTCCAGCAGAATGCCACCTTCCAAATATTCTACAACATTCCCAAATGGCACCACCAAATATTCAAACACATGATCTTATGAGGGACTGTGTGACAGTTAATCCCAGTTGTCAACATGACTACATCTGAAATGGAATAAAACCGAGCAGCTGGGCACGCCTGTGAAGGGTTTTCTTGATTGGATCATTTGAGGTCAGAAGACCCACCTTAAATCTGGACCTCACCTTCTGGTGACAACCCATATAAAAGGACATGGAAGAAGGAAACATTTGCTCTTTGCCGGCTTGCCCTCACTCTCATTGGCAGGTTCATCTATCCTGCTGCTGAGGCATCCCTCTGCTGATATTAGAGTTATTTGGGAGTCCAATGTAGACTGAAGACTGGCTGAGACATCCAGACTCATGACCTGAAGAACCTCCAGATTCTTGGCCTTCCCACGGGAGACAGCCATTGTTGGACTAGTCACACCTCAGCCTATAAGCTACTCCAACAAGTTCCCTTTATATGTATGTATGTATGTATGTACATATGTATCCATTCTATCAGCTCTGCTCCTCTAAAGAACCCTAACTAATACAGGGACATAATAGATTCAAATCACAAGTAATAAACGGGAAGGAAAATAAAGTTAGCAAATTGTCTTCTCTCAATGAACTCTTTCTCATCAGTCCCAGGTACTTTATCTTGGTCTTCGTGATGACCTCTTACTTCTGGCCCACAGTCCATGAGATGAATAGGACACCAATTTGTCCTACTCATTCAGTCATACATTCATTCAACCATGCATTCATTGAACAAATGTTTTGTGACCAGCTACTGTGGGACAGTATGCATCACAACACTCAAAACAGGGCAGAAACATTTCTTGTTGCATTAACTGCAGTCACATCACATTGTTTCACTCTGTTTTAGTTGCAGCCAGAGAGCTTTGTGCAGTCTGCACAGCATACTCAGGGACATGACACTCTCAAAGCAGATAAAGTTGGCCCTCCCCACTTCCCATCCATCTCTAGATAATTCGGATTTCTCTTTATGACACCAGCACCATCTGGCTTAGGGGCTGGAGAGATGGCTCAGGAGTTAAGAGCACTGACTGCTCTTCCAGAGGACTTGGGTTCAAATCCTAGCACCCACATGGCAGCTCACAGCTGTCTGTAACTCGTGTTCCAAACAATCTGATGAAACACATGTAGTCAAAACACCAATGTACATAAAATTAAAAAAAAAAAAGTGTATGACACCAGCACCATTTATTGACGATTGTTGTGGCCCTGAATTATTCCAATCCAAAAGAACAAAAGTGACACTTCTGTAAGGAAGGGGTCTAAGAGAAGTTTCCTTCTTATTGATCAATGGTCATGGAGTATGGGTGATGTTGCATTACAAAACACCATTTATAAATAATACAGTACACTTGAAATCTAAGTGGGCTTCTCAGTGACAGAAACAAAGCAACCAGGTAGGGACAGGCAACCTGTGCACTGTTGTAATAACTGCTCTAAAATGTCTACCAATACAATGTTAAACTTGGATATGAAATGTATAGCTACGTTCACGGGTGTCCCTATCTGGTCCCTGAGCATTTCTCAGAATTTTCCTCACAAGGTCATTAGATGGTTATAAGCTCCATGACTTGGACAGCGTGCAAACTCCCTTAGGTTGACCTACTAAATTATTGAATAGGCCTGGACAAATAATACCACTAAATATTTTATCAAGAAAAGCATTTTGAATGTGTAGCATTTTTTTTCCTTTAAAAAAATGGATGGATTCTAAAAACTGTTGGCTTCAAGACAAAACCAACATTTAGGAAACAATGTAAATTTGTACACATTAAATATGTGAGAATTAACTTCATATGTGCTAGCTTTTGGCTGTCTAGAATATCATGTACAAAATCATGCAAATGCGCTGATGTGGGTGGTTTTGAGATGGTGGTCATTTGAAACTTGAGGCACAGGTTGAGAAATTTAAGACCTGGTTTTATTTTTCAGTCCCAAGTGAAGCTTACAGATGCTGAAAGGTATTAATTTTAGAGATGATGGAAAGGTATTGAGAAAGAGTTCCCCATGTCCCCATGGCTTCAAAGAATCTTATTGACATAACTACATTCATTTAAGAAAACAACCCTGCTAATGCTATCCTTACAACAATTAATAATAAACATTATTATTATGTGTAATTACATTATTACACATAATAACTTCTCAGCTGCCTGTTTTATGAAAAGGGAATTCAGGCCTTTGGAGAATTATGCAAAAGTAGATAAACCAGAAAAAAACTCCCCTCAGATGTTCTGTTTGGCTGGGATTGTACCTTCCTTGGAACTTGAGATAAATTGTCCTCTTACTGTAATTGATTCAGTCAACTGTAAGGGCCTGCATAGAAGGAATGTATCTTCTTCTCTCCTGATTCCCATGTCTATCTTGATTTCCTTTCCATCTCTCTGAACACTTCTCAGTCTTCATGTACCATTCAGTCTCCTCAATGCCTCTTAAACTTAGCAGTCCCTCCTTGACCAGTCATGTGTTCCTGTTCATCCAGTATCTTCACCTTCCAACCACATACAGATGAATTGTCAAAATCAGTAATCTCTGATAGCAACCCCTATCCTGAACTACAAGTCTATGCAGTTAACTGTTACTGGGCATTTCCAGGTGAGCATGAATGAGCACCCTGAGTTCAGGGTGTCTGAAGCTGAGTGAGCTCTTTATCTTCCCCTGAAGATCTATTCCTCCATCTACAAGCAGAACTTATCTAGTGCTGACAAGCACCCTGACTGGAATACAGTGATATAAGGGCATGGACCATCTAGAGAACACACTAAGAGCAATGGGAAAATTCCAGTACACATCTTTGGTTAGCCATCACCGAGGATTATAAGGTTGTACAGCCACAGATGAATCCTTTCAGGGCTGAGCAGTTAGCATAGGATATTACCACCCCCACCTCCAAGTTAGCTATTTTTTTGACCCAACCCTGAAGACAGAGCTAGTTTTGTTTGTTTGTTTGTTTGTTTGTATAGAGGAAAGCATTTAATTGGAGTCACTTACACTTTCAGAAGGGTTACTCCATGATTCGCATGTTAGGGAACATGGCAGCAGGCCAAGCATGGTGCTAGAGCAGTAGCTGAGAGCTCACGTCTCATCTGCAAGTTTCAGGCAGAGAGAAAAGAAGCAAGATTAGGCCTGGGGTGGTCTTTTGAAACCTCAAAACCCACCCACAGTGACACACCTCTTCCAACAAGTCCACATTTTCTTTTTTTTTAATATTTATTACTTCAGGTTACATCTCCGTCACAGTGCCCTCTTTCCACCCCTCCCAGTCCCGCCCTCCCACCCTCTACCCCCAACCCTTCCACCCCACTCCTCTGGAGTGGAGTGTCCCTACCTAATGGTCACCCGTCCCAGTTCAGAAGTCATATGAGGGTCAAGAGCCTCCTCGTACACTGGGGCCTACAAGGCAGCACCCACTAGGGAAAAGTATCTCATTGACAGGAAAAAAAAAAAAGTCTGTGTTCCTGTTCCCTTTGGTGTGTTGGTTGTAGTATAGTTATCCTGTACTATATGGCTAAAATCCGACTATAAGTAACAAAGCTAGATTTAATACAGGTGACATTTTCCAAGCCACTCTCAGCTGACCTTCCTCATCCACTGCTGCTGTTAAACCCTGATATTCATGGAACCATCCATTCCTTTAATTTGGAGTTGCATTTCTTGTGAAAATAGAGACATGAGGGAAAATTTGTTGAGTTGCCATTGCCACTTTTTAAAATTTATTTTATTTTTTATTTATTTTATTTTAGTTTTAGTTTTTCGAGACAGGGTTTCTCTGTGTAGTCCTGGCTGTCCTGGAACTCACTCTGTAGACCAGGCTGGCCTTGAACTCACAGAGATCCTGCTGCCTCTGCCTCCCAAGTGCTGAGATTAAAGGCGTGCGCCCCCCCACCCAGCACCATTGCTATTTTTATTCCTTGGAGTAAGCAAAAGAATTCAAGAGATTTTCAAACAAGAAGTAGATGGACCTCCATTGAGAACAACAGATACATGCCGACTGAGAAGCAGGCTGCCTAGATTCAAATTCTTCATGGATTTGGCAGATCTTTGAGGGCCTTTTGAAACAGATGGGAATCTGGATGTCAGGAGGACTCAAGAAATAGAAATACCCCCACCCACCTACCCGATGTACACATTAGTCACCATGATGGGGGATTGTCCCAGCTTGTTTGGCAACAATATTCTAGAGTTGGACGAGTTGGTACCTTTTTGAAGGAAGAAGAAAGTTGAAGTGGGTCAGAGCAGAAGTAAAGCCTGGGGCATTAACCAGCTCACCAAAGTGTTTCCCTGGCTTGGGATGCAGAGAAACTATGTAATTATGGAGCTGTAATTCATCTATGTTGGCTTGAAAAAATTAGACACATTAGCCCAGCTGCCTGGAGCAATGAGATAAGACTGATTTGTTGGAGCCAAATGGTATGTGGAGGCAAGCAACTTGGAGGCTTGCATTTCTGATGAGAAGACACTGGAGAGATAAAGCTAATTATAGCAGGAAGTAGCTCTCTCAGAAGAGAGACTGGAAGGGCTCTGCCAAGCTGTGACAGGCAGGATCTGAAGGGGTGTCTGGGAATTGTTTGGATACTGAGTCGGCCCTTCTCATTCAGTTAAGTCCTCTCCTGTGAGGTTTCTCTCAGCATTTGTGTTGTCTGTGTTCTGCTAAGTAGCTGAGAAAGTTATAGACTTGATCATATAGCTTAGAAACAAACATGTACGTATGCATTACTACATGCAGACAGCTATGGCAAAACCACAAACTGAGCAGCTCAGAACAGACAGAAATTTACTCCTGACATCTCTAGACATTGGGAAATACAGCCTATGGTAAATTCAGGTCTATTGTTGGTCCATAACCCTGAAAGCCGGCTTCATTTTGTGTCACCATGTGGTAGAAATGGTCAGCTAGCTCCCTGGGATCTCTCTTTTATGGGAGTTTTTTCTGCTCACAATCTACTCACCTCCAGAAAAGCTGGCATCCTAATCCCATCTCCTGGGTGTTAGGATTTCAGCATATGAATTGGGGGTGGGAGAGAGACAAACTGTCAGATTTTAGTGGTCACTAACTACAACCTGGTTTTCTTTGGAAACTTAGCTTTTTAAAAATAGAATGAACTCGAGCTGGGTGTGGTGATGCATGCCTTCCATCCCAGCACTCTGGAGGCAGAGGCAGGTGGATCTCTATGTTTGCAGCCAGCCTAGTCTACAGAGTAAGTCTAGGATAGCCAGGGCTATTACACAGAGAAACTCGTCTTGAAAACAAAAAAAAAAGGAATGGACTCGGGAAAGAGTGATGTAGCTTCCTGCTTCTGCTTCCTCTTTGGTCTTCACCCTTCCGGAGCACTTGTGGCTCTGTGGACTTGCCCTGGTGAAATGAGCCTGTACCAAGTGCTGTGGGGATGTAGGTTGATTCACATCAAGACAAAGCGTCACTCATAAGCACCCCAGTCTAGAGTTAGCAGGACCCTAGGGCTGGAGCATTAAAATAGTGAGTAAATATGAGAAAGAAGTTCCCCGGTGAGAAGTGTGAGAAGCAGGCTGCAGTGAAATGTCCATTGGTTGCACTTAAGGGACCCCTTCAGGAACAAGCACAAGTAGGAGTGGAGGGTGAATTCACATTTATACCTAAACTGAAAACTACTGAGAAGTGAGACACCCACTTGCTGAGCATGGAGGTGCAGGCCTGTAATCTCAGCTCTCGGGAGGCTGGCGTGAGAGGAGCTTGACTTGAGGCCAGCCTGGGCTACATAAAGAGAATCTGTCTCAAAATGAGAAAGGCATTTGCAGTGCTGTAATTGCCTTCCTAGAATCAAGACAAACAAAAATATCAGTAACCGGGCAGCAATCGCAGTGTTTAGATGTGTCGTGTGCATATCTCTGCACACATCCATGTTCAACCAAAAGTTGTTTGTTATTTGGTACTTTGGGATGTTCAGCAGTTTCTTGCCTCTTTTGAAATACTGCCATTTACAGGGTGTTCAATAGGAGCTTATTCTCATAAAATTTAAATTTAATTGATAAACATGTTCCTTTAAACAAGAGGATAGGAACATTTTCAGGTGAAGGCAAAATGTCCCTGCAATGAAGGCAGAAGGAGAAGGAAATACAAGCAAAGTCTTCTACTTCGTGTGCAGCCCATGATCACAAGTTGCCCCTCTCATCCTTGCCTATTTCTGTTCCTTTCTTGATTATAATTAAACCAAGGTCATCTGGCCACACTCCCTCCAGAGATAAAGAGTTCCTGCAGTGAGGATGCATCCCCAAGTGGTCATTCCTTTTGGTCTCTGCTCCTTAGGAATGGAGGTGGAATGCAGCCAGGTGCCCCACTTTTCCCATTCTTTCTCTCCTTGCCTCTGCCTTGCTTGCACAGGTACCACAGAGACATAGGACAGGACCAGCCTGTCCCTTTCTCATTCCTGCAAATGACAGGGATAGCCAGATAGCTATTCAAAGTTATCTCCACTCTGCTGGACTGAATTTCTCCAAAGGTCCAAATATTGAAATCTAATCCTCCTTGTGAATGTATTTGGAGCTAAGCAGTTAGGAAGTTGTCAGAGGCAAGACATACAGAAAGGACCTGAAGCAAACATATGAATTGTATGAAGGCAATCCACCCGTTTTTGCACATATGGTGAATAAATGGGTACACCCCCGGTTTAGGCAAGACCCCAGGGATTTTGCCTCCAGACTGTTCAGTGTTGCTATGTTGCCTCTCTATGCTTGTCTCATATATCTGGCATAATGCATTGGACAGATTCCCTGCAAAATCTTATGAAGATTATTTTATAACTCCTGATAATGATTCCTGAATTGATTCAAGTAAATTCTAGCCCTCCTGAAAATCAGCAAAAACTTCTAGGAGCTCTGTGAACCACATGAATTACACTAGAAGAAAATCACGGTTGAAACAAATCAATGATCAAAGAAACAAATTCATTCTAGGTTTAGTCCAGGGATGAGGTTCAGGTGTGTGCCCCGATAAGCTAGGACATGTGAATACAGAAACAAAGAATAAATGGCTAGCTATACGAGACAAGACAGACATCTGTTACTTGGTAAAAAACCTTGACATAAAAAACTTTTGCTTTGAACACATAATGTACATTTGAAATAAGGAAAAGATAAAAGTTCTGCTTTGAACTCATAATGGGCTTGTAAATAAAACTGCTTTAAACTTATAATAAACAAAAATGTCAACTAGATATAGTTCTGATGAAAAAAACTTACAATCAATAGTCCTACTGTAACTCCCTTTTTGTGTAATGACTGTATCTATTTTTGAATGAGGTAATTCTTCTGATGTAAAGACTTTGTACTAATAATATATATAATCTGAAGACAAAGAAATAAAAGTGTACTGGTTCATTGGAGTTTTCCTGCATCCACCATCCACCAAATATGTGTCTGTCTGACTGTCTATGTATGTTTTATACGTAAATGTCTGATTTTCTGTCTGTATATATATATATATATGTATATGAATATATGTGTACAAGTGTATAAATATGTTTGTGTATATGTATGTGCATATACAATGGGACCCCTTTGAATGTGTGTATGAATGTGTACGTGTCTGCAAATGTGATTGTTTGCCTGTATGTATGTATGAACTGATACTATGGAATGTGTGCAAATGCATGGTTTTCTTTCTCTCTCTCTCTCTCTCACATAAAGAGTTAGTGAACCTCTGAGCCTCAGCTGGTGCTGCTGCTGTTTGTTTTTGATTAAAAGTGCCCAAAGTTTTTTTCTAGCGTAAGTAATTAAGTCCTGAGGATTTTCTTTTTACAACCTCCAGCCCGGCAGATTGAGAGTTAAAGTAATAACAAGGCCATCAGCCTGGACATTGCTGACTCTGTATTCTAACCCAAAGAGAACCTTGTTGGACATCAGGGGCAGGACCCATGTCAGGAAGTAATTAAGGTCAGATGACATCAAGAGGATGGGGTCTTTAATAATGGAATGTGTGCCCTTCTAAAAGGAGGCACATGCACAGGTTTGTTCTCTGTGCTCTTTAACATAAGAGAACACAATGAAAAGGCCATCTTCAAACATGGAAGTGGCCCTCACTGGATTCCAGATCTGCCATGACCTGGAACTTGGATTTTCCAACCTCTAAAATTTAACCAAATTATAATTTTATATAGCAGCCCGAATGTACTAAAGCTTCTCCCCTAGGGCAGGAGAGATGGCTCAACATTTAGGAGGAAACATTGCCCTTGCAGAGGACCTGGGTTTAGTCTAAAGTACCCACATGCCCACTGACAACTCTCCTTAACTCCAGACCCAGGAGATTCAACACCCCCTCTGGCCTCCTAGGACACTGGGCTTGACCATGCCTATACATACATATATGCACACAGGCAACACACTTATACACATAAAATAAAAATAAGTAAAACCTAAGAAAAAAGATTGCATCCCCTTCTGTACCAATAAAATATTTATTTTTGTGCAAATGTTTTTTGGTTTTGGTTTTGGGTTTTTTTTTTGGGGGGGGAGGGTTCTGAGACAGGATTTCTCTGTGTATCTCCGGCCATCCTGGAACTCACTCTGTAGACCAGGGTGGCCTTGAGCTCACAGAGATCTGCCTGCCTCTGCCTCCCAAATGCTGAGATTAAAGGTGTGTGCCACCACACCCAGCAATTAGACAGCTGTGAACTGCCATGTGGGTGCTGGGATTTGAACCCTGGTCCTTTGGAAGAGCAGCCAGTGCTCCTAACCGCTGAGCCATCTCTCCAGCCCCCAGTGCAAATGTTTTTATGTTCAGTTAAAAAAAACAAAAAACAAACTCTCAGTCTTTCAGACAAAAAAAGAGTAGGCAACTGGCAGAATTCTCACAGGGCGAAGGCAGAAGTTACTGAGCAGGACATTTGGTGTCTTGTAAGATGGAGATGGGATGGGCCTGGTTGCACTGTGTGTGACCCCAGCACATGAGACATTGAGGAAGAAGATCACTTGAGCAAAGTGAGCCAAAAAGTCCTAACTGTCTGGGGGTGGGCGGCAGGAAGGATGGACGCATCTTCTTTCCTTTCCCCGATTTCTTATTTGCGTATATGAAACATATGTATAATATGATTCTGTAGTCCCAGAATAGCATCAAAGTTATCTCTCGCTTCATGATGAGGATATATTCTGAAAAATGAGTCACCACATGCACACCAAGGAGTATTAGTACTCCGTGTATTATATAAGTGTGTAATACACACATTAAGATGGCCGTGATGTCCCGAGATCACAGAATCTTATGGGGCCTCCGCCACATCACGGGACTGTCCCTGGGACAGAAAACATGTGGTGCCCTGTTGTGTTTTCAACAGCACTAAAGAGTGGAATGTCTACGAAGGGTAGTCACTGAGAGCGCAGTTTGTGTGGATCAGAAAAAGCAAATTTTTAGGGCTGACAAGATGGCTCAGTAGGTGAAATTCTTGCTGTACAAATCTGATTGAGTTTGATTCCCCAGAACCCACTTAACAGTGGAGGTAAAAACTGATTCCAGGCCCTATGTGGTGGCGCACGCCTTTAATCCCAGCACTGGGAGGCAGAGGCAGGTGGATCTCTGTGAGTTCAAGGCCAGCCTGGTCTACAAAGTGAGTGATTCCAGGATAGCCAAGTGTACACAGAGAAATGCTGTCTCAGAAAAAACAACAATGAAAAAAAAAACTGACTCCATGAAGGAAAAGTACATTTTTTAAGAAGTGGCACATACTTGCAAACACAGCATTGGGGAGGCTGAGGCAGGAGGATTACTTTGAGTTTGAGAACAACCTGGGCTACTTAGAGAACTCAATGCCAGTCTAGGAAATGTAGAAAAACCTGTCTCAAAATAAATAAGTTCCTGGAATACCAGCATGTGAGAGGTAGAGATAAAGGTTTGAGGTCACCTACTAAGTAGCAAGTGAATGCAAGGCAAACCTGGACTACATGAGACTGCCTCAAAATACCAAAAATGATAATAAAATAAACAAAAGAAAGCTGAGAAACACACACACACACACACACACACACACACACACACACACACACACATTTTCTTTTTTTCCAAAGAGAAAGAACGCCCCTATACTAACTGTTAATGAGAATGTGTTCTGAATCCAGTGCTTTAATTCGGCTCCCCCAGCTTAACATTGTGAAGTGGAAAGCTGGGGCTGGGGGTGAGTGGGAACAGGGGGTATGGGGCAAAGAAGAATCAAAGCAAAGTTATTACCAACAGTCATGTGAAAGCCTGCACTATGCACACGGGGAGAATTCATCTGGCGTCAGCTAACTCTTGGATCTAGGACAACACTCCAAGCTCCGACTGTCCAAGTCCTGCCGGGCTGCCCTCGCTCCTGGGACTTCTCAAATGTCCAGCAGTACAGCTAGCAGTCTGTGGATGACTAAGATGAGTTCTTTGCTTCCACCTCTGTCCTGGAAGATGTGATCCAGAGCCCTGGGACGCCCTGCCGGAAAGACCTGAGCAGCTCTTGGAGCTCATATCCAGAGCCCACATTCCTTCTCCAGAGTCTGTGTTAGTTCTGGGCCCCATTCAGGTTCAGGGTCTAGATTTGTCTACACAACTGTCCCTCTCGGGACCCAACTTCCTGTTTGGGTTCTGTTTTCCAGCAGACAGAATTGCTTGCGGCCTGCTTCCTCTGCACAAAGTTATGTAAAATTCAGCAGAAGCCTAAAGGAAGAGTGTGGTAGGCTGTCACATTCGTGACCCACTATGATGTGTGCACTTATGTACTCCCCTCCCTTGGATTCAATGGTTTAAATCAATAGAGTGAGATCTGCAGAGATGGCCTAGCATGGATAGATAGCTAGGATTAGGAAGGCCTGGAAGCTTCTGCGTTTGCACTGAGGGAGCCAGGGTCTACATAGGAAGGTGCACTCTTAGGCCACCAAACTGTAAGAAAACTCGTATTAGGCTGTTTATTAGAGGCATTTGTTGATGTTGTTTTGTGTTTGGTTGGTCGGGTTTTTGGTTGGGGACATGGAAACAGAACCTCATTATACATTATCTAGTCTGGCCTTAAACTCGAAGCAATCATCCTGCCTCAGCCTCTGTGCTGGTTTAACTAGCAATAGCCCCCATAAACTCATGTGATTGAATGCTTGGCCCATAGGGAGTGGCACTGTTAGGAGATGTGACCTTGGAGTGGGTGTGGCCTTGTTGGAGGAAGTATGTTACTGTGGGGGCAGGCTTTGAGGTCTCCTATGCTCAAGGTACATCCAGTGTGGCTTACAGTCACTTTTTCTGCCTTTGGATCCAGATTTAAAACTCTCAGCTTCTTTTCCAGGACCATGTCTACCTGTGTGCCACCATATTTCCCACCAGGATGATGACAGACTAAACCTCTGAAACTGTAAGCCAGCTCCAATGAAATGTTTTCCTTTATAAGAGTTGCCTTGGTCATGGTGTCTCTTCACAGCAATAAAACCCTGAGACAGCCTCCCAAATGGAGGAGATAGGGGCTATCACAAGTGTATCACACCATATTTAGCTCCACGTTCGATTTCATAGAGATTGGTTTATAACTAGATAAGCAAAACTAAGAATTATGATACCGTCTGTCTTAGTTACTGTTCTCTTGCTCTTGTTAGGACGAGACACCACAACCAAGGCAACTCTTATAAAGGAAAGCATTTCATTAAGAGTTTGCCTATAATTTCAGAGGTAAAGTCCATTATCATCATGGCAAGGAGCTTGGCAGCATGTAGGCAGTCATGGTACTGGAGAAATAGCTGGACTAAAGGCAGTAGGTGCAGAGAGAGACTAGATCTGGCTTAGGCTTTTAAAACCTCAATGCCCACCCCCAGTGACACACAGTGTCACTAAGGCATGACCTCCTATAAGGCCACACCTACTCCAACAAGGACACACCTCCTAATCCTTCTAATCCTTTCACACAGATCCACTCCCTATTGACTAAGCATTCAAATATATGAGCCTGTGGAGGGATTCTTTTTTTTTTTTTTTTTTGGTTTTTGAGGCAGGGTTTCTCTGTGTAACAGTCCTGGCTGTCCTGGAACTCACTCTGTAGAGCAGGCTGGCCTTAAACTCACAGAGATCCTCCTGTCTCTACCTCCCGAGTGCTAGGATTAAAGGTGTGAGCCTCCAAGAGCCTGTCCATTACAGATAGTTTTGAACTGCCATGAGGGTGCTGGGATTTGAACCTGGGTCCTTTGGAAGAACAGCCAGTGCTCTTAAGTGCTGAGCCATCTCTCCAGCCCTTATGGGGTCATTCTTATTCAAACCACCACACTGTCTTACACTTAAGATTTGGAAATAAAAAGATTTGGGGAAGAGACTGTGAGCAATACAGAATGTCAGACTTCTGGGTCCAGTTTCAGGGAGACAATTTTTTTTTCTGAGACCTTCAGTTCACAAAAGCCTTCCTAGTTTACAAAATAAGTTAAAGACTACCTTTAATAAGTTCCCAATTTTAAATTTTAAAAAGGCTTGGGACTATAGATAAGTTGTAGAGTGTTTGCTTAGCATGTATAAAGCCCTGGGTTCAGAGTGTACTGTTAAAAACAAAATAACAACGACGACAAAAATTAACAACAAACAAAAAAACCCAAACCCAACAACTATTGATTTCAACTTAATTAGCATTCAAATGCTCTGAAACCAAACAGCCTTGGTTGTTTCCCCGTTTAGATTGCCATTTACTACCAGTGTGACTGTGGACATTTTCAACTTCTGCCCAGGACTGAGCGGCTTTCTGGGAAACAGGACCTTCAGTTCTAAAACTGAGAAAGTCACAAGCCAAAGCCTGCCACCCTGCATATGAGATTATTGCCACGTGAAACTCACATGGTGCCACACCCAGAGTTTCAAACAGCAGGATAGTTGCCCAATCCTATTTTCAGATAAATGGCTTCCTGCACTTTATAAAGTTTAAACAGGTGGTCCTTTAAACAAGATTCACTATCACTAAAATCTGATAGGAAAGCCTTTGAAAAGTGTCTGTTGGTAATTATATGTTACTGAAGTGGAGGCTGCTACCCTAGCAGAGGTCAAGGAAAGGAAAAGTGAAACCCTGTGCATTTTCCCCAGCGTGACCTCATACAGAAGCTGTGTCTGGGGAACAAATGTTGTCCTGTGCTCCATCCAGGCTGGTCTCAAACTTGCTATATAGCCAAGGCTAATCTTTAACTCCTGAGCTTCTCGCCTTTACCTCCCACCCAATAGGGATCACACCATACCCTGTTGGATAAGGTCTTTAGAGAGGTATTTTGTGTTGCTAAAATGAGCCCATCAGTGTGGGGATTCTCATTCAGTGTGATTTATGTCTTAGTAAGAACAGTAAATCTGGAGGTGCAGAACACTGCAGGAAGACTAGAGATGCTCTAGAACAACCTTCTCAACCTTCCTAATGCTGCCACCCTTTAATACAGTTCCTCATGTTGTGGTGAACACCAACCATGCAATCATTTTCCTTGCTACTCCACAACTGTAATTTTGCTACTGTTATGAATCATAATGTAACTATCTGTGTTTTCCAATGGTCTTAGCGGCCCTTGTGAAGGAGTCTTTGGACAACACACTCCCCCACACACAAGGGGTCAAGACCCACAGATTGAGAAGCACTGCTCTAGGGAGTTGCTAGCCATCTACATGGCAAGAGAATCAGAGAATTCTCAGAAGAGAAACCCCTTGACCTCAGATCATACTCTAGAAATGCAGTTCTCAAAGCGTGTTCCCTGGCCTGCAGCCTCAGCTTCCCCAAGGAGTATACTAAAAATATTCATTTCAGGCCTACCCCAAAACTATTGACTCAGAAACTGGGGCTACTTCAACAAGTCTTCCAGGAGAACCACTATTTATATACAGTATAACTAACTATATTTGTTTGTTTTTTAACTCAACAGTATTTTCTCAAAGAAAACAATGAGATGAGAATGGGTAAACTGGCTGCGTAAAATGAGCCAAGCACAAGCAAGTTAGTGTCGAACAAAATATTAATTTTTATAATTGATACTTACATAAGAGTCCAAGAATCACTGAAGACTCCAAACTCAAAAGTATGCAAAAGCAAAGAGCGTTTATTCTGCAGAAAATTCCAGCATGCTGGGGTCACCAGCTATGCATTTGGCCACCCAGAACAGGCAGGACTTTTTTTAAACTAAAAGAGAATTCCAGTAAGGGTCAGGTAATCTTCAATCTTACTGGGGGGCAAGTAGGCAGTTACATGGGTAGTTATCTCCTGATTGGCTGCCCTTAGGGTGCGGAATTTTATAGTCAGTTCCTGGAACTGGTGCCTGGAACTAGTGGTTTCTCAGGAAACTAGGTCAGGCAGGTCCAGTCCTATGAACAGAAAATGTAATCTAAGTTTTTCCTTTCACTTATGATTATTAGGGAAGCGGGATTAATTCCCTAACCTGCCATTATAAACAAACACATAGGCACCTGATGGATTTTAACAAACCTTAGCCTGGATTGTGCAATCATAGTCCCTCTAAACTAGCTTATAAATCTGTTCCCCAAATAAAACCCCAATATATACATACGTCCCCTGGGCTGTTATTCCCCATGCTATGCCCATGTTCCAGGCCACAAGGAGATACGAGCTTTCAACTAATCTACATGAGGTGTTTCCTTCCTCCTGCTTCTTTCATGGCTTCTCTTCTCTCCAAAAGCCCATGAACTTCTTCCCCGTCTACCTGTCTTCTACCCAATCCAGACTTTGGGCACCTTATTCAACCAATCAACTTTAAATTAGATAGAGCAATGTTTACACAACAAAGACAGGTATATGTGACAATATACTCATTTGGGCAGCAACCAGATCTTGGAGGCCATTAATTAGCAACAGAATGCAAGCAGCTTTCCGATCACCCTAACATGTCAGTGAGCTTTCTGATACTGTAATGAATTTCTAAGATAATCAGCTTGTGAAAAGCAAAGATTTGTTTGGGCTCATGGTTTTGAAGGTACGGGTTGGTCTCATTGATTCTGGACCTATGCAAAGGTGATACTTCATGGTAGGGAATATGTGCAAGACAGTGCCTGCTCATCTCATGGAGAGGTTTTGTGTGATAAAAGGAATGGAGGGAGGGGGGAGGCAAGAGGGAGAGGAGAGAGGAGGGAGGGAGAGAGAGAGAGAGAGAGAGACTAGAAGTGGAAGAGAATGAGAAGTCAGAAAGACTTTGGTCCTTTCAGGGTCTGATATTTTATTTAGAAAAAAAAAAACTAAAATCCTTGTCATTAGATTTTATCAATGAAGATTTAGGCCCAGATGCTGTGTTGAAAGCCTGCTAGCTCAGAGAGGCAGAAAAGGCACCCAGATGAGAAGCCAACAGCTCTCATTGCTAAAATCCAAAAACTAAAAAGCTTGGGAGCTCACCCAGCTGACTTTCTTATTCAGCTGAAAACCCTAGAGGGAAAAGTTCAGAAGAACCTAGAGGAAGAAGCCTAGAAGGAGAAAAACTTTCAAAGGAAGACAAATTTCTGAAAAAGAAAACCTTCCAACTCCTCCACGCTGTCTTAAATACCCTCAGCTCAGTGTCCCTCCTTTCTGTTTAATCCCTGTCAGCTGGTTTCTTGCTCCACCTTTTGACCTAGGGTTAACTGTATTTAATCTCATGTACAGAAAGCTCTTTGATTAAAGGTGTGTGCTAGGGCAGAGGCACACCATAACCACTTGTTTACAATAGACAAAAAGTTCTAGGATTAAAGGCTGAGCCATCCCACAATTAGAAACAGATTTTTACAGTTTATAATCTTGGGGTTCACAATATGATCAAATATTCTGCAACAAAGGCCACGTCCTAATAACCTAAAGATCTCCCCACTAGGCTCTACCTCTTAAAGTTTTTACCCCCATCCAATAGCACTACCTGGGGGCCAAGTTTTTTAACACATCGACACTGGGGGGGGGGACCTTCTGTACCAACCAGATTGCTAAGTAACTTAGGTGACATCATGCACACATGACAATTATACTCCAAGTACTAAGGGGGTACTAGCCACACATGTAATTAGGGGACAGAGCCAATAGCTGACCTGTTTCACTGAATACCAGTTATGCCACCAACAAAGGGGTGTTGTAAGACAGACCTACCTGATAACTCTTATTAACATGCTTCTTTCTTTTCACCTTGCATGCCAATGCCCACCTCTTTCTAGGCACCCCCATTCTAAGGTACCCCTCCCTGGGTTTTGGCTAGGGTAGCCAAGGCCAGCTACATCATAACACTCAGGTCCAGCTGCTCAGTCCAGCTGGCTCTGCAGAAGGCCTTTCGGTCACTCTTTCCACTCCAGCAGATATGGAGGGCCACACTCCACAGGCTCCTGTCTGAACTGAAGCCCTGGCCTGGGTTCTGTAAACATAAACTATAAACTACATTTATTAATAATTACTAATACCTACCACCTAACCACCCCTAACACTTTAGAAAGGATGCCAATCCTCAAGCACAGGTCCTTTGAGGGCAACTGGTCAGCAGTCTGTCTGCAGGAGCACCGAAATAAGGAGTCACTCAGTGGTCACCTGGCTCTGGGGTTGCTATGGCAGCCTTGCTTCCATTTGGGCTCAGGGCCTCTAGCACCCTCCAAGATGGCTGAACTTACACGGGGTGGATGCTGTGCCACGCAGCCTGGTCCTTGGCATCACAGTCTTTCCAGGGTCTCCTCCGTTGTTTGGCCCTTGCCACACCCTCACTGGACAGAGGCGGCACTCCCATCTATTTTCACTGCCTCTTCACCATCTGTTCGATTCAGCCTCAGAGAGCATGCACCTCATGCCTCCCTCACTCGCTCGCTCAGCTGCTCAGCGCTGTGGGCTCATGGACAGACATAGCCTTAGGCCACTCTGCTGGTCAGCCAGCTGCAGCTCTCCTCAGCGTCCAGTTCTCACCAAATGTCTCTGAACAATTCCTCTGCCCTGCTTCTTGTGCAGCCCAAGCTTACTTGGGGCAGTGACAGCATTTCTCGGCTTTTTCTCAGCCTTTGTGGGCTGGCTCATGGCAGGAGCCCCTCTTGGCAACCTTTTCTGTCTGTCAGCATGGCCTCAGCACTAGCAACTGGCACAGTCCGCCTCACACCTCCATCTCTCAAGCCTCTTTCCGTTGGGCTCTACCACCACACCCTTAAGTAGGGCCCTGCTCTCTGGTAACTTGAGGTTCCCTGACAGATCTCAAGGGTCTGTGGCTTTGCAGCCACGCCCCACAGCAGAGTGGTGTCTGCTTTTGCACATCTTAGGGATCCTGTCTTTTATTATTCCAATCTGGGCTCCGCCCACCTTCAGCCAAAATGAGTCCAGCAGCTGAAAGCAATGCCAACCCAAAAGCCCTTTTCCAGTTTCCCGGGCTTTCACTAATTATGCATGCAGGATGCCTTCTCATTTATCCTCCCGAGGTACATCTGTTGTCCAGGACCATGCAAGCTCTGCCAGGTGTTTCCCACAAGTCATATGCCTCATTTTAAGAGACTATCCTTCAGAAGCCCCCACATACTCACTAAAGAAATCTAATTCCCATTACAGGGTTCATTTCTTTCCACAAGGTCCCTAGATCTCTTGTGAAGCAAGAGGCATGTTTACATATCTGTGATTGTTGGTATCCCTGAACATGGGAGAGCAATGTAAAATTTTTCTATTCTCTGTAAAAGCTGACCATCCCTAGCCACACAGAGGGCTTCCAGAGACTGATGTTGCCTAAATTCAGATAACCTGGTCTTTGTGAGCGGACCTAAGTGACTTCAGATCCATCTGTCTACCCAAAGAACACAGGTGTAAACTGAATGAAACCACCAAACTAGTCCACTCCATGAGTAGAAAGAAAGATTTATAGGGGCTCAAACTGCCAAAGCTATCTCTTTGAGGACCAGAGAGAAGCAAGTGGATTTTATGTGACAGTCAGCAGGGTGGGTGTCTTTGAGCTGACACAGGGGCAGTTCAGATTGACAGAACTCAGCGCCCTTGCCTGATGTAGTTGACCTCTGGGTACTGTAGTAATAAATATTAATATTTAGAATTGATACTTATGATTACTGGGGTGACAGAGTTATCACTTAGCCCACTTATGAATAATCACACAGAGACACCTGATGGATTTTTATCAAGCCTTAGCGTAGATTGTGCAATCTTAGCCCTTCTAAAGTAGCTTTTAATGCCATTCCCCAAATAAAACCCCAATATATACATACATCCCCTTGGGGTGTTATTCTCCACGATATGCCGATGTTCCCGCCATAAGGAATGATGTTCTTCCATCTAACCCATGGCGTGCCTTCTTCCTCTTCTCCTCCTGGTCCTCTGTCATCATCCTCTCTGATCCAAAAGCCCACCAATCTTTTCCCCTCTTACCTCTCTTCTACCCAATCCAGGCTGCAGCATTTATTCAACCAATCAACTCCAAATTAGGCAGAGCAAGGAGCACACAACAAAGACAGGTATACATGTTAGCAACCAGATCCTGGGACCAGTAATTAGCAAGAAAATACAAGCAGCTTTCAGATTACCCCAACGTTTGTGGGCAGATTAAGAGAACTTCCTGGTAAACAGAAACCACCTTAGCGCTCTACTTTCCTGGTAAAAAAATAATGCTACTTTTAGATTTCTGTTTATCGGATTAAAGTCCCTCTATTTTAGTACAGTGTCACCAACACGGCCATGTTTGGAAAATCACTTGTGTCAACTCTAACAACAAAAGAATGAAGTTACAGTAACCATTTTTATACAGAAGTGGTTTTCAACCTTCCTAATACTATGACCCTTTAATACTTTCTCATGTTGTGGCGACCCCCAACCATAAAATTATTTTCATTACTATTTCATAACTGTATTTTTGCTACTTTTAGGAATCATAATATAAATATCTATGTTCTCCTATGGCCTTAGGCAACCCCTGTGAAAGAGTCACTTGACCCTCAAGGGGGTCATGACCCACAGGTTGAGAACAACAGTTATAGAGGAAGATTTCTTGTACCTGATGGCCTCATAGTAATTATTGCAAAAGATTCAGCAAAACCACCACCCCTCATGGAGGATACCTAGCCTTGTACAGGAGCCCCTTTGCAAGTGTGTCTGTCTGCCCAGCAATTGTCTGCTCAGCCTTGGGCTGATACCGCTCTTGTTAATCATTGTGGCCAGGAATGATTGTTTCAAAATATCTGATGTAATCTCTCATTTTGGCTACACAAACTTCCCCCCGCCTCTCCCCCAATCCTCTTAAACATGCTAATAGTTTACTGCAGCAGGCCTATACCCATTGCATTGATCTGCAAACAAATATCACTGTCCTTAGAGAATCTCTCTGATTGGTTGGTTTCTTTTGAAAGAAAGACACTCTTGAACACACTTGCAGGGAAAGAAGTGGTTTGCCTGGGAACACCAGGAATTGTCATCAGCCCACGTAGCCTAAGGCTGTAACCTCCTCCAAGTGACTAGCTCAGTTCTCCTCCACCTTCCACTATTGGCCAATTTGTCCAGCTTCTCACACAGATGTAGGAGGCTCTGTACTAGACACTAGGTTAGGGGCTCTCAGACATTGTAACATCTATTTTCACTTCTCTTAGAATTCCCTTGCCCTTCTCTGCCCAATCCCCACGCAAGATACTCTTACTTCCTCAGAAAATGAGCCTTCCAAGTCCTGAAATGATGGGCTGGTAAAATGACTCAGTGTGAAAAAATCCTTGCTAAACCTGATGAGCTGAGTTCAATCCCAGAGACCCACACAATGGAAGGAAGGGACTAATTCCTTCCAGTTGTCCTCCAGTCTCCACACATACATCATGGCACCCGTGACCACACAGACACACACAAAAATTAAAAATTTAGAATGTGATTTATTCTTAAAGAATCCTGAAAAGATGAACGTGCTCCTTCTGTCCCCTCATGCCAGGGACCTTATTGAATCACTGACTGACTAGCTTCCCTGGTCTTAAGAGCTCTTCTCGCCGGGCGGTGGTGGCGCACGCCTTTAATCCCAGCACTTGGGAGGCAGAGGCAGGCGGATCTTTGTGAGTTCGAGGCCAGCCTGGTCTACAAAGTGAGTCCAGGACAGCCAAGGATACACAGAGAAACCCTGTCTCAAAAAACCAAAAAAAAAAGAAAAAAAGAAAAAAGAGCTCTTCCTTTTCCACCACTGTCACACCAGTACAGCTTCCTGGCTTTAGCTGCAGGAGGAGGAGGAGAGGGCCAATAGAAGTGGTTGTACATCACAACATCACTGCTTCTGTTCTTTGATGCCATGATTTGTCCCTTTCAGAGGCCTCCTCTCATGTGCCAACTGTAACTGCCCACCCTCTGTGAAGGACTTCCTACTTCATGATTTCTTCTGTGCTTCCTATCATGGACTTAAGTAGGAAGAGAACAAATTCTAGGTCATTCTTCAAACAACTTCAAAGTATCTGCTGTGGGGAGCTGACGAAGTGAGCTGAGTGAGCGTTTGTTGTTGACATGAGCATAGCCCACATCAAGGACCCAGACTCATGAGAAGGCTTCCTCTGGGTCCGAGTATTGACAGAGATGTGCAAATCCCGGCATCTGTGGCTTCCTCCGCCCAGGTGACTACAACCTGAGACTGCTCCCCTACAGAGGCCTCCTCCCAAGCCTAGCTAACTACTCTTTCCTGTGCTGTACATGAGAAACTCAGTGAGTTTCTGAGCTTCATCATAAGTGCCCTCCATCAGACTGAGTACAGCCTACCTCCAAAATCCCAGCTATCCTGTTAATGTGTCTGTCACTACTTAAGGGTCCATCATTTCTTCATTCCCACCACATCCCAGGCAGGGTTTCTAGGACCAACCTGTGCAGGATGCAGCAACCTAAAACACCTGAAATGACTGCGAAGATATTGATACAGTTTTGGGGCACTATCAAAGTCCTCAGGGCATTTCTCCAGCAATCATCTCATTCCAGCTGTACCTCCGCTTCGCTTGGCCTGGGAGTAGGAAAGTGTCTGTGTGAAACTTGAACTGGCTACGTGGAGATGGTCTGAGAGTATTCCTCACTTAAAATTTTTTTAAAAGATTTACTTATTTGTAGTGTATTTATGTGTGTAAAACTGTGTGCCTCAGTGTGTCAGTGCATCACATTCATGCAGTGCCCTCAGAAGCCAGAAGAGGGTGTCAGATGCCCTAGAAATTGAGTTACTGAGGCTTGTGAGCCCCCATATGGATGCTGGAAACCAAACCTGGGTCCCCTGCAAGAGAGAGCAGCAAGCAGCACTCGGGAGAGCCGGCCCTGCACCTTTCCATAGTAGAACTGGCCCTGCAAGCAGGGGTTGCAAGTCCAGAACCAGGGCTTTGAACTGGCCCACCCCAACGTCTACCCCATAGATGAACTGCTGGAGTACAAGAAGAGGCCAGATCCACAACCCAAAACTACAGGATCTTCATGACTCAGGACAGTTACAGCATATCTGAGAGGAGTTCCAGTGAGGTTCCAGTATTGACAAAGTAGCAGTAACCAGAGGCCTCGTACCAGACCATGGAGTCATTTTAATGAACATTTGCAAGCAAAATGTGGGGACAAAAGGGAATATTGTGAGACACACTGCAGCTTCCACAATGAGATTTTATTTTTATGCTGGGACAGATTGCAAGGGTGGAGGGTGGATCTGAGGGGAGGTGAGAGATGAGAGGGAACAGGGTACATGATGTGAAATTCACATAATAAAATTTTTTCAATAAAAAAAGTGCAGATCCCAAGGGTGGGGGAAAGAGAGCACCAAGTGCTCTTGGTAGACTGAGCCATCCCTCCAGCCGCAGTATTCCTCTTAATAAATGATTCTAAAGGTATTTTGTAGGTCAGCTATCCTGATTTCTCTTTCTTTTCATTTATCTATCATCTATTTCTTTATTTCTTTCTTTATTCAATCATTCATTCTTATTTTCTGCCATTAAAAAAAGGAGGCAAAAAGTCTTAGGAGAAAACAAAATCCCAGCACAAAAAAAAAAGAGCACACAAAGTTTTACCCCTAACCATGGAGTTATTTGCAATTGATACCTGCTAGGAAAGGGAAAATCAATTTGCTTCAATGGGTATACCGACCATCCTCCAGGGCATGTGGACCATACCCCATGCCCAGGAGAAGTGGGCCAACACAAAACAGACTCCATGTTTTTTTATGTGCTTTTATGATTTTATTTGGCTTAAGGTTTTTTGTTTGTTTTGTTTTGTCTTGTTTTTTGTTTGTTTGTTTATATTTTTGATTTTCATCTTTAATTTATTTTGAGAGAGAAAGAATGAACGTGAAGTTGGGTGGGTAGGGGGTGGGAAGAATCTGGAAAGAGTTGGGGAAGAGAAAGAATATGATCAAAATATGCTATGTAGCCGGGTGTGGTGGTACATGCCTTTAATCCCAACACTGGGGAGGCGGAGGCAGGCGGATCTCTGTGAATTCGAGGCCAGCCTGGTCTTCAAAAACCAAATATATATCAAATAAGAATTTTTTTGTTTTTGTTTTTTCAAGACAGGGTTTCTCTGTGTATCAGTCCTGGCTGTCCAGTACTTACTCTGTAGACCAGGGTAGCTTTGAACTCACAGAGATTCGCCTGCCTCCTGAGTGCTGGGATTAGAGGTGTGTGCCACCATGCCAACTAAATAACTTTTCAAAGATGTGAAATTATGAGGTAGATAAAGTAGGCATGATCTGTAGCAACTCCCTTCTACCCTTGTCATCCAGTTTCCAGGTCCTAAAATCCTGTGCTGGCTAATTTTTTGTTTATTTATTTTTGTTTTTCAGGACAGGGTTTCTCTGTGCAGTCCTGGCTGTCCTGGACTCATTCTGTAGATCAGGCAAACCTTGAACTCACAGAGATCCACCTGCCTCTGCCTCCAGTGCTGGGACTAAAGGCATGTGCCACCATGGCCAGTAATTACAAACAGCTGTGACCTGCCTGTGGGTGCTGGGATTTGAGCCCAAGTCCTTTGGATGAACAGCCAATGCTCTTAACCACTGAGCCATCTCTCCAGTTCCTGTGCTGCCTAGTTTTCTGTGAACTTGACACAGAGTTACCTTGAAAGAAGCCTTCAACTGAGAAAATGTCCCTATGGGCCTGTGGTGCGTTTTCTGGATTGGTGACTCATATGGGTGGGCCCAGCTCACTGTGAGCTATTCCACCCCTGACCTGGTGGTTCTGGAAGCTATAAGAAAGCAGGCTGGCCAAATTGTGGTTCATATCTTTAATACCAGCACTCAGGAGGCAGAGGCATCCAGATCTCTGAGTTCAAGGCTAGCCTCATCTACAGAGTGAGTTCTAGTACTGCCAGGACTACACGGAGAAACCCTGTCTAAAAAGAAAGGAAAGAAAGAAAGGAAGGAAGGAAGGAAGGAGGAAGGAAAGGAGGGAGGGAAGGAAGGAGAAAACAGACTGAGCAAGCCATGAGAAGCAAACCAGTAAATGGTGTTCTTCCATGGCTTCTGCATCAGTTCCTACCTCTAGGTTCCTGCCCAGACCTCTCTGGGTAGTAGACTACAAGCTGTAAAATGAAATAAACCCTTTCTTCTCCAGGTTGCTTTTGGTCATGGTGTTTTGTCAAAGCAAGGGAACCTCCAACTTAGACAAACCCAGACCAAGGAGAGAATATGCGATCCATTCATCTGGGCATATCACAAAGTAGAGCTATCAAGCATGTTTCAGCTCATATGCCCACTTGATTAGCTGCCAGCAGCCCTGTCTCCAGGATTCTTAGGCTAAGTCTAAACTGCAAGACACCTGCCATGCTGGGAACACCCACCACAGGCCAGGACCATGCAGAGTCTTGCCTGGAATCTACTGTTCCTGTAACTCAGGAGTAGAGTCCTTATCTTACATGCATGAAGGAAGGTGGGTTCAATCCCTAGCACTGGAAAAAAATGACCAGAACAACAGAAACCCACTGATGAAAACCAGACATTTGTACATAGTCAGAGGAGATACATATTGTGGAAGCCATTAAGAGAGAGCTGATGTCTGTGGGAGGAACATAAAGATCGGTCTGATTACTTTTGTTTTGTTTCATAGTTTAGTTTGTTTTACTTTAGACAGGGCCTCATGTTGCCTAGGCTGACCTCAAGCTTGCCATGTAGGTGAGGGATAACCTTCAACTTCTGGTCCTCCTGCCTCTACCTTCAAGTGCTGCTATTCAGGCTTGTACCAACATCCCTGCTCTTGTTTGTTTGTTTGTTTGTTTTTTGTTTTAGAACAACTCAGTAAAATTAAATTCCAGTTTATTGTTGGACATTGTTTCACACATACATCAAACAGGCCAAAAATAAATAAATAAACAGCAACTTCATAGACAAAAGGGGGGGGGCTGGAGAGATGGCTTTGTGGTTAAGAGCACTGGCTGCTCTTCCAAAGGAGCCGGGTTCAAATCCCAGCACCCACATGGCAGTTCACAGCTGTCTGTAACTGCCTGGCGTGGTGGTGCACGCCTTTAATCCCAGCACTCGGGAGGGGCAGGCGGATCTTGATGCAGCCCCTTACAGAGCAGCCATTTAGTGATTTGTTTGTTGTCAAGCAACCTGAACCTGAGGGGTGCAGCTTGGCCTTTTTCCTGGGATTTTCCGTGCAGCTGGTATTTGCTGTGCCTTCCTGATACTGACGCTTTTGTTTTCCACTTCTGCTTGTTGTTTGACTCCGTAATGAGGTGGAAGTGTGATACTGATGATCTTGTTTTCCACGCCCACTTGTTTTCAGCCTGTATAAGCAGCTGAACTTTCAGTAAAGTTTGTCACCTTGATCAGATCGCTGTCTTGGTGTCCCTCTTTGTGTCCTTTGTCTCTCCAATTCCCAGCCCCTTGTACAGGTGGAACAGTCAGTGGTCGCAGGTGACAACAGATCTCTGCAAGTTCAAGGCCAGCCCGGTCTACAAAGTGAGTCCAGGACAGCCAGGGCTACACAGAGAAACACTGTCTCAAAAAACCAAAAAAAACCACAAAAACCCTTTATCTTTGTTTTGTTTTTTTAACCATCTCATACATACCAACTACTTATAGTACAACTAGGTACATAAACAAAAAAAAGTTACTGGAATGATCAGAATAAAACTGTGTGTGTTTTTGTTTTTTTTTGTTGTTGTTGTTGTTTTGTTTTGTTTTACAAAGTTTTTTTTTCCTCCTTTGAGATTATAATAAACATGGTCACACCACAAGTAAAGTCAGAAAGAAGTAGGACAGAGAACGCTCCGAAGGCTGGTCTGGTCACCCGTTATCATTAAAAATGGCTGACCCCTAACAATATGTACAAAAATATAAAATGTAATTAAAAACACACACAATTTCTCCTTTTAAAGTATTTTTAAGAAAAGTCAGGGCCTGGGAAGCTTTGGCTCTTTTTCTCCCCTGTTGCAGATTCACGTTGTGGTTTTGAGGGGGGGTGGGGAGCTTGGGTCATCTCTGTGGGTGGCACTGCCTGCTGTGGGTGGGCAGGGCCTGCTTTTAAATTCTGAGACGGGAAGTGAAGGGTGAATACATAGGTCACGGTGGGTGGCCTTAAGTTTAGCTTTTCCTTTTTGCTGTCTAGTCATCCTCATCATCCTCAGCTACCCGCTTGCCCTTAGGAGGCTCAGTTTCCTCTTCTGCATCTCCATCTTCTTCCTCACCATCGCCTTCCTCCTCCTCCTCCTCTTCCTCCTCCTCTTCCTCCCCACCTTCTTCCTCTTCTTCATCTATCTCATTGTCAATCCCCTGCTCTCCACTTTCCTCATTAGCATTTCCGTTGGCAGATGCGACTCTTCCATTCTCTGCCTCCTCCACAACTTCCTTCTTCTCCTTCAAGGCCTTGGTGGTGATCTCCGAGCTGGTGTCCACTGCCGCCGCCGCGTCTGACATGGTGGGGCACGCCGGTGGTCCGCTGCAGCGAGTGAGAAAGAAATGGGGTTCGAGGACTCTGGCGGTGGAGGAGGAGGCGGGTGGTGAAGGTGGCTGCGGAGCAGGACCCCGGAACAATGCAAAGATGGCTTTTCGGAGCAGCCATTCTTTTTTTTAACTTTTGATTGTTTGAGAATTTCATACAAACATATGATGTGCTTTGAACAAATCCCCTAATACTTTCCTGTCCCTTCCCCCACCACATTTCCCTCCCAACTTGAGGAGCCCTCTCTCTTGAAAACAAACAACCACACAGTTGACTCAGTGCTGCCTATACTGTGTATGAGGAGAAAGCGCATCTCTCCCCCACTAACTCAGCGGTCAAAGGTTCCTCAGGCAGGCTGAACTATCTTGAACTTGCTGTGTTGTCCAGGCTAGCCTTAAATTCCCTAACGTCCTCCTGCTCCAGCTTCCCTAGTCAACCCCATCTGAACAGAATCAGATAGAAAGTAAAATCGATTGCTAACCCTAGCCTTACTATCTACTACTTTATGGACCTAATGCCAACTTAAAATGCTAGTTAAAGGTATAAAATATATGAGACACTGTGGTTCATTTTGCTGATAACACAGTTTCTAATCAACAATATTTTTCACACTCAGATACTCCCATTGTTCTGTCATTCTTTTCATCATCTTTGGTCAAGGACGTAAGCATAGAAATTTAAGCAGAAGCAATTAAAGGATATGTATGTAATTTCTTTATTTCACCAAGCACTTCTTTTTTTCTCAAAATTTATTTTTATTTTATGTACATTGACGTTCTGTCTGCATGTATGTCTCTTCTAGGGTGTCAGGTCCCCTGGAACTGGAATTATAGGCAGCTGTGAGCTGACATGCATGTGGGTGCTGGGAATTGAACCCCGGCACTTCTTTGAGGCTCTTCCTTGCTCCCTCTCCTCCCCCACTCAGTGGTGTGTGTGTGTGTGTGTGTGTGTGTGTGTGTGTGTGTTGCACATGTGGATACTCATGGGCAAAGACCACAATCAGATGTCTTCCTCAATCACTCCACACCTTTTTTTTTTTTTTAATTTTATGTCTGTGGGTGCTTTGCTTGTATGTATGTATATATGTATGTATGTGCACATGTGAGTGCCTGTAGCCATTGAGATCAGAACAGGACATTGGATCCCTTAGAACTAGGCTCCAGATTGCTGTAAGCCACCATGCTGGTGATAGAAATCAAACCCAGCTCCTCTGGAAGAGCAGCCAGTGTTTTAGTGCATAAGCCATCTCTCTGGCACCCCCACCTATTTTTTTTTTTTTTTTAAGGCAAGGTTTCTCACTGAATTGGAGCTCACTGTTTTTGCTGGACTGGCTGGCCAGAGAGCCAACCAACCCCTCCTGTCTCCATATCCGCTCTCCAGCTGTCTCCCTGCCCCTCCATGCCAGCACGAAGATTACATACACTGCTGCACCTGGCACTTTCAGAGTCCCGGGAACCTGATTTAAAGTCACACTTGTAAAACCAACACTTCACCTATCCCCTATCTCAGGCTGGCACTTTTGAATCAACTGTACCAGTGCACCCTCCTACTTAAAAAGCAACCTTTTCCTGGCAGAGTCTGAATGAAAAACATCATAAAGAGCACCCAAACCAGGCTACAGAGATGGCTCAGAGGTTAAGAGCACTGGCTGCTCTTCCAGAGGTCCTGAGTTCAATTCCCAGCAACTACAGGGTGGCTCATAACCATCTATAGTGAGATCTGGTGCCGTCTTCTGGCACACATGCAGGTCAAATACTATATACATAATAAATAAATTAAATAAATAAATAAATGCAAGAAAAATTTGCCAGGTGTGGTGGCACACATCTTTAATCCCAGCACTCAGGAGGCAGAGGAAGAGCCAGGCAGATCTCTGTTAGTTCAAGGCCAGCCTGGTCTACAAAGAGAGTCCAGGACAGCCAGAGTTCTGTTACACAGAAAAACTCTGTGTTTGTTTGTTTGTTTGTTTGTTTGTTTTTTCAAGACAGGGTTTCTCTGTGTATCAGCTCTGGCTGTCCTGGACTCACTCTGTAGACCATGTTGTCCTTGAACTCACAGAGATCCTCCTGCCTCTGCCTCCCTGAGTACTGGGATTAAAGGCATGAGACACCACACCCATCAAAATTATATTATTTTTAAAGACAGCTTTTCCTAATAAATCATTCTAGCTGGGCTATGGTGGTATTGCCTTTAATCCCAGCACTCGGGAGGCAGAGGCAGGAGGATCTCTGTGAGTTTGAGACCAGGCTGGTCTACAACAAGAGTTCCAGACAGCTGGGGCTACACAGAGAAACCCTATCTGAAAACAAACAAGCAAATAAACAAACAAATCATTCTAGAAAACAAAGTAAAATTTTACTTGTCCAAAGACTACCATACCCAATCAAACATTAGGGTCATGTGTCTCACAAATCTTCATTACTAATGTGTATGTGTGCATGTCTGCTCTGTGTAAAAATCTGTAGGAAAACATAACACTGAACTGCCCCAGGGTCCTTCACTATGTACTGATGAAAATGGAATCTCTATAGGCCTTAGAGCAGCAAAGGCTTCTATGAGGCCTCTTTGCTGTTCCTTATTTTGTTTTTTGTTTTTGTTTTTTTTCAAGACAAGGTTTCTCTGGAACTCTGTACACCAGGCTGGCCTGGAATTCTCAGAGATCCACCTGCCTCCTGAGTGCTGGGATTAAAGGCGTGCACCACCACGCCCGGATTTTGCTGGTCCTTTTCAGAATAGAACTTGTTGTCAATCTCCATAGCCAATATTCTAAGCCTTTTAAAGACTCTACCTGTACAGGATCTTGAGCCAGGGGCCTGGTATTTGTTGCAGAGCCAAAGTAATACCATTAACATTTGATCCTACTCCTTCAGGGTTTGTTGTTTGGTTTTGCAAGACACAGTATGGCTGTATAGTCTAGATCAGCCTCAAATTCTTGATCTACCTCCCTTAACCCTTCAAGTGCTGGGACTATAGGCATGTTCCTGGCTATTGTTGAGGCAGGTTCCCTCGTGTAGCTGGCCTGGAATGCCTCATACTCTAGAATAGCCCTTGAACTTCAGACATTCCTGCTTTGACCTTGTGAGTGCTAGGACTCAAGAGTGTACCATCATTCCCAGCTCCACTCAGGAATTTTTAGCATTGGCTTCAGCACTGCAGTGGAGTTCTTCCAGCCAATAATACAAGTCATCAAAGTGGGCATCAAATGTCAAACCATGTCAGATCACAGGCAAGAAACATACATGAAAGTGTTTTATAGAGCACAAGAGATGGAGCTGGAGAGGTGGTTGTTCTTCCAAAGGACCCGGGTTCAAATCCCAGCACCCACCTGGCAGTTCACAGCCCAGACACCTGAGTCATGGGACTACACTCAAATAAAACTTTCACTTCTGATTTAGATGAAACTATACTTTTTCATTTTCCAAACCTTATGTGATACTTTTACAATTTTTTTTTTTGAAACAAGGTCTCTTATCTTTGAGGTTAGTCTCAGACTCACTACATTAGCCGAGGGTAAGCTTCAACCTGTGATCTTTCTACCTCTACGCCCTGAGTGCTGACGATACAGGCATGCGGCAACACGCCTGTTTTATACAGCACTGAGGATGGAACTCAGAGCTCCGCGCACTTTGGGCAAACACTTTTGATAAGGACAGGAGGTAGACTGGCCAAATAGCTTTTAGGGTCCAACCTTGCCCTTGTCTAGGAGCCGAAAATGCCCTTGGATGTGTACTGGCCAGAAGTCAGGAATGCCAGATGGGAGCTCTAGTTTCTTATCTCTCCTCTCCTAAGCAACCCTGCCTGGACCCTATATATGAGAATATGGTCAGAACTCCCTCCAGATACTAAATCCCTTGACCTGGACTAGCAGGTTGTTCTTCAGTGACAGGGTCTGAACTGGCTGGTTTGGTGTCAACTTGACACAAGCTAGAGACATAAGAGAAGAGCCTTAGTTGAGGAAATGCTCCATGAGATCCAGCTCTAAGGCATTTTCTCAATTAATGATTAATGTGGGAGGGCCCAGCCTATTGTGGGTGATATAACCCCTGGAATGATGGTCCTGGGTTCTATTAAAAAAAAAAAAAAAAACAGAGTGAGGCCAGGCTTAGTGGCGCACGCCTTTAATCCCAGCACTCGAGAGGCAGAGGCAGGCGGATCACTGTGAGTCGAGGCCAGACTGGTCTACAAAGTGAGTCCAGGACAGCCGGGGCTTGTTACACAGAGAAACCCTGTCTTGAAAAAAAATTTAAAAAATAAAAAACAAAACAAAACATAAAAGCAGAGTGAGCAAGCCATGAGGAGCAAGTCAGTAAGCAGCACCCCTCCATGCATCAACTTCTGCCTCCAGATTTCTGTCCTGCTGAGTTCCTAAGCTGAATAACTGGTGATGAACAGCAATGTGGAAATGGAAGCTGAATAAACCCTTCTCCTCTCCAACTTGCGTTTTGCTCACGGTGTTTTGTTGTAGCAATAGAAACTCTAACTAAGGCAGGGTCATAAGGGGGAGGACCAGTGATGAGAAAATAAAAAAGTATAGGAACGTTGGGACCCGGACCCTCTTACCTGAGTTAATAGCTCATGAAAGTAAGTTGATTAAGAAGTATAGTGCAGGGCGTGGTGGTGCACAACTTTAACTCCAGCACTTGGGAGGCAAAGGCAGCTAGATCTGTGTGAGTTCAAGGCCAGCTTGGTCTACAGAGTGAGTTCCAGGACAGCCAGGGCTGTTACACAGAGAAACCCTGTCTCAAAAAAAAAAAAAAAAGGTACAGTATTTCAGGGTAGTGGTCATCGACACTTTTAATCCCAGCACACAGGAAGCAGAGGCAGGTGGATCTCTGTGAATTTAAGGCCAGCCTGGTCTACAGAGCCAGTTCCAAGACAACCAAGGCTACACAAAGAAGCCCTGTCTCAACGTCAGTCATCTTCAAGTGACTTGACAAGATGACAAACTCAAAGGGAAAGAGAAGGGCCACATGTTCTGTAGGTCTGTTAGGAAACATGGAATTGTTCCTTTGGCCACATACATTCGAATCTACAAGAAGGGTGATATTGTGGACATCAAGGGAATGGCCACTGTTCAAAAAGAAATGCCACATTAAATGTTACCATGGTATAACCGGAAGAGCCTACAATGTCACCCAGCATGCCGTGGGCATCATTGTAAACAAACAAGTTTGTTTGTTTTGTACTTCTGCCTGCAGGTTCCTGCCCTGCTGACTTCCTAAGCTGAATAACTGGTGATGAACAGCAATGTGGAAATGGAAGCTGAATAAACCCTTCTCCCCGACTTGCTTTTTGGTCATGGTGCTTTGTTGTAGCAATAGAAACTCTAACTAAGGCAGGGTCATAAGGGCAGAAGTACAGAACCAAGGGCAAGATTCTTCCCAAGGGGATTTGTAGAATCTAAGAAATCCTTGCTGGAAGAGAAATGTGTTTTATCCTAAGTGTTAACATGTATATAGTTAAGCACTTCTTATTGTTTTTTTTTTTTTTTTTGGTTTTTCGAGACAGGGTTTCTCTGTGTATCCCTGGCTGTCCTGGACTCACTTTGTAGACCAGGCTGGCCTCGAACTCACAAAGATCCGCCTGCCTCTGCCTCCCAAGTGCTGGGATTAAAGGCGTGCACCACCACCGCCCGGCAGCACTTCTTATTGTTAATGTAGCCATTTTTCTAGACTTCATGTTAACTGTAAGGTAAAAGCTAAGTTCATGTCCTAAAGTTGTATCCCCAGAAATGTATTTCTGGGAAACTTGCTATGCAGACGAAGGAAAAAGACCTTCAGTCTGGTCAAGATAACTGCATCTTGATGTCCAATCTGTTACTTTTATTCTATTGTTATGATTTTTCTGAGAAGTCCGTAACCAAGGCTAAAATTGTTTTCATTTGGGCCAGGTTATGCTCTCTATACCATCTATTGTTTATGCAATTGGAAAATCTCTTAACTGCCAAAGAAAAATAATGAATGTCACATTAGACCTTCTAATGGTCAAACTGACCACAGCTGGTTAGTTAGTAACAATGAGCCAATCAAAAATGGACATGAGCCGGGCGTGGTGACGCACGCCTTTAATCCCAGCACTTGGGAGGCAGAAGCAGGCAGATCACTGTGAGTTCGAGGCCAGCCTGGTCTACAAAGGGAGTCCAGGACAGCCAGAGCTGTTACACAGAGAAACCCTGTCTTAAAAAACAAACAAACAAACAAAAATGGACATGACTAGTTACCCAAATGTCATCCAATCCTATGATAGAAAACCTGTTTCTTTGTCTAAGTCTGTTTATAAACTTTATGCTTTCTGGGCTGGGAGCTCTCAACTTGAACCGCTGCATCCATGAGCATTGGGAGTACAAGCTCTGAACTTAAATAAACAACCCTCATGCATCTACATCGGTGCTGGCTCCTGGGTGGTCTTTGGGGTCTTGAAAACCAGGCAGAACAGATTAACAGGTGCATTGAGCACATCAAGCACTCTAAGAGCCAAGAAGGAGGAAGCCAAAGAGAAGGACGCCTGGGTGCACCTGAAGCACCAGCCTGCTCCACCCAAAGACACATAGTTTATGAGGACTAATGGGAAGGAGCCTGAGCTTCTGGAGCCCATTCCAAATGAGCTCATGGCCTCTTGTACAAAAGAATTAAAGTACTTGAACTGTAAAGTATTCTCCCCAAAAGAAAGAAGGAAGGAAGGAAAGAAGGAAGGAAGGAAGGAAGAAAGAAAGAAAGAAAGAAAGAAAGAAAGAAAGAAAGAAAGAAAG
>CAJQZJ010034136.1:3134848-3153502 GCA_907164525.1 Lophiomys imhausi
AAAAAAGAGGGCAATTGTCCTAGGGTTGGGATTGGGGCAGGGCTCTGTTCTTATCGTTCCAGGAGAATCGAAGCGTCCATTAGGGGAGCCCGGGGACGGCTGGACAGCGGAATCCTCAGCAGAGAGCAGAATCAGGCACCAAGGAGGACGAGTGACCCAGTTGATTCTGCCTGGCAGACTTCCTCAATAGCTGTCTCCATCAGGGGCCTGCAACCACCACAGCAATCCAATGTCACTAGGACCGCTCAGCTCTACACAATGCCCTGGCAGGAACCTCAGTGAAGCCTGCAAGATCAGCTTCTGCCTACAAACCCCTTAGGTCATCTAAACAGCTGAGAACAGAAGGACTGAACATAAAAGGAGTGTACTAACATTTTTAACCATTTTTTCCATTTGGGTTCGGGCCCCAAACAGGTCTACTACGACCCAAATCAGCAGGAAGTCACTTTAAGAGAGCGACGTCCCATGCCCAGAGGGTGGGGAAGGTGTTTCTCCGCCCTTCTTTTTGATTATTTGAAGGATAACTGAAAACTCCGATATTTAGGGGAAGAGATTACAAGCTGATAAATGGTCCTGTTTAATGGGTTTTGGAGGTTAGCCCCAGGGACTTCCTACTTTTCCTTTTCTGTATCCTTCTTCCTCTCCTATGTAGGACTGCATAGGCTTGAGAAAAATTAGATATAGACATAGCACAGGAAGGTCCAAGAAGAAGGGGCAGATTATTGAATATGCCCTTATACCTTTGTATATTGATACAAAATTTATTTGGCTAAAGTGGTATTGACCATTGTTTATTGTGCAAAAATAAGATTGTATTGGATTACATCAGTATTGATCTTTGTATATTGATACAAAATTAAGATTATAGTTGGCCACAATGGTATTGACCCTTGCATATGGACGTAATATTAAGATTATATTGGGCTACATAGGCATTGATCTTGGTATATTGATACATAATTAAGAGTATATTTAACCACAATTGAATAGATCTTTGTATATTGATACCAATTTAAAGGTAACACTTCCTAATGGTATCATACCTAGATTTACTTAAAAATAAAATGTGAAGCTCTGACCTCTTGATACCAACCGTCTAAAACGGTCTAGGATAGTTAAAACAAACTCCCAGTCATGCAAACATGTCACTTTGTTAGCTACTATGACAGTCTATCACAGATATTCTCTAAACTACCCAGCAATCAAGTTGCTAAGAGACAAGCAACATTTGCTTATCTAAATACAAGAGATAGATAGGGCATCTTCAAAAACCCTAAGAGATCTGCAGAATATGGCATTCAAAGATGTTATCTTAAATCAAGATTTTTTTTTGATATCGAGACATATCAGCGCCTGACAGCACCCCCTATTCTACTCCAAGTAGAAGATAAGCATCGAAGAACCTCCACTGTAAGATGGTTGAATTAGTGGCAAGCCTTTCTCTTGGCATGAAAAAACCCCTTGCAGCCGGGCGGTGGTGGCTCACGCCTTTAATCCCAGCACTTGGGAGGCAGAGGCAGGCGGATCTTTGTGAGTTCGAGGCCAGCCTGGCCTACAAAGATAGACCAGGACAGCCACAAACTCACAAAAAAAAAAAAAAACGAAAAACCAAAAAAAAAAAAAAAAAAAATCCCTTGCACCAACTGCAGACAGACTGCTGTCCAAAAAGGACAAAACTTGGTAGCAGGGAAGTCGACAGCCTAACTCTGCCAAGACAGGGTATGTAAGTCCTTCATAATCCCTGCTGTACAACAAATGTCTGTTAGAGAAACAGGACCCAAAGGCTGAAGACTGATGCTGGAATGTATCTAGAGAAAATGTGAACTGTCCAGGCCGTCATTGGTATGTCCTTTCTTAGTTTTGGAAGTTGCAGGCCCTGCACTTCCTATATAAGCAAATATATTTATCCCTCTCAGGTCTCTGAGGTGGTTGAAGAATAGACAGCTAGAGTCTCATAGTTAAATTTTGAATTGTTTAGGAATCAAGAGGGTGTTATAGATCTAAGAAGATACTCTTAAAAGTGTGTTGCAAGTCAGTATGAATGTTGAGTCACATATAGACCTTTAAACTCATGGAGTTGGTTAGATAGTAGAATGTTAAAGTCAGGGGCCAAATATGTATAAACTGGACATTGGGAAGGTATACTGGGCCATTTAACTCTCATAAATGTGGCATATTTTATCTATTGTTTTGTATAATACTTACTGTTATAAGAGAAGGAACCATCTGTTGGACTGAAAGGGGAAACTTCTGGGGGGAAGAGGGTGGAAGGGTGGGATAGGAAGGGGGAATAGGGAGGGGTTTGTCACTGAGATGTAACTTGAAGAAAAAAAAATAAAGTATTTAAAAAAAACTGTATTTTTTTTGTTTGTTTGTTTGTTTGTTTTTAGTAAACATAACTCTTACCACAGGGAGAGGTAAGCATTTGTCTTGCAGAGGATCCACTAAAATATTATGAATGCCTCTTTGGCTCCTCCAGCCCTGGGCCATCAAGGACACTGGAGGAAATGGAGGAGACATTGGAAATCACTAGGAAGATAGCAAACCTCCAGCTAAAGGGCAAAAGCAGATATCAACCATATCATCAGAAGTCAAGTCTGCCCACTTACGGCCAAGTTACGCCCTGTGCACCAAGGGAGATGTTATTCTACTAATGAGTCTGTGTTTAGGACTGGACCTTGGGGCTGTAACACATTCATTTTCTGAAGAAAGGACAATGTTTAATTTTTCCTTGGGATTTGAATCATTTCCTATTTGCATAGGACATCATAACAATTGTGTTCCTATTAAAGGCAAATATGAGCTTATGGTTTACCAGACAACAAAACTACTAATTATAAGGGTCTCTTTCCAAGCTATTCTCTAGATCTTTCCAAGCAATATAATAATGTAACTAATAGTACTGGACATAATTCAGATCCCTGTTCTTGGTGGCAGAGTATTACACAGAATGCTTTCACTATTCTAATATAATTTGCTGGAGTACAGGATGCTTATGCATAGAATGACAATTAGATTTATCTACAATATCTCAAATCAAAACCACTCTGGATATCTAACTATTAAAAATAAAATGGGGGAGATGTAGGAACATAGTCCAAGAATGGAGTCGTATGAGAATTCTGAGTGCTTGGGAGAAAACTCCAAGAAAACAAGACAAGAGTCTTGTGATGACAGTTCCTTCCAAACACAGAATTTTTCTTGGAATGTGTTTTCATGTTCCTCCTAGGTGGAGCAGATCACAGTGAGTTTACCTCAGCTGCTGTTAATCATGCACCTCTATGGAAAAACATGCTTTTACCATGTGTGCCTTGTCCTTGTGACTGTGCACTCTACTCAGGCGACTCTTCTGAACCCTGAGAGTATAAATTGTCTGATGCTCTGAATAAAGTTGGCTATTGCATGAGATCTTAGTCTGCCTTGCTTTTAGGCCCTGCCCTCCCAGCTTCACCCTGCCAGCTAGGGCAGCAGCACCTGGGCTGGCTTACTACAGTTGCAGAGCACTTGCTTCTCGTGTTGTTCCGAACCTCCAAACACAGTATCTGGTCTCAACACCACTCACATTTTAGACTGGAAAGCGCTTTATTACTGGGGCTATCTAACCAAAGATGGAGGAACCAAACCAGAATGCATTTCAAAGGTACAATTCCCTTAATGAAAGCTGTTGCCTTGCAATGAGGGCAAAGAGCTAAGGTCCTGGCTCTCCATATGTACTGAAAAACTGCAGCCTTCTAGACAGCGCTTGGGAGCAGAATTAAATGCCCGGATTAAAAATAGAGGAATTCAAGCCGGGCGTGGTGGCGCACGCCTTTAATCCCAGCACTCGGGAGGCAGAGGCAGGTGGATCTCTGTGAGTTTGAGGCCAGCCTGGTCTACAAAGTTAGTCCAGGACAGCCAAGGATACACAGAGAAACTCTGTCTCGAAAAACCAAAAAAAAAAAAATAGAGGAATTCATAATGTCTCAATACATTTGGATTCCATTTGAGTTTGTTTCTCTTAGCATACATATGATTTTTACACTGACAATTGTGGTTCTGTGTATCCTTTTTGAGAAAGATCAGACTAGGATAGGCTTAGCAATGGAAAGAATTTACAGATGTTACCAACATGTTACCAGCAATGACAATGGGGGAAGGACGGAGTCCCTTCCTGTTAGATAAGACAATATTGATGGCAGCTGGACCTCAGAACTCCCTGGCTACTAGGTGCTTGTCAGGGCTATCTGGAATAGGCCCTTCAATACAATGCAGATGCAACTAGATTCCAGGAAATAATGAACAGAGCATTAATTGCAGCATGGGATGGCATGGTTAGACCAAAGCTTTTGGAATGTTGTTTCTTTGCTTGATTTTTGTTTAGATGTCTTTGATTTTTCCCTATATCACGAGGTAGAAAGGATATTTTTGTGGTTTGGCAATACTAAAATATGAGAGATTTTTGAAGATTGTGGACAGATTTGGAATTGTTACTGCAATTCAGAGTTGTTCTCTGGGTTACGGAGCTATTATTATCTGGGATTTAAGTGAAATATTTGAGCAGGGCAATAATGGCACATGCCCTTAATCCTATCACACTAGGGGAAGAAACAGGCAGATCTCTGAATTCTAGACCAGCCTGGTTTAAACAATGAAGGCAGCCTGGTTTAAACAATGAATCCTGCTGATAAGATTAAGATAAGGCTACTTGGGCTGGAGAGATGACTCAGAGGTTAAGAACACTGGCTGTTCTTCCAGAGGTCCTGAGTTCAATTCCCAGCAACCACATGGTGGCTCATAACCATCTATATTGAGATCTGATGCCCTCTTCGGGCCTGCATGCATGAAGGCAGAACACTGTATACATAATAAATAAATAAAAATATATTTAAAAAAAAAAATCCTGTCTCGACTCCCAACCTCCACAGCCAAAAAAAAAAGATAAGGCTACTTGCTAAGGGCAGTTTAAAATTCAAAACTCAAACTGACATATTTTTTCTTTGAAGGTACTATGTAAGTTTTTGCTTAATAATAAATATTAGTAGCCTTACTGATCTAATAGGTAAATACACATCTTCTTAAATTTATATAAAGAGAAAGGGATGACAAGAAAGTCTCCTTAGGTGTGGGGTTCCCCCCTGGAAAACTGGTTTCAAGAGGCATTTTTGCCCCTAAAAGAGATATTTTAATAACCAGGCATGGTGGTGGTGCATGCCTTTAATCCCAGCACTTGGGAGGCAGAGGCAAGCAGATCTCTGAGTTCAAGGACAGCTTGGTCTACAAAGTGATTCCAGGACAAGGATACACAGAGAAATCCTGTCTCAAAAAACAGAGAGAGATGTTAGTCAATGTATGGACCCAGAATTAGGCTGGGGAAGGAACATGGAAGCTGCATGCCTCCCACTGCCAACAGTTAAGAAAAGCTAACATAAAATAGCATAAAATGCTACTGTAAACCAATCTCCTCAAGAATGGGGCTTTCATGGGAGAATTGGAACTTAGACTAATACAAAATGGTTTAATTAATATTATTGTTTAATAAAGATAAATCAATGAATTAAATTTATACCTTGATCCCAAAACTTGGGAGACAGGGGAAAAAAAGAGGTTCCTTGTGTGTTTGAGGCCAATCTAATCTACAGAGCAAATCAAGACAGCCCAAGCTACAAAGAGAAACTCTGTCTAAATAAGGATATATATATCCACATAGAAATTAAATCTCCAAAGAAAGGAGAAAAGGAAAGAAAGAATATATAAATGCATATCTTTGATCCCCAGAGACAGATAGGTTCCTTATGAATTTGAGGCCAACTAATTTACAAACAGCCCAAACTACAAAGAAAAAAAAAAAACTGTTTCAATCAATTAATAAATTTATGTCAACTGTAGAGGAGAATACTTAAACTCCATACAGTCTTATTCTGAATTTCCAACTTAAAATTGATTATATGTAATAATTACATAAATTTTAAAAAGGTCTCCATTCTAACTGATAGAAATCAGATTAGACTGGAAAAGCCTCCTACAGATCTTGGCTACAAACAAAAAAAACAGGTAACTTATATTTGTTGATCGCATTATGTAGGAACAGCTCAGACTGGCTAAGACATATATATATATGTATATATATATATATATATATATATATATATATATATATACATATATATATGTATATGTATATGTATATATATATATATTATATGACATATATAATATATGGCATGAATAGAGACTTACAAATGTCTTTCTTCTGTTCAAACAAAGAACAGAAAATCTTCCTTAATTGCTTTGTACATCCTGCACATTCATTTTTGTAATTATAGAACTATATGTTACTTGTGAGAAATTATATATTTTAAGAACAAAGCAACGGACACCAAAGAACACAAGACAAGTAGCCCAGATGATCCAGCCTCATAGACTGCCTCAAGAGCTGTTTCCTTCAAATCTACATCCAGAACAACTTTAAAATGGTTTGCTAAGATGGTCCAGCTCACAGACTGTTCCAGCCAGGACTTCAGTAAAGCCCTGACCTTTCCCACCCAAAGTCCAGCTTCAGACTACAAACTGCTCATGACATTGAAATTGCTGAGCACATAGAGACTGGACAACAAATGTTACTATTAACTTAACCATTTTTCCATTTTATTTGGGCCCCTAAACAGGTTTCCTGCATCCCAATTCAGCAGGAAGTAATTTTAAGAGAGCAACGCCCCATTCCCAAAGGGTGGGGTGGGTGATTCTTTGGTCATTTGATAGATTTTAGATGTCATTTAGGGGGATTGGTTACAAGTTGTTAAATGGTCTTGTTAAGCAAGATATAGGAGGTTATACTCAGGGACTTCCCTCATTCTTTTTCTTTTCTCTATCCTTTCTCATGTAGAGGAGAAAGTCTTGAAAAGAAAAAAGAGATGGAATATGGGTATATAATATAGAAATGATAAGATATAAGGGTAGATTGTTGAATCTGCTCTGAAACTTAAAGCTGTTGGGGGAAGGTCTAATATTGTTTCTGATACATTGAATTCAATGCTGAGATCTGGTTACCGCTCCTTCTGAGGCATTCTCTTGATTGGTTAATAAAAGTCGCTTATGGCCAATTAGCTGGGCAGAAAGAGTATAGGAAGGAGGGACTTCCTCAGATCAGCAGGAATTCCGCACACACAGAGACTCTTTCTCTTTCCGCCAGGAGACACAGAAGGAGACAGATGTCTGGAGAAGTCTGGAAGGTACTCACAGGCACATGTTGGTTTGGGGTTAACTTAGAGTAGCTAATTGAGAGTCTGCCCAGCTAAGGGCTAAGCGTTAAAATATTAAAAGGTCTTGGTGTGTTTAATTATTGGGGAAAAGACTGTGGCGGCTTATAGGCCCTCAGTCCAAGCAGTCCCGGGCTGTCAGATTCCCAGACTCCCCTTGAGCCCAGGCGAATCTCCCACCAAGCCGCCGGTAATTCTACCAGCATAATATAACAACTTATATTAATTAACAGAGTTTAGGTTATAGGTGGTGTAGGCCACCTTTGGTCCCGGGGCTCTTTCTCCAGGATAAGTTAGGCAGCCGGTTAAGGCATTCGGGCCAGGCCACCTGCTCCTCTGCCAAGCCGCCGGCTACTCCGCCAGCCTAATATTACAGTTTATACTTACTAATAACTACATTAATTAATTAATTTGCAGTTTTCATAAAGCTATTGTTATTCTCAAAATAAGATTATCTTTTGACACATTGATATAGAATTTTGTATATTGATATAAAAATAAGGTTAATTTTTATTCATTGGTATAGAATTTTTTTTTTTGGTTTTTCAAGACAGGGTTCTTCTGTGTAACAGCTCTGGCTGTCCTGGACTTGTTTTGTAGACCAGGCTGCCCTCGAACTCACAGAGATGGGCCTGCCTCTGCCTCCCAAGTGCTGGGATTAAAGGAATGTGCCACCACATCCGGCTTGTATAGAATTTTATATTTTGTCACATATTATGTATATTTTAACTCATATAAGGTATTGTGTCTATACTCATTTAAAAATACAGATTTACTTCCAGTCCTTTCATGGGTTGCTACTGCAACCTATTTAGGGGTCTGGGTAATATAGGTTGATGGTTAGCCAGTCAAGCTCCTGGTCATGTTAATTATACTACTCTTAATTTATCACAAAATAGGCTTACTAGGTTAAACAGATAGTTAATGCTTAAAAATATACAGTTTGCAGGGCCAGGCATGGTGGCACATGCCTTTAATCCCAGCAATTGGGAGGCAGAGGCCAGCAGATCTCTGTGTGTTTGAGTTCAAGGCTGGCCTGGTCTATAAAGCAAGTCCAGGACAGCCAGGGATATTACACAGAGAAACCCTATCTCAAAAAAACTAAAAAATAATACTAATAATACAGTTTGCTTGTTCAAAGATAGATAGATAAATGTCTTCAAAACCCTCAGAAGCATAGAAAAAATGGCATTTAAAGATGTTTTTATTATTTTAAGAATTGTTTGATTTAAGACAGTCAGCTCCTGACAGCTTCCATTTGATTTGGAAGGAGACAATGAGTATAAAAAAATCTCCATCAGGAGATAATTGCTACTGGGCAAAAATGCCCCTGCTCTCTCAACAGACCATATACAGTTCAAAGATGGACCAGAACTTAAATGCAGGTAAGTTAATGGCCTGATTCTGAAGAGACAGAATGGGAAAATCCTTCTAATTTCCTGCTGCACAATTAGTCAGTGAGATATGCTTGGCCAGAAGGCTGAAGTTGATGCTCCAATGGTATTGAGAGATATTTGAGACTGTCTAGGAAGCAAACTGTCATTTTTCCATTCTGGAAGCTGCTCTCCTATGCTTCCTACTCACTCAAATAATGACTTTATCCTTTCTTATGTCTTTGATGGGCTTGAAGACATAATAGATATAAAATTTCAATTGAACTTTTGTTGTTTAGGATTTAAGAGGATATTTTCAAGTCTAAATAAGATCTTTAGGTTTATAAATATAGGATATGATAGAAAATATTTAGGTTCAGAATGTTGAACCCGAGGGGCTCACCAAATCCTGACGCTCAAAGACCACCAATGCCCCTGATTCGCTGTAATAGACAAGAGGTTTATTAAACTGACGCGCCAGGGTTCAACTCCCCCGTAGAGGAATGAACCCTGTAAAACGGCTCTCGGGCCCTTTAAATACACAAGTGGCTACAAAAAAGTGGAGGCACCAAGGAGTAGTTCTTTTTAGCCCGCCAGGCAACAGCCACAGGTGGTGATAAAGGAACAAAGAGTATGTTAAGTTAGGTGGTGCCGCAAGTGGGGAGTGTAGATGAGGGATCCGAGGGGAGTCTGAACAAACAGGCCAGCTATGCAAGCTTTGTTATTTTCAAGGACTGAGTTCTGTGGAAGGTTTCCAGAAGAAGTGAGGTCAGGGTCTCACCACAGAGGAGAAGGCCATGTATTCATTAATTTTTACAGCCTTACAAGAACTTTAGACACACCAGGATTGATAGATGATTTTTTTCTTCTACAAAATTGCCTGATTAAAATAGGATAAACATTATGTGTGTAACTTCTATATATGGTTCTCTTGGTTGTTTCATATTTGTTCTTACTGTTTTTACTATATGAGTTAAAAAATTAGCCTTTTTATTAGACAAAAGGAGGGAATTGATGGGGTGATGTTGTGTATCCTAAAAGTTAATTGGTCCTGCTTGCTGTCTGTTACTTTTGTTTTCTAATCATTGTCTGTGATTGATTGAATAAATACTGAGGCCTGAGATTGGGCAAAGACAGAGGTAGGCAGGACTAAGGTGTGGGTTTCTGACACAGAGAGCATCTTGGGGAGAAGAAACCTCCAATAGTAGGAGAAGAAGCAAAGAGCATAAAGGAGGACACATGCCATGGGTTAGAAAAAAGAACCTCATTCCATGTGGCCTGGAACATAGGCATAGCATAGAGAATAGCAGTCCAAGGGGACGTATGTATATTATGTGGGGTCATATTTGGGTAATAGAATTAAGAGCTAGCTTAAATGGGTTAAGATTGCTCAGTCCAGACCAAGGCTTTTTAAAATCCATCAAGTCTCTATGTGCTTATTTATAATGGTGGGTTAAGGATTAACAACTGCCTACTAACTAAATACAATTTAAATATAAGTAAATAATTTAATTAACCATTTCCTATAGGCAGGCGGATCTCTGTGAGTTCAAAGCCAGCAGCCTGGTCTACAAAGTGAGTCCAGCACAGCCAAGGATACACAGAGAAACCCTGTCTCAAAAAACCTTAAAAAAAATTATGTTAGCATTTAAAGTATTAGATAGATATCATTGTGGTACTTTCAAATAAAGTTTTGGTAGATTTTCTTTTCCCTTCAGCCCCTGCTCCCAAACACACACCTAATCTCCCTGACCTCCTGGTTTCTTCCCTCTTTCATATGGTTTTTTGTTTGTTTTTTTGTTTTTTGCTTGGGCCTTGTCTTTTCTCATCATTTATTTTTAACTTCTCTTTGTTTCCTTTTTATTTTTTTCTGGTTTTACCCACAATGTACCCATTGATATGTATACATGGAGAAATTACATGCTTTGACTGCATGCAATCATTCCCTTAAGAAGGGCTTTCACCATGAGAAACAGGCAAAAAACAAATGTCCATGCCTTTCTCCTATTAATCTGTCTGTGTCCATTTAATTCTCAGGCTCAGTAAGAAAACCCTGAAGCAAGGGGGTTAAAATTCCCCTGGGGTCACCTTTAATCCCAGGGCTCAGGAGGCAGAGGCATGCAGATCATTGTGGGTTTGAGGCCAGCCTGGTCTACAAGGTGAGTCCAGAGCAGCTAAGGCTGTTAAACAGAGAAACCCTGTCTCGAAAAATGAAACAAAACAAAACAAAAAATTTCCCTAGGAGGGAAATAGCATTTTCAACAGAAAACACCAGTAATTGAATTCAATGTTCATTTTATTCCATTTAAATAAAGCGATGAAGAAGGCATGTGGGCCATAAGCTAAACTAAACTGAACTGTAGGACAGAAACCCAGAACAGGAGTTTTAAGTGTATGAATAACTGCACAATGCTGTCTCCCAACCTCTTTTCAGAGAAGTTGTGTTAAAAAAAAAAAAAAAAGATTATGCAAAGAAATGGGGAAAAGAGAGAAGGAGTGGGATCATAACAGGGGGCACTGGAGTAGTGGGGCTCTCCATCTGCTCTTCTCTAAGCTGCCCATCAGCACGGCCCATCTTTGATAATTTTAATATGACTGCCATCCTCCCTGCAAAGTGAACAACCATAAACACAGCATTAGTACCCAGCACGCTGAAACCAGGTCACTGTTTGCATTTTAGAGTCCTACACCCATTATGTACTCAATTCCTTTAAGGGCTACAGTCACTTGGTCACTTTTTAAAGTTAATCCAGAAAACACAAAGGGTAAAGAGTTTATTGCCCGACTCAGCCACCCTCCTCCCCCCAACACACACACACACACACACACATACACACACACACACACACACACACACACACACACACACACACTGAACCTAAGGTGGAGGGCTCTAATGCCTAAAAAAACATTCCAAGAAGACTTAGATTGATCAGTGGGAACAGATGTGAGAATGGATCCTGCTATACAAACGTGTACACCCCTGGGTGTTAGAGCCACCTGGCCAGTGAGTTGCATGACAGGAGAGTCAAGCATCACATACTTAATACTTAGCATTTTGTCAAGTATATCTAGTTAGTCTTACCTTCCAACTAGTAAATACAGGTGTACCCGCATGCCCTCTAAATCTAAAGGAAACAGAATATTCTCTGGAACTTAACTGTTAGCTACAGTCTCATTTGTGGGAGTAAATGTAGTGCTCAGGGCTTTATGTATGCTAGGCAAGTTCTCTCAAGCTCGCTACATCCCAGCCCCTAAATATGCAATATGCTCTTTTTTTCCCCTCAGTGGCAGAGATTGGTCCCAGGGCCTTAAGCTTCCTAGACAAACAGTCTACTGCTGAACTAAAGGCTGAATCAAGTACACTCTTAATCTGGAAAAACTTCACACTGACATTGTGCTAGGGCTTGATTGGTGCATTAGAGTTGACTGCTCACACACGGTAGGCTAAGGTTTTTACATCTTTTAAATGTCTGCGTGAAAACCAAAACCATTTAAGTCACATTTGACTCCTGCATCTGAGAAAGGAGTTACTACCTCCAATAATCAAGATTCAAGAAAAGAAAAAGAAAACTTGACTGGTACACAGCTGGGAGATTGTGTGACCTAAGACTGGTAGTTAAGAGCACTTGTTGCTCTTACTGAGGACCCAAATTTGGTTCCAGTCACAGCCATTTACAACTTCTGTTCCAGGGCTTCCAACTCCCTCTTCTGACACCACATATACTCTGTGGGCACCACATATATTCATTGTGTATATATGCAGGTTAAACATTGATACACATAAAATAACATAATAAGTCTAAAAAAGAGTTCTTTTTAATACTGGACCTGATTTTCATGCACAGAGTACATTCATTCCCATAAGTGTTCATGTCATTTCCACATACAGGGTTGAGGTTCCTGGGGCATGCTGGATACTCATAATGATCACAGGTTGGCTATAAAAGAGAAAAGCAGAGAAATAAGAGAAGGACTTGAGACACACCCATTACAAAATATTTAAGAGGGGACAATGACTCAACTTTCCCTAAATTTCGTAGAAAGGTCCTACATAAATATTTATGCTTTACCCCACCCCCAGAAAAATGAGTTTATAATGTAAGAATCAGATGCAATAGTTCAAAATACAATTACAAAAAGAAGAAAGAAAGAAAATGACCTCAGGGCAGGTGTGGTTCAAACCCTTAGTTCCAGTACTTGGGAAACTGAGATAAGAGCATAGCCTCCAGCTTGAAGCCAGCACGAAAAACATAGTACTGTCTAGGCTACCCTGAGTAATACAAGCAGACCTTGTCCCCTCCAAAACACAAAAATAAAAACCCAAAGCCCAGCATGATACAATTTGGACAATAATTCCAGCCCTTGGGAGGCAGAAGCAGGAGAATCAGGCATTCAAAGTCATCCTGAGCTATACATCCAGTTTGAGGCCAGCTTGGACCTTGCCTCAAAGAAACAACTAAAAATTGGGGCTGGAGAGATGGCTCAGTGGTTAAGAGCAATGCCTGTTCTTCCAATGGACCCTAGTTCAAATTCCATCATCCACATGGCAGTTCACAGCTGTCTGCAATTGCCAGGCGTGGTAGCGCACACCTTTAATCCCAAAACTAGGGAGGCAGAGGCAAGCGGATCTCTGCAAGTTCAAGGTCAGCCTGGTCTACAAAGTGAGTACTGATAGTCAGGGCTACACAGAGAAACCCTGTCTCAAAAAAAAATTTTTTTTAAAAAGAAAAAAAGAGAGAAATCTCAATACCTTTAAACACAGTGAGAATGTGAACATTTAGTAAGCCTCATTTTGAAATTGCCTCCCCATTATTTACCTAATTCAATGGCAGCTTTGGAGGGAGGGATTATTTATTTTGAAACAAGGTCTCAATGGGCGTGGTGGTGCACACCTTTAATCCCAGCACTGGAGGCAGATGCAGGCAGATCTCTGTGAGTTCCAGGACAACCAGGGCTCTGTTACACAGAGAAACCCTGTGTCAAGAAACCAAAAAAAGAAAAAGGAAGAAGAGAAGAAAAACAGGGTCTCACTATTGGTCTGGAACTTTCTATGTAACCAGGCTGGACTCAAAACCTCACCTGCCTCTGCCCTCCGAAGAGCTGGAATTAAAAGTGTTCACACCACACCTAGAACCTATGTTTTTTTTGTTTTGGGTTTTTGTTTGTTTGTTTGTTTGTTTGTTTTTGGTTTTGTCTTCAGTAATGCCTTTTAGTAAATCTTTCTAAAGTATTTGATATTGCTCTTACACAAATAATTTTACTTCATTACATTACTGTTTCCATGAAACCCTCAAGCATTATAAAGACTAACTCTAGCTGGGGATAGATACACAGCAATGAGGATTGAACCCAGAGCTACGTGCATGCTCAGGCAAGTAAGTGCTCAGCCTGTGGGCTGCACCCCTATAGGATTATATACTCAGTGTAGAAGAATGCCCGTCTAGCGTTCACCAGACTTTCAGCCACCCCAAGAGTCTAGAATGCTAAACCTGCCTAAGTATGTACACCTATGATCCCTGTGACCCCTCAGCTGATGAGACCGCTGCAGGTTTTATATCATGCAAGTGAACAGTCTCAGTCAGCCAGCAAGGGATGGGCATGCTACGGGAATTGACAAAGATCAAAACATTTATCTGCAAGTTCTTTCCATAGCAAATGATGGTGAACCATCATTTCACTGTCAGATATCCAGAGGAAGCCGTCCTCTTTATATCAGACTTGTTAGAAGTCAGGCCGCAGCTTCCACGGCTAGTCCAGGAAGCCAAACAATCCCTTTAACAGTCAGCCCGAAGCCGGCCAGATGTTGATAATAACTATCAGTTTCCCTAACTTTGGTCCTAGATTCCAAATGAGGACCAACCAAGTAAAACTGTCTCTGTACCCTTAACTGATCTTGCAGGTTGCCTGCCTAGAGTTTCCCTTGCTGACTGCTTGCATGAGACCACACCTGAACTCTTTTTTTCTCCACTCTAATACTTTTCCATGTCTTTGTCAGTCAATGAGTCTCTACCAAAATTAAAAATGATGGCAATAGACCCCTTGACACAGTAATTCTCAAGAAACTGTCTCATTTAGTTTTCATTTATGTCCACAGAGTCTAATATGTGGAGTGTCTAATATACAGAATAACTATTTTTTTTGGGGGGGGGTTAATTTTTATTTCAAAAACTTGGATAGCTTCAATATCCAGGTCGTGGCAAAATCAGGACACGTGTAAAATACCTTACAATACATTAGATTCCCAAAAGGTACCAAAAAGTACAGTAAAATTAACACTTCCATTACTGGAAATGTATGACACAAATAATACAAAATTAAAAGGTGAAAAAGGTGACACTGGCTTCCTAAGACACAGTTTACTCTTTACAACCAGGGTCCACAGGTCCGGCTGCAGAGCAGCAGACCCTCCAATTTAGAACAGGGTAACCTGGTAACAAAATCAGCCCCTAATGCCGCTCTGGCCTCTGAGACGCCACACGCTGCCTACAACTAGAGCTCTGGAATAGTAAACAGGAGAGTGATTTCCGGGGTAAATTTTAAATAAGATGCACATGGGACAGGCCGTAAAAGTTTGCCAAGTTAAATTTGGTACATAATTGTGTTCACTCCGCGTCCAAACAAAGCGTGTGCGGTCATCAGTCAGCCGCTCTTGCTGCCTCTCAGTATGGCTTGTAGTTATTCTGATGACCACCGCGTAGCTGGCTCTTCCCGTAATTTGTACTACCCTGACCTCCACCACTGCCTCGGTTCCCTCGATTGCGATTTCCTCGGCCCCCATGCTGTTGCTGATACACCTCTTTGGGCTGGGCAACCTTGATTTCACACTTGCTTCCACTGACAGTATGAAATTTTTTCTCCAGGACTTTCTTTACAGGGTCCTCCTCTTTAAATAAAAACAAAACCCCGTCTTTTGTTCAACTTGGGGTCTATTGGAAGTTCAATGGCCTCAATCTCTCCGAACTGGCCAAAATATTCTCTAATCTTTTCCTCTGTGGCTTCAGGGTTCAAACCTCCCACAAAGATTTTCTTCACAGGATCCTTCTTCATAGCCATAGCCTTTTTAGGGTCAATGACACGACCATCCAGCCTGTGCTCCTTCTGGTCCAAGACCTTCTCCACACTGGAAGAATCTTTGAAGAGGATAAACCCAAACCCTCTTGATCGTCCAGTGTTGGGATCCATTTTTATTGTACAGTCAACGACCTCTCCAAACTTAGTAAAATAATCCTTCAAATCTTTTTTGCTGGTATCCCAGCTCAGACCACCAACGAACATTTTTCCCGCGTCCTCCTCGTTCTTGCTGGCGTTGATCTGGTCTCCCTCGGTGCCCGTTCTGGTTCCCGCTTGGGGCGGCCGTGGTCCCGCCCCCAGATGCAGCGGGAGCCGCGGGGGTCGCGGGGGCTGCTGCCCCGGCGCCAGATTCGACCTGGGCCTCTCCTTCGGGGGCGGCCTCATGTCCGTTCTCGGTGGCGCCCGTCGTCTCCATGGGCTGATCTTCAGCCGCGTCCGACATGGTCGGCCAGGCCGCAGCGGCTCCTCGCCGCCAATGACGCCTCGAGGCCCTACTCGCCGCGGAAGGCGACGCGGGCTTGGCCGCGCTCACGCTCGCACCCCCGGGTACTTCTTCGCGTCCACCGACGCTGTCGCTCCGCTCGGCCTGCGCCTTACACTGACGACAGATCAGACTTAAGCTTCGTCCCGCGCGGTGCCACCCCAGAATAACTATTGTATCTCAGAAATTATTAAAGGAAACATTAGAGTAAGTAAACCCATAGATTTAAATTAAAAAAAAAAATGGGGCCTTCAAAGACTGAGCTACTCTTGATTGAAATGTACACGTTTAGCTGACGGGGTGGCTCATACCTGTGATCCTAGTTCTGAGAAGGCTGAGGCAGGAGGATCTTGAGAAAAGTATATATTCATTTATCTGTATCAAGGAAACTGCATGAAGGTGTTGGCTTACAAAGCAATTCGTGGTTTCTAAAGTGGTAAATTTGGACTGAAAATGGTTCAACACTTCGTTGTATGAGAAGAAACAGAACAAGTGTTTCATACTTACTGTTCTGAATTCAGTAGGCTGAACTACATGAGAATTCAAAGGTTGAAAAGAGTCTGTAAGGGGAAAACACTGACATTGTATATATGATTAAGGTAAATTGTTCATAAAATATCCTTAAAACCTGCCAAGAGTGGAGGCGCACGCCTGTAATCCCAGCACTCACAATTCCACACACACACACACACACACACACACACACACACACACACAACACAAAGACCAAAACCAAAAGTAGTCATGTGTGGTTTATCCACACATAACTTTCCACTATTTCTTTCTGAGACTTCTAAGAAATACATACAACATTGAGTCCTTTTTCTATCAATTTTTTGAAAACTGATGCTGACGTTACAAGTGTCAGGGGAGTAATTAACTACAAAATATCCTTCTGTCTATGTTCAAAATATTTTTTCAGATAAACACAAAGCTTAGATTTAACTTTAGAGACAGGATCTCACGAAGCCCAGGCCAGGCTTGAACTGATTATGTTGCAGGGGCTGGTCTTACAAGTATGACAGATACTCCTGCCTCTGCCTCCCAAATGCTGGGATTACATGTAACTCACCTGTCAGGCTCAGCAGGGTCGTGGATACAACCCAACTGCCTATACGGAGTCTAGAAAATCGGCTTAAGAAAGTAAAAACAGATGGCTAGGTGATATCTACTAGGAGCTAGGAACAGAGTCCCAACTGGAACCGCAGAAGATGCTGGCCCCACACTCGGCCTCCATTCTCACCACCGCCCACCCGGCAGAACCGCCATTAACGGTTGCAGCTGTCCCCTAAACTGCCCAAGCAGGCCAGCACTCATCTCTGGTCTGGTCCCCTCTTTGCCCCCGTCCTTGACACCAGACCAACTTGATTATCACCTGAGAAATCTGTGGCCAGGAGCAAGAGCACCAGCCGCAACACCAGCAGAGCCATCCTCCCTGCTCTGCTGGAAAGCTCCAGTACAGCCAACAGAAAGAAAGTCACCCGCTGGCACCACGTGGGGCGCGAAGGGGAGGGGCGAGGTGCGGGCCTGAGGTTAGGTGGGAGAACCTAGAGAGATGGAGGAACAGGAGCGGCAGGAGAGGGGGGATGATGGATGAGAGGAAGAAAGAGGGTTGGGGAGGGACGGAGGGGGATGCACACCACGGACCGCCCACACACAAATCTTCCAGCTTTCTAAACCGTAAACCTCTCCACAAAGTTCACACAGAGGGAATCATGTCCCCAACCTTCCACACACTCCACACACAACCCCTGAACTTCTCCAGTGGTCCAAACACCTCGACTTCCCCCACAGCCCTCACATAACACCACACCTGGACTCTCCACAAATTCCATACATGTCTCCACAGCAGCCCTTCACACCTCCACCCCCGAAACACTTCACACACCGACACATCACACTATGCACCCACACAACCTAACCTTTCCACACACCCCACACATCTTTCTCTTCCCCTCAAGTACTCCAAACACCCTATCCTAATCTGTCCCAACCACACAATCGACCACAACCTGACCCCTCCCCAAAAGCCACACATGCCTCCACCACACAATCTGTCATTCTTCCACACACCCCAAATACACTCCTACTACATACCTCACCATCCTTCCACCTCTCTCCCACACACCCTTTCAAACCTTTCCCAGGCTTCTTGCTGCTCCCAGAAAATAAAATCAAATCCCTTGTCATGGGGTGATAGCTACATATGACCTTCACCCCCCCCCCCAGAGCTGGGGGAGCTGGGAGGTGAGCAAAGAAATCTCTGTTTTAATAAACTGGATAAGAAGTTTATAAAGCATGGTGGCGCACACCTTTAATCTCAGCACTCGGGAGGCAGAGGCAGGTAGATCTCTGAGTTCGAGGCCAGCCTGATCTACAAAGCAAGTCCAGGACAGCCAGAGTTTTGTTACACAGAGAAATCCTCTCTTGAGAAGAAGAAGAAGAAAGAAGAAAAGGAGGAGGAGGAGGAGGAGGAGGAGGAGGAGGAGGA
>CAJQZJ010034136.1:3162649-3173694 GCA_907164525.1 Lophiomys imhausi
CCCCTCTCTCTCCTCTCTCTCTCCCCTCTCTCTCCTCTCTCTCCTCTCTCTCTCCTCTCTCTCTCCTCTCTCTCTCTCCTTGCCCACTTTCTGCCCCCAATAAACCTGCCTTTATACTTTAATTTGGCTTGAACTGACTTATTTCATCAGTGGAGAATAATTTATCACACAGTAACCCATGAAACAGACATTGTTATTCAAGTTCACTTTAATATTTTTACTTGTTTAGTGTGTCCTTTGTTTCTTTGTTTGCTTTTCTTGAGATGGGTTGCATGTAGCCCTGACTGACCTTGAATTTACTATGTATACTATGATGACCTTTCTGCCTTTATAGCCATTTACAGTATTTAAAGACTCCTGACTTTACAGGATGTGCAACCATACTGGACTCCAAAATTCTGCTTTTTGGAGACCTCTCAATAGTAATCGTGCTGATGGGCAAGGTGGCCCACACTTTAAGCACGATTCTACAGTGCATAAGGATGTGGGAACAGCAACTTGTTGCCTCTGGTGACACAGTCTTTTTAATCCCAGCACTCAGGAGGCAGAGACAGGCAGATCTCTGTCAGTTCAAGGCCAGCCTGGTTTGCATATGGAATTCCAAGCTAACTAGGGCTACAAAGGGAGACCCTTTAAAAAAAAAAAAAAAAGGAAGGGGTGGGTATTCCTAGAATCATTAAACAAATTACACTCTGGACAACTGTGTTTAGTTGTTGAAAGAAGCAAGTAAAGATTCACCTGAGACACACACCACCAATGTGGTGGCTTGAATGAGAATGGCCCCCATAGGCTCACATATTTAGATCCTTATTACCCAGCTTGTAAAAGTATTTGGGAAGGATCAGAGGGTGTGGTTTTGTTGGAGGAGGTGTGTCGTGGGGGGGGGGTGAGGCTTTGAGGTTTCTAAAGCCTATCCATTCCCAGTTAGCTCCCTCCCTCCCTCTCTCTCTCTCTCTCTCTCTCTCTGTATTACGTTTGTGGGTTGAGAAGTAAGCTCTCAGCTATTACTCCAGTGCCATGCCTGCCAGCTGCCATGCTCCCTGTCATGATGGCCATACACAATTAGCGTCTGGAAATATAAGTTCCAAATTAAATTCTTTCATAAGTTACCTTGATCATGGTGTCATTTTCTTGTGTTTTTGTTTTGTTTTGGGGGTTTTTGTTTGTTTTTCAAGACAGGGTTTCTCTATTGTCCTGACTATCCTGGAACTTCCTCTATAGACCAGGCTGGCTTTGAACTCACAGAGATCTGACTGCCTCTGCCTCCCAAGTGCTGGGATTAAAGGCGTGTGCCACCATGCCTGGCGATCATGGTGTTTTATAACAACAACAAAAAAAGTAACTAAGAGAACCAGGTTGCAGGCAAGGAGCATCTGCGGACAGGAAACGTGAGTTGCAGATGCAGTATGACTGGTTAGTTGCGGATGCAGTATAACTGGTTAGTTGCAGATGCAGTATGACTCGTTAGTTGGTCATGGTCAGCACAGTGTGAGGTTGACTGCAGCTCAGCCACTGTGACTGGGAGTCAGGTATTGGTCACAAAGTTTTACTTCTAAATTAGGCTTTCTCTTTCTGGGTCACAGTTCATTATATGGAGACTCACAGCACAGATAAAGTCTCTGCCACATTTAACTGGACCGTTGCTAGCCCCTGTGTTGTGTAGCAACCTTAAAGAATGTATTAACTGAACAGATCACTAGCTTTCGCCAACATAAAAGCTAAGTATGTGTTGTCAGATAGCATCTGACTTCCCTGCTTTGCAGGAACCTGCATACCAGATCTTTCTACCTGTGTATCTAGTGTCATTGATTTCTGGCTTTCCTTTGTTCTGTCACTATAAAAATTTCATGAAACTCTTTCCTCAGAACATGGTATCTAAGCCAGGCGTGCACGCCTTTGATTCCAGCACTCAGGAGGCAGAGGCAGGTGAGTTTGAGGTCAGCCTGGTCTACAAAGTGAGTCCAGGACAGCCAGTACTATTATGCAGAGAAACCCTGTCTTGGGGAAACACACACACGCACACACACACACACACACACACGGAATTTAAGGACACCTGAATCCTTCCATGTTCCCCAAGGTCGTGGCTCCAGAATAAACTATCTCTTATTCCCTTTGAGGTGAGAGCTATGTTTGCATCAGCAAAGCCAGGAGACTAAAAGGTTCCAGAAGCTTCCATTTCAAGCAGATACCTAGGAAGTGTGAGTGGTGTCTGTCAATGATGGAAGCTGGAAGCACGTTTCATAATACTCTAGTGGGGCAGTGACTAGAAGAGGTGGAGACAGAGGTCTCTGTCTCTGTCTGTCTCTCTCTCTCCCCCACACACACACTAGCTAAGGCCTATAGCAAAAGCGAGCTGGAGAGCACAGAATAGAAGGAGGGTTTGCTCAGTAGGCACTGGTTTGTTTTCACGGTGGGGAGCATAGTCTGTGGTTTCCCACCGAAAAGACGTGTGAGAGAATCAACTCAGAAAATGGCCGGTTTCTTCCCTCCTGAGTATTTATAGTTGTGTTTACTGAAGTGTCCGCAGCTCCAGAAATAAATAGGACACAGCTTGAGTGTCAAAGATGACAGTCTTGCTACTGAGGGACCTTTGTTCCTCTGTGGAGCTGTGGAGGTGTGGATGCCCCATGGGCGCCTGCAGGAGGCGCAATGCAAGAAAGACCCGCCGCTGTGGGCCCCAGTTTTCCTCACCGTTACATTCAAGCATTCCTTATTTCTCCGTCGCTCAGAGGTTCCATTTGTAGGCCAAAAGTTCCAGAAACAATCCTACTTGCAGCACCTATGTGGTATGAGATGACAATGGGTACTGAAGAAATGCTGGATAAGATGAAGCCAAATTGAAGTTGAAGGAGTCAAGACGGACGCTGATGAGAGATTTTTGCCTTAATCTTGTACTACTTACGGGGGGAACAGCAAAGAACAGGCACCTGCGTCCCTGAGGACAATCTAAAGTATTTCCGTTAGCTCCGACTCATGGGAGAGATCTCCAAAGCTGAGCCCAGAGCTGCAGTTTCCTGCAACCTGACAGATATGCAGCGCCTTTTTTTTTTTACTTTTTCTGTCATTGGTGGCTTTAATTCTTAGCCTAAGTGACTCAGGACGGTGAACCGGCATTTCCAGCAGGGAGCATGTTTCCAGATGCTGAAAGGAGGGAGATGTCTGTCAAGTGGTTTTTCCGAGGTTGCCATGGCTTTGCTTGCCCACTGAAGCCAGTTTTCTGTCTCAGCCATTGTCTCAGAGGATCCGGGTTTGATGTCCAGCACCCAATTCCGGTTCCATGGAATCCAATGCCCTCATCTGGCCTCCTCAGGGTACTGCATGCACATGGTACACACTAAGACAGAGAAAATAAAATAAAGACCTGGCCAGGTCAAAAGCAATCCTCTTTGAGTTCCAAGACAGCCAGGGCTGTTACGCAGAGAAACAGTGTCTCGAAAAACAAACAAACAAATAAAAAGAAATCCTCTTGCCTCAGCCTGGCAAGTACTAGGATTCCAGGTGAGCTACCACAGCAGGTTCCCACTATTTTCTTAACTTCCTTGTTGCCCCTGCTGAGTACCACACACCCCTGCATCCCACCTTACTTCTCTCCCCCCCCCCTCACCCCCATCCCATTCTAGCCCTACCTTCCCCAAGTCACCATCAACAAAATCTGGCTCTTTAATCCCAGTACTCAGGAGGCAGAGGCAGAGGGATCTCTATGAGTTGGAGGCTAGCCTGGTCTACAAAGGGAGTCCAGGACAGCGAGGACTATTACACAGAGAAACCCTGTCTCGACAAAACAACAACAAAAACAAACAAAAAGCAAAAAAACCAGTCCAGGTGAGGTGGTTCATACCTTTAATCCCAGCACTCAGGAGGCAGAGGCAGGTGGATTTCTGAGTTTGAGGCTAGTCTGCTCACAAAGTGAGCCCAGAACAGTCAGGGATACCACCCTGTCTTGAAATAACTGAAAAAAAGAAAAAAGAGAGAGAGAGAAAGAAAGACACAGGAGCTGGAGCGTTAGCTTATTGGCTAAGAGCACTCTGCCTGCTCTGCCAGAGGATCTGGAATCCATTCCCAGCACCCACTGGGCACCAGGCTTGCACATGGTGTCCAGACATATATGCAGGCAAAACAACCATACCCATAAAACAAAAATTAAAACAAAAATTTAGAAAAGAAAAAACCTTGCCTCTTGGGTAATGCTGGAGTTTTAGTTAAATTCCTGTACTTCTGAAAACCATCGCTCCTCCCACTCAAAGCCCTGCTATCTGGTTTAATACTTTTTTCTAATGTTGGCATTTCCAGCTTCGCTTTAAACAGCAGAGAACAAGACCGAGGGAGTTTGCAAAAGATCAGCTGTTTTCCAGACCTGAACCTGATGGAGAAGAGGGGAAAGGGTCCCAACTGCCCTCCTGCAGGTTCTTGACTGCCCTTAAGTTAATTTTCCCTGTTCAAATTACAAGGAAAATTATTTTCCAGTCCTTAATGTAGTACAACAGTTTGTCACAGGATTGAGCTTGATTGCTCTCAGACAGCTGCTTTGGAAAGTCTCCTCGCAGGTGAATTCCATAAGGTTCAAGGAACCTCCGAGAACTGGTACTGACTTGAAGCTCTAACCTGATCTCTGGCTGGAGTTCTTCCACAGTGCGGCAGAGGTGTAAGAAGAGGGATCACTCAATGATTTCTTAAGAAAGAGAGGAGAGGGGTTGGAGAGATGGCTCAGGGGTTAAGAGCACTGACTGCTCTTCCAGAGCACCCGGGTTCAAATCCCAGCACCCACATGGCAGTTCACAACTGTCTGTAACTCCTGTTCCAAACAATCTGATGAAACACATGTAGTCAAAACACCAATGTACATAAATAAAAATAAATAAATTACTTTAAAAAAAGAGAGAGCGAAGAAAGGGATTCCAGAGCACCTTAGTGACAGTGGCCTGCTCACATCCCAAGTCCATCTGTCAGATGGACCCTAGCCCTGTCCAAGCTCTGTCTTCAAAGAGCTAGCCTGGGCTATACATATACCTTCTCATAAAAGGGAGGCAGGCTTGGTGTCAAACAACTTTAATCCCAGTACTCAGAGGCAGAGGCAGCCACCCTGATCTACATAGCAAGTTCCAGTGAGACCCTGTCTCAAAAAAACAAACAAAAACCAGAAAAGCACCTGGCTATGTGAGCCCAGTCTCAGATAACTAAAACTAAACACCCAGTGGGTAGAGGTAAAGGATCAGGGGTTCAAGGCCAGCCTTTGCTACATGGTAAGTCTAAGGGCAACCTGGGCTACATAAAATGACGTGTGAAAACAAACAAACAAAAAATAAACCACAAACACACTCCAAAAATAAAAATAATAAAGGCACAATTTTTCTGCATGTTTCAGGGAATAAAGACAAGAAGGGAAGTCGGCCTATGGTAAGCCAGATGCAATTTGTTTTTTTAAATATATTTTAAATTATGTGTATATGTGTGGTAGAGTGTGTGCAAACAGGTACAAGCACCTTTGGAGGCAAGAGGAACATGGTGAAACTTACAAACAGCTGTGAACTGCCCGACATGGGTGCTGGGAAGCAAACTCAAGTCCCCTGCAAGAACAACTCCTGCTCGTGACAACTGAGCTATATTCAGCATCTTGGACGGATTTGAAGCTGCAGACACAGGGGTAGTAGAGAGGAAACTTGAGTGTACTGCGAATTAACCACCCGAACGTGGCTCTACTCGAAGCTTCCTTACAATGTGCCTACCCAAAACATTTCCTCAGTGCAAAAGATGGCTGGCCTTTTAACTTAACCTAGAAAGTCACGGAACATCAGTTCCTCAGTGGAGTCAGTCTGCCTGATTCAAGAGAGGCAACATGGGCTTCAGCTGTCTTCATGAGGACACTTTTGGGAAACGGTGACCATTCCTCCACACATTTCCTGATCCTGTTATCTTTGGCTCTGAGTGCTGTTTTCAGTTTCAGCCATAACAAAGATTGAACCTAGGGACTCCAGTGTACTAGAGAAGAGCTCTACTAAATCTAAATTTTTTTTGTTTCTTTGTTTTTGTTTTTTCAAAACAGGGTTTCTCTGTGTATCCCTGGGTGTCCTGGAACTCACTCTGTAGACCAGGCTGGCCTTGAAGTCTGCCTGCCTTCACCTCACAAGTGCTGAGATTAAAGGCATGCCCCACCACTGCCCAGTTAGCTAAATCTTTTAACTGTTTTGGGTTTTTTTTTTTTTTTGGGGTGGAGTATTTTTTGAGACAGGATTTCTCTGTGTAACAGCTCTGGCTGTCCTAGGACTCACTCTGTAGACCAGGCTGGCCTTGAACTCAACAGGGATCTACCTGCCTCCGACTCCCAAGTGTTGAGATTAAAGGCATGTGCCACCATGCCCAGCCTGTGGTTGTTGTTTTTTTTGTTGTTGTTGTTGTTTATAAGTAACCTAAAAAGTGGTCTAACCTAAAAAGAGGAGACTGAAGCAATGTATCAGTGGTTATGATTGAAGCAATGTATCCCTGGCTGCTCTTCCAGGGGACCTGGGTTTTTCCAGGGGATCCAACACCCTTTGGGGCATCTGACAGGGCACTAGACACACAAATGGTGCACATACACATGTGCAGGAAAAACATGTAAAATTAAATAAAAATGAAGTTAAAAAAATTTTTTTTAATTTGGTTTTGCGAGACAGGGTTTCTCTGTGTAGCCCTGGCTGTCCTGGACTCCCTTTGTAGCCCAGGCTGGCCTGGAGTTCACAAAGATCTGACTGCCTCTGCCTCCCGAGCTCCACCATGCTTAGCTCAACACCACAAAGTTTGAAGGCAGCCTGAGCTACACAGTGAATTACAGAGAAATGGGGAGGGGGTGGTGGCTCAATGAGTAAAAGTACTTGGCCTACTAGCCCAATGATCTGAGATAAAGCTCGAAGACCTCTGGTACACATCTGTAATCCTGTCACCCCATGGCAAGATGGGAGGTGAATTCAGGAAAATGACCAGACGCTCATAGTCAGCTGGCCTGCAGAATGTTATGCAGTGACAGAAACAAGAGAGATCCTGCCTCAACAAGGTGGAAGGGACTCCCATAGTTGTCCTCCGATCTCTACACGTGTTCTGTCATACAGGCAAGCCTACATTAACACATACACATATCACATACATACACATCATACTTGTATGGACACAATATAATAAATAAAATAAAGTTTACAAAACATTTTAAGAAGCCATGAGTGGTGGCACATGCCTTTAATCCTAGCACCCGGGAGGCAGCGACAGGCAGATCTCTGTAAGTTCAAGGCTAGCCTAGTCTAGACAGTGAGTTCCAGGAGACTCAAGACTACACAGAGATCTGTCTCTAAAAAACAAAAAAGATATATATATTTTTTAAGGTTTTCACCATCCCCTGAAAGAAAAGCTAGAGTTAAAAATATCATAGTTTAGACATGTAGTGGTGGCCTTTAATCTTCACACTCACGCTCAGGAGGCAGAGGCAGGTGGATCTCCAGTTCAAGCCCGGCCTGTTCAAGGAGTGAGTTCAAGGACAGCCAAGGCTATACAGAGGAACCCTGTCGAAAAACCAAAAAGAAGAAATAAAAGAAAATACTAGAGTGCATTATACATAGCCTTCTCAGTTCTCCTTCCAGACAGGCCCTGGCATGTAGCCAAAATCATTCTGATACTCTTTTTTTAAAGATTTTAATTTTTATTTTATGTGCATTGGTGTTTTGCCTGCATGCATTTCTGGGGTCAGATCTTGGAGTTACAGACAGGTGTGAGCAGCCATGTGGGTGCTGGGATTTGAACCTGGGTCCTCTGGAAGAGCAGCCAGTGCTCTTAACCCCTGAGCCATCTCTCTAGCTCCATTCTGATATTCTTATCATGTTATACTAATTTATCAACAACTGTACTGCTACTTAATAGCTCATGGGTTTTTTCCCCTTCATCTGTCTTGCCTTCTTTCCTCTCCTTAATTAAATCAAAGCCTTTCCTTCAAAACCTTTCAAGTGTCTCCTGCCCAGCAAAAACCAATTTCCCTGTTCCCTGGCATTGCACGATTACACAGTGCACAAACATGTATTGAGCTCATGTTAAAATTATGCTCCTGGCTCCTACTTGTGCTAGCATTAAATACAAAGACAGAAGAGTGCACAGGGCAGGCCTCCAGGCACTTCAGCAGAGTGGGGAGAAGGCTGACCCAAGAGCATGTAATTACCACATGAGATCTTAAGTGTAATGATTGAGATGCTAAAGGGCCCCTAAGAGGGAGCTAGAAGATAGTCAGCCTCCAAGATGGTCTGAAATGACCCCAGTCTCAGGTATCCCACTGTGTATGGTTCTCTTCCAGTCTGCACCAAGGTTCGTCCATCTAGGTACTAGAATAGGATGAACCAAGTATTCTGGTACATTCCTTTAAGCCCTGCACTCACGAGGTGAAGGCAGGAGGATCAAGAGTTCAAGGCCCCCTACAGATGGAGCTCAAGACTAGGCTGGACTACATGAGACCCAGTCTCAAAGAACACAAAGAGAGTAGCCTGGACTACAGGCTGAGATGGTTTCAAACAAACCAAAGATTGAAACAATATAGAACAATACAGAAGTACAGAAAGCAAACAAGAAATCCTCCCTGTGGCTGAGGCTGTTCTGACAGCCAGATAATAGCTACTTTGGAGGCTGAGGCAGGAGGATGATGACTTTTTTCATGGCCTGCCTGGGCATCTCAGTGAGTCTGTATACCAAAATAAAAAGAGAGAGAAAAGGGAGGTATTTAGGGTTGCAGCTCAGTGGTGGATTTACTTACGTCACAGGCAGGGAGCCTTGGGTTCAGTCCTTGGGATAAGCACTTCACCACCACCCACATACACACAACTGCCTTGAGGCAGGCTGGGTGTGTTGGTTCACATTTGTAGTGTAAGCACCCATGAAGCTGAGACAGAAGGATTGCTGTGAATTTCAGGTCAGTCAGGACAGTGCAGCAAGACTCTGCTTCAACCAACAACAAAACCAGAAGGCTCAAGTTTTTATTTTGTCCCAAACCTGGTTTTCAAATTCCAAAGGCAGAGGAGACATAGACTTTGTCAGAGGGATTTCTGAGTTCCTGAGTCCCCTGTGACCATCTCAGTAAACATTTGTTACTATCAGGGGAAAACTCATGTGTGAAGAGCTTTATTTGAGGGGAATGGGTTGGTCTTCTGAGACTATGTCATGTGTAACCCAGACTGGCCTCAGACTCACTGTGAAACCAGGTTTTCTCCAAGGACGAAATGAGCCAATTCAAGCCAAATTAAAGTATGAAGACAGGCAGGGTGGTGATGGGACACACCCTTAATCCCAGCACTCAGGGGGCAGAGGAAGGCAGATCTTTGTGAGTTCAAGGACAGCCAGGGTTACACAGAGAAACCCTATCTCGAAAAAAAAATTTTTTAAATAAAATAAAAAATAAATAAAGCACAGAGATAGATTTATTGGGGATAACAGTATTCGGTGAGTCCACAGGTCCCAAAGAAGGGGGCCAGGGAAGTCGCCATGAAGACCAGGAGATTGGGGAAGGATGGGAGGGAGAGTGGGCAGGAAAAGAGAAAATGATGTGTAGAGAGAGGAGAGAAAAGGAGCAAAATGTCTGGATTATATAGGGAAGAGCTTCTGGGGAAGGGAAAGCCCAGCCCCTGGGCTGGAAAATTCAGCACAGAGGGTGGGGTGGGCCAGCCATGCCCTGCAGCAGGTAGGGACTGAGGGATGCTGGGAGAACCTGGAGCCTAAATCCTCTTTGGTATGTTAACTCTGCATCTCAGCGGATTGTCCTGGGTCAGAATCCCAACACTAAAGTTGGCCTTGAACTCCTTATTCTCCTGCTTCTCCCTCCCTGAGCTATATTACAGGCGTGCACCCTGGCTCTGAAGAGCTTTGAATTTTTTTTTTTTTATAAAACCATATACATATACAGATGTCTTTAGTGATGAGATGCACACAGAGAATAATTCAGAATTACCATTATTGATGGTGATGGGTCCCATTTTTCTTCCTATCTCTGCTTGTGACTCTGAGCTTCATTTGTGGCACTCAAGAAACGAAGGAAGAATGGTGCTCTGTTCCCGGGGGAGACAGTTCTGTAACTACATTCTTAAGAAGCTACAACTTCAGCCCTTCACAGCCTAGAAACTCCATGTTTCAACCACATCTGTGCTCAAAGAAAGATTGTGAGGCCAGCACAGAGCTCATGTTCTTAGGCAGGCAGTGGGAGCCAGTAAATAGATGTGGATCATATCCTGTGGCTGTGAGATTTTAAATATTTCTGTCTGCCTGTACATCGGCCATATTCTCCTGAATGCTTTCTGGTTTTCAAAGCTCTTTGGGTTTCCTGGGCTCTAGATGTTGCTCAGTGGTATAGCCCACACTTAGTAAACACAGGGGCTTAGAGTTGATGCCCACTGTATGCCCCCCCCCCCCAGTTATCTGAATTTCAGCTCAGTTCAAGTTTTCCTTTTGTAGTCCAGGCTGCCCTGGCACTTTTTTTGTTTGTTTGCTTGTTTGTTTTGTTTGTTTTTTGTTTTTTGACTTTTCGAGACAGGGTTTTTCTCTGTGGAGCCCTGGTTGTCCTGGAACTCACTCTGTAGACCAGGTTGGCCTTGACCTCACAGAGATCCACCTGCCTCTGCATCCCAAGTGCTGGGATTAAAGGCATGTGCCACCACTTCCGGCCCTGGTCTGGAACTTATTATATAGTACAGGCTGGCCTGGAACTCAAGGTAACCCTGTCTTTAATGACTCATTATCAGAATTATAAATGTGAGCCAACATACCCAGTTTTAGATTTTTGTTTTGTATTGTCTTGTTTTTGCTGTTTTAGATGGGAATTCACTATATAGCTCAGGCTAGATTCAAACTCCTAATCCTCTTGCTTCCACTTCTAGAATGCTGGATTATAGTCAGGATACCATGCCCATCTATAAAATACAACTTTTTGCAAGTTCCATCCTGCCTAGGCTACTGTGTAAGATCCTGTCTCAGAAAAACAAAAAACAAAAGAAGAAGAAGAAGAAGAAGAAGAAGAAGAAGAAGAAGAAGAAGAAGAAGAAGAAGAAGAA
>CAJQZJ010034136.1:3173704-3191055 GCA_907164525.1 Lophiomys imhausi
AAGAAGAAGAAGAAGAAGAAGAAGAAGAAGAAGAAGAAGAAGAAGAAAAGTGGGGGGTGTAGGGGTGTCAATCCTTTGGGACCACTTAAACATCAGGTCTACTAGATTTTGTGACCAGCTAGAGAGGAGTTTGTTCTACCTGCCTGGAGCCAATCCTGACAAATATAATTGTCAAAGTGATGATTAACTCATGAGCCTTGTCCCTCGTGTGTACATTCCCTGCTCACCGCCAGCCACCATGGTCAGATTGCTTGAAGCAAAGCCTTTTGCTTCGTAGGTGTTAAGTTATTCTCCCTCCACGAAATGAGCTTATTCAAGCCAAATTAAAGTATAAAGGCTGGTTTATTGGGGGCAGAAAGAGAAAGCACAAGTTCAGAGAGAGGAGAGAGAAAAGGCAGAGGAGTGGGAACCAAAATGTTTAGATTATATAGGGAAGAGCCTCTGGGGGAGGGAAAGCCAAGCCGGCTGGAAAGTTCAGGGTAGAGGGCCAAGTGTGCTCCCACAGGGACTGAGGGATGCTGGGGGAACTTGGAGGTCTGGTTCGCTTTGGTATGTAAAATAGGCACCTCAGCCGCTCGTCCTGGGTCTGAATCCCAACCGGGAGTGTGCAATTATTCACTACAAACAAGCAGGAAGAAATTATGGAACGAACAGATGTGAACGACCTGGGAAATGTAATCAAATGGTGTTTGAGGTACTGGAGTGAAGTGTACTTGCAAACAGGAAACACTCAACCCCAGGAAGCACCGGCCGGCAACTTCTTTAGCTGCAAACGTCTTGTTCACACAAAGCCCTGGGGTTTCATTTTCATAATTTTAACCGAAGGAACTTATCTCCCAATGGCAGTCTCAGTGACTGCCTCTATTCACTCTCCGAAAGCGGGGGCTTCTCAATAATTGCCTTTGATGCCTGCTCTGCGGTGTTCCTCGGTGTCTAACCCCTGACGCTGTCAATTACCCAGGGAGGCTGTCCCCACAATGGAGACTATTGCCTCAGTAACAGCAGCGCTAGCTGAAGCACCTCTGAGCCAAAGCGGGCCGGCCCTGCTGAACACCACACCATGAGCTGACGGGACTTCCCAGGGCTGGCTCACACAGAAATACAAGGGTTTCCTGTCTATTCTCTGTGAGCACTGTCACATGGTTTAAGGTGACATTTGCGTCTCAGATCTTGGTCAGGTCCCAAAGCTGCCCTGCCTGCCGACAAGTGAATCTTAATATTCTAAAGCTGCCGCTGGGGAATTCAGAGGACAGAGGAGCAAGAGGGGAGAAAACTGGCCGAGTGATAGCGCTGTCTTTCAGATGTCCTCTCATAGCCATTTTCACCTGCCACACTCAAGCTTTCCTAAAGGATTAAGACATTTCAGGCAATGCCAGAGAAAAGAACCAATATTTATCGAGACCTTAAAAATAACACACAGTGGCACATACCTTTAATCCCAGCACCCGGGAGGTAGAAGCAGATGAATCTCTGTGAGTTTGAGGCTAGCCTGGTCTACAGAGTGAGTTCCAGAATAGCCAGGTCTACGGAGTAATCTTGTCTTGTCCCGAAAAACAAAACAAAACAAAACAAAACAAATAATAATAATAAAATAAAACAAAGTAGCTACAATTGTCAGGCCAGGTGGTAGAAATCTGTAACCTTACGGAGGTTAAAATTAAGTCAGATCAAAAGTTCAAGACCTGACCAGACAATTTACTGAGTGTTTGCCTCACAATGGGAAAATTTAAAGAGCCTGGTATTTTAAATAAATATATATATATAATTATATATATTATATATGCCTTTAATAATATACAAAATATATTATATAAAATATTATATATAATACATAAAATAATATGTATATATAAATTATATATATTTATAATAGGTAAAACAGAAAAATCAACTTCGCCCCAACCTAGGTTTGGTTTTTTGTTTTTTGTTTTTTTTTTTTTTTGGTTTTTCACGACAGGGTTTCTCTGTGTAACAGCCCTGGCTGTCCTGGACTTGCTTTGTAGACCAGGCTGGCCTTGAACTCACAGAGATCCGCCTGCCTCTGCCTCCCAAGTGCTGAGATTAAAGGCGTGTGCCACCACGCTCGGCTTTGGTTTTTTGTTTTGTTTTTCCAGACAGGATTTTTCTGTGTAGCCCTAGCTGTCTTGCATTCCCTTTGTACACCAGACTGGCCTGGAACTCACAGAGATCCACCTGCCTCTGCCTCCCAAGTGCTGGGATTAAAAGCGTGTGTCACCATGCCTTGTACCTAACCTACGTTTTGAAGGTAACTTTCTCCCAAGTCCAAATCTATTTCAATTTTATTTACTTATTTATTTATTTGATTTTTCAAGACAGGGTTTCTCTGTGTAGCCCTGGCTATTCTGGAATTCACTTTGTAGAGCAGGCTGGCCTTGAGCTCACAGAGATCCACGTACTTCTACCTACCAAGTGCTGGGATTAAAGGATGTGCCACCACACCCAGCCCTTAACCTTAATTTATCTATCTATCTATCTATCTATCTATCTATCTGTCTGTCTGTCTGTCTGTCTGTTTGTTTATTTATTTATTTATTGGTTTTTCGAGACAGGGTTTCTCTGTGTATCCTTGGTTGTCCTGGACTTACTCTGTAGACCAGGCTGGCCTTGAACTCACAGAGATCCATCTGCCTCTGCCTACTGAGTGTTGGTATTAAAGGATGTGCCACCATCCCCAGCCCTTAATTTATTTTTAAATTAATTTGTTTTGCTTGCAAGTATGTCTGTGCACCAGGACAGAGGTGAGAAAAAGATATATCTCTTGGAACCAGTGTCACATGCAGTTGTGAACCATGATGAGGAATTGAACCCTGGGGTCCTCCAGAAATGCAGTAAATGCTCTTAACCATACAGCCATCTCTCTTGTTCTCAATTTGTATTTACTTTGGAATGGGTCTCACATGGGTCAGGTTGGCCTTAAACTGCCTATGAAGTTGAGGATAAGGTTAGACACTTTATCCTCCTACCCCTGCCTCCCAAATGAAAGGATTACAGGTGTTTGACACCGACACTAAGCCCAGTCTGTTTTATTTAGTACCCCACTGGGACCAGTGTTACCCAGACAAGAAAAGGTGTGTGTCTTGTATAAACCAATGACATTAGTGCTCTATGCTATGGTTAAGGGGGGAGGTTTTTATTGTAAAAATGACAGAGAGAACAGCCAGAGGCATCTGGAAGAATCCTGGAAGCCTGTGAGAGAAGCAGGAGTAAAGAGATGGAGCTAAAATTTAAGAGCTGAAATAGCAGAGTTATAAGAATGAGGCAGCGGGTGGGCCATGTCAGGGTACCCCCTGAGGAATTACACCAGGCAACACATCTGAAACAAGGAGATTTATTGTGGGGAAGGGGAGAGAGGAAGTTAGGACCTGGGGGAGGGTAAAGCAGGCAGACAGACAGAAGAGGGCAGAACCATGAGGTCATATGACAGAAAGAGAGAGAGTAAGGAACACAGGGAAAGAAAAACAGACAGACAGCAGAGCAGGGAATGGTCCGGGGTCCTTATATCGACGGGCACACACCTGACACACCTAGTAGAGGCAGGTGATGATGTAATTGCTGGGACCCTGAAGACAGTGAAGCAGGCCAGCCCAGTCGCCTGGACGCTAACAAGCAGGGTTATAAGAAAGGAAGGGAGGACCGAGAGCTGGGGGGAGTTTAGGGTAGGGGAGGAGATAAGAGGGCCAGGGACTTTGAAATGTGTAATCTGCACTTCTGAGGGAGCCTGGAGGCCAGCATGCCCTTTGGTTAGCTAATAGGCACCACAGGTGGCCATTTGTCCCTCTGCCTTTGGAATTTGTGGAAATAAAGTTTCCTTTGGACTTAACATGTTCCATACTGTTTCCATGATAGATCTATATTTTGGCTGGTATCCCACCCTGGTTCGCTGCTCTCTTTTCTGTCTTATTGAGGTCCAACACGTGCTGGTTTTGCCATTTGGGTTCAGCTTAAGTAGTTCTTTACCGCTTGTCTGACCATCTTTCTCTCTCTTCTGGAATGACACACTAGGAACAATCAGAAGTTGAACCTTTCACAAACTATGCCCAGAGGCTGCTTAGTTTCCGGCAAGACGAAGCTACCTACCTCCTGAAGCTTGCTCAACCTCCAGCTGAAAGCTATGTCTCCTTTGAAGTGAAAACTCCTCCAGCCTGCACTCACTCATGGAGGCTTGTTTCCTCATCTGGGATAAACCAAGGAGGGTCAAAACCCATTTCCTACTTCTGTACCTTCTTCCTACTCGGGCACCACCCTCATGCCTTAGAAGAAGCCTAATAAATTCCTGCCAGATGAAGATAACCTTAGGATGCAGGTGACAGTTGGGTGGTGGTGGCACACACCTTTACTCCCAGCACTGGAGAGGCAGAGGCAGGTGGATCTCTGAGTTCAAGGTCATCCTGGTCTACAGAGTGAGTTCCAGGACAGCCAGGGATACACAGAGAAACCCTGTCTCTTAAAATAGTCGGGTGTGGTGGCATACGCCTTTAATCCCAGCAGTTGGGAGGCAGAGGCAGTCAGATCTCTGTGAGTTCAAGGTCATCCTGGTCTGCATAGTGAGTCCAGGACCACCAGGGATACACAGAGAAACCCTGTCTAGAAAAGGCAAAAACAAACAAAAGATAAAGGTGGCTCTGGTATGTACTACTATAGAGTGTCTCTGAAAAAAATGCTTGGCTCTCAGGTATGAGAGGATTTGAACATTTTACTAAGCTAGTGCAAAGAACAAAATAACTCCCACCAAGAAAAGCTAGTTTTACTTGCCTGTCCTTTGACTTCCTCCTTGATTGTTTGAAAGAAGGGCTCCCTAGAGAGCCGCTACTGACTTTGAACCCTCCGTCCTCCTGCCTCAGATTCCTGAGCCCTCCCTGGTCAAGAATTTTTAGTTTTTGAATTTGTTCATTTGGTTTCTCTGTTTAATTTTTTCTCCTCTTTCTCTTTTACAGAGTCTTTTTCTGTAGCTCTGGCTGGCCTGGAACTCGCATATGACCAGGCTGTTAATCTCCGGCTCAGAGAGATCTTTGCTGCACTGCTTCTCAAGTGTTCAGATTGTAGGTGAGTCTGTGGGTTGCTACTACACACTTTTTTCTTGAGACAGTTTCCTGTAGGCCAAGAACCAAGGTTTGTCACGAATGCCCTGTTTATCTGAGAATGACAGTGAACTCCTCGTCTTCTGTGCCCCCAAGTGCTGAGATTACCAGTAGGCATTGCTACATCTAACTCCAAGAAATTTTTTAGGTTGGATGTGGTGGCGCACGGCTTTAATCCCAGCACTGGGGAGGCAGAGGCAGGCAGATCTTTGCGAGTTCGAGGCCAGCCTGATCTACAAAGTGAGTCCAGGACAGCCAGGGCTACACAGAGAAACACTGTCTCGAAAAACCAAAAAAAAAAAAAAAAACTCCAGCCATTTCAGTCATGCAGTCTCTTGGTTCAATCTCTCTCTCTTTCTTGGTCTTTTGCTCCTCTTTTCCTCTGTTTGCCCTCTCTCATCTTCCCTCTCTCTCTTCTTCCCTCTCTTTCATCCCATGGCCCAGTCTATTCTGCTTGGTCATGTTCAGTCTAGACTCTCCCAGACGCCTCTGGCTGTTCTCTACCTCATATCTACAATAAAAATCTCAACCGTACCTAGGTGTGGTCATGACCTCATTTTCATTCATAATAATGAGTTTATTATAATTTTCCACAAATGTATATAATGTACTTTAATCATATCCATTCTCCAGTACTCTCGCATTACCTCTCACAGATAATTTTTTTATTTATTTACTATTTTATTTATTCTCTGACCGTTTCATACTTACATACCATATGTACTATATATCTTGATCATACCCACCCCAAACTCCTCCCTCTTCCCCTGAGAACACCCCCCAAAACTTCTCTTTCTCACATTTATGCCTTTGTGTATGTGTGGCTCATTGAGTTCAGTTACTGCTGGGATAGTGACTGAGCTTGCTGGCTTGATCACCGACCATAACCACAGCTGCACAGAGTTCATGTGACAGCGAGCACTACACAACACTCCTCCCATCCTCTGGCTCTTAATGTACTCTTCCCCCAAGTTCCCCAACCAAGCCTTGGAGGGAAGGGAGTTGCTAGACTTCCCATTTAGAGTGGAGAACTTAATAGTCATTTATTCTCAGCACTCTGACCAGATACAAATCTTTCCATTGATGTCATCATTTTTACTGGCTTTTGTTTTGTTTTTGAGACAAGGTTTCATTACGTAGCTCTGGCTTCTGGCTGGCCTGGAGCTGTCTGCTGGATAATCAGAGTGGACTCAAACTTAAAGAGCTCTGCTTGCCTCTGCTTCCTGAAAATTGTGGTTAAAGGTATTATTATTAATATATATCTGTATATAATATAAATTATATATAATATATTAATCAATATAAATGTATCATATACTATTAATTATATATTACTTTTTAAAAATTTATGTGCAAGTATGTCTGTGTGGAGGTGTCAGACCTTGAAGTTACAGACAGTTGTGAGCTGACGTGTGGTGCTGGGAATTGAACCCAGGTCCCATGGAAGAGCAGTTGGTACTCTTAACCACTGAGCCATCTCTCTAGCCCAATTGTATATTGCTTAATATATATTTGTACAGGAATTTTAATTCAGAACATGGCTGCTCTGGCAAGAGCATCCAAAGACCTTCTAGGTCTGTGTGAATGGGATGGAATACGGGCATGCCTTTAGTACCAGGAAGCAGAGGCAAGCAGATCTCTGAGTTCACAGTCAGCCTGGTATAGTGCAAGTTTCATGTAAAGAAAAGCTTGGGTCCAGATGTGGTGACACATAATGCCAGCACTCAGCAGACAGAGGGATGCAGATCTCTGAGTTCTAGTCAGTTCCTGTTGAGTCAATCAGTTGAGAGGCAGTATAGTGGAGCTGAGTTCATGGCAGTTCAGTTCGTGGAATTCAGAGGTAATTTTACTGGGAGAGTTTTACAGAGACAGGTTGAGAGCTGGAGAAATGGCCCACCCGTTAAAGGCTAGGCTCACAACCAAAAATATAAGAGACAGGTTGAAAAAAGAACAAGCTAGACGCAGATGAAGACAGAACGAGCCAGAGAATGAGAAGGAGCCAGTAGAGCAGACTGCTGAAGTTAGTTTGAGGCCACGCAGAGCATTTCAGTGAGAAACTGAGAGAAGCCAGATTGAATCAATCATCTTGGAGAGGAGTTTGACCCAGAGCAACTGAGTTGAACCAGCCAGCCAGAGTTCAGAAAGAGCTAGAAAGGGTGAGCTTATTCAGCTGTGAGTCTCAGAGGCTGAAAACATTCTAGGCCTAGATTAGGTTCTATGGAAGCTAGAAGCTTCCAGGACCACGCCTAGATTAGCAGATGGTAGCAGTAAGCCTCAGAGGTGACAATAATTAATTGCCAGGAAAATAATTAAATAAATTAGGAGAATAAGTTATTTATATATATATATTATATGTGTTAATATAAATGTATATTTATATATAATATGTATATATTTGTTTTAATTTATGTGTGTGAGTGTTTTGCCTGCATGTAAGTATGTAGAATATGAGTCCCTGGTGTTCTGTGTCCTTAGAGGTCAGAAAATGACATCATGTCCCCTGGGACTGAAATTATGGCTGGTTTAAGCCACCATACAGGTGCTGGAAAACAAACCCAGGTCCTCTGTAAGAGCAACCTGTATTCTTAACCAATGAGCTGTCTCCTCAACCCTAATTTAAAAAAAAAAAGATAATTTGTCATTTTATCTAGGGTGTGATATGGAGCTCTTTCTTCGGAAGTAATATCAGACTTCTTTTGGTTCCTGGAAGAGATTTGTGATAATCAAGGATTGTTTTGTTTTGGTTTTGTAAAGAAAGTGTCTTTTTTGTTTGTTTGTTTGTTTTTGTTTTTTGAGACAGGGTTTCTCTGTGTAGCCCTGGTTGCCCTGAATTCACTCTGTAGACCAGATTGGCCTTGAACTCACAGAAATCTGCCTGCCTTTGCCTCTCCAGTGCTAGGATTAAAGGGATTCGACACCATGCCCAGCCATCTATATATGATATGATGGAGGTGCAGCCCCTGGAAGAGAACAAGCACTCTTAACCACTGAGCCATCTTCCCAGCCCCTAATAACTTAAGCTGATTAAGAAGTTTTTCCTAGGGCCGGGCGTGGTGGCGCACGCCTTTAATCCCAGCACTTGGGAGGCAGAGGCAGGCGGATCTCTGTGAGTTCGAGGCCAGCCTGGTCTACAAAGCGAGTCCAGGACAGCCAGAGCTGTTACACAGAGAAACCCTGTCTTGAAAAACCAAAAAAAAAAAAAGAAGTTTTTCCTCCCAACATTTTGATTCCATTGCACAGGTACAGTTATATTTTTCCTTTTCACTTTATTTAATTTTTAAAAAAATTACATCTATTGCTGAAAGTTTGTGGTGACACACACCTTTAATCCCAGAATCTGTTAGGCAGAGACAGGTGAGTCTCTATAAGTTCGAAGCCAGCCTGGTCTACAGAATTGAGTTCCAGGATAGCCAAGGCTACACAGAGAAACCTTGCCTCAAAAAAAAAAACAAAAAACAAAAAACAAAACAAGCAAACAAGGGCTGGAGTGGTGGCTCAGAGGTTAAGAGCACTGGCTGTTCTTCCCAAGGTCCTGAGTTCAATTCCCAGCAACCACATGGTGGCTCACAGCCATCTACATTGAGATCTGCCTGGGCATATATGTAGAGCAAATACTGTATACATAATAAATAAATAAATAAATAAATAAATAAATAAATGCTTAAAAAAACAAGCAAACAAATAAAATACCCTCCTCCACTACATCTATTTAAGTGTGGACACATGTGTGGAAGTCAGAGGACAACTTTTTTTTTTTGGGGGGGGGGTGTTGAGGCAAGGTTTCTCTATATAGCCCTGGCTCCTGGCTGTCCTGGACTCACTTTGTAGCCCAGGCTGTCCTCAAACTCACAGAGATCCACCTGCCTCTGCCTCCTGAGTGCTGGGATTAAAGGCATGTGCTCCCATGCCTGGCCCCTGACTACATTTTCAAATATATATTTTTTTGTTTTGTTTTTCGAGACAGGGTTTCTCTGTGTATCCTTGGCTGTTCTGGACTCATTCTGTAGACCAGGCTGGACTTGAACTCACAGAGATCCACCTGCCTCTGCCTCCTGAGTGCTGGGATTAAAGGCGTGTGTCACCATGCCCAGCTATTTTATGTATTCTTATGTGTACGATTATTTTACCATATGCATACCTGGCACCAGTGGAGACCAAAAGAGGATGGAATCCCTGGGATTGGAGTTCTATCTAGTTGTTAGCTTCCCTATTGGTGCTGGGACTTGAACCCAGGTTTTCTGGAAGAATATCCAGCGCTCTTACCTCTGAGCCATCTTTCTAGCCTGTTGTTTATTTTCTACTTGTATGGGTACAATTACAATTTTGCCTTCTTATTTATTCCTTTGAGTTTCCCTTAGGTTCTTTGGGAGACATATGTTTTCTTTCTTTCTCTGGGATACTGTCTAGGAATGAGATGATGGAATTATATGTTTATGAGAAGCAGAGAGTATGTCCCAAATTGTGGCATTCTCATTTATTCTGCCTCCTGAGTGTAATATCTTTATTACAGCAGGAGAAAGCAACCAGAGTTTGAGAACTGCTAGGACAGGCAGGGTGTCTTCCATGGGACCAGACATATTTGTACAGTTGATCAATAGTCATTAGGGAGATTGAAGGAAGCTGGGATGCCTTCAGCTGTGAAAGATACTAAGCTAGGGGTGTCAGCCTGGGGAAAGGCCCTCCTTCACTTGGAGAGACTGTGACAACAAATGACTATCCTGTGGCAGGCAGTTCATTGAACAAGTACTTGTTGAGTATTTGTCACTACCAAGTTGCAAGTTCTGCAGATAAAAGATAAATCTGCCTGTCCTTTTGGAGCTTCAGTGCTAATATGTTGCATGAATTATTAATATTAGTAATTGATAGTTTTGATTAATAAGACAGCAGAGTTATTCCTTAACCCGCCATTTACTAAATAAACACACTGAGACCTGTTAGACATTTTTTTTGTTTGTTTTTTCCTGACAGGTTTTCTCTGTTTAACAGAGCCCTCGCTTTCCTGGACTCGATAGACTTCAGGATGGACTGTAGACCAGGCTGGCCTCGAACTCACAGAGATCCTCCTGCCTCTGCCTCCCAAGTGCTGGAATTAAAGGCATGCACCAAGACGCCCTGCAGACCTGTTAGATTTTAATATAGCCTTAAGCACTGGGACCTGGCAGATCTTTACCCTCTAAGCTAGTTTTCTACCTCCCCCCCCCAAATTCTCATAAATACTTGCACATGTTCTAATTGGTCTAGTCCCCTGAGCAGGTTGCTCTTGGCCATATGTGCTTCTCATCTTTCATCTTTTTTTTTTTTTTTTGAGAGGGTTTCTCTGTGTAATAGCCCTGCCGTCTTGGAGTCACTTTGTAGACCAGGCTGTCCTCAAACTAACAGAGATCTGCCTGCCTCTGCCTCCTGAGTGCTGGGATTAAAGGTGTGCCCCACCACGCCCAGCCCCAGGTAACTTTATTTAGCCAATCAGAGATGATTTAGAGGCAAGAGCTACAAACATCATTTTGGATACATGAGTGTTGACTGTAAAGTAAGGAAGAACAGGGGGCAGGTAAGCAATTAATATTTGAATACGAGTAACATAAGACAAACCAAGACACTAGTAAGGGAAGATACATAATAAATTGAATAAATAAATGGAAATATGATGGCCCCCTTGCCTAGCACGAGCAAGGACCTGAGTTCAATACCCATCTAGCACCAGAGGAACAGGAAAGAAAAGCTGGCATGTTGGTGGTAAGTGCTAAAGAAATAAAGAAATGTTAAACAAAGAAAGCAATAAAGTAACACACAGAGGGAGAGGGTTATCTCTGTGAGTTGCAGACCAGCCAGGGCTGCATTAGATGCTGTCTCAAACAACAAAGTAGGTAAAGGCAAATAGATTACATATAAAGGAGAGAGGGCTAGAATTTTAAGCAATATGGTTACTAAAAGAATTGTACTTGCTCTAAAGGGAAGGAAGGGAAGGAGGGAGGAAGAGAGGAAGGCAGGTAGGCAGGGCTGGAGTGGCTTGAAGAAGAATGGTCTCTAGAGCAGAACATTGAATTCGTTCTGCAGCCAGGGTTCAAGGAGGCCAGTGTGGGGAGTGGGAAAACAGAAGGGGCTCCAAAAGCAGGCAGAAGGGAGGCCTGCTCAGCCTCTGGTTCTCTTACTTCTTGGGTCCCTTCCCTTTATGTAGGGAAGACTTACTCTCCTTCCTGAAGGTAGAGCTGCCATTGGGAGGATCTGACACTTTGCTACAGTTTCAGATTCAGAACCAAAGGGCAGGATCCAGCTGGAAAATAGGGTAAAGGGTACTGCAGCAAACATGACCAAGTTAGACCCTAAATACCTCTATCGTTGAACACTGCCTATCTTTTCTATATTTACTTTAAAAAAATTTATTTCCTTTTATGTGCACTATGTTTTGCCTGCATGTATATCTATGTGAGAGTGTCAGATCACGGAGTTACAAACAGTTGTGCGCAGTCATGTGGATGCTAGGATTTGAACCTCTGGAAGGTCAGTGTTCTTAACCACTGAGCCATCTTTCCAGCCCTACTTATTATTATTATTATTATTATTACTATTATTGTTGTTATTATTATTATTATTATTATTATTATTATTATATTTTTATTTGTAAGACAATGAATGTTTCTTTGTGTAACTCTGGCTGACCTGGAACTCACTATACAGACCGGGCTAGCCTTTAATTAACAGAGATCTACTAGTCTCTGTCTCTAAGTAAATGTGTGTGTGTGTGTGTGTGAAGGCCTGAAACCTAAGCAGGATATCTTCCTTGATTTCTGTCTACATTATTTTTTGAAATAGGGTCTCTTGTTGCTGGAGAGATGGTTCAGTAGTTTCAAGCACTAGCTGCTCTTTCAGAGGACCTGAGTTCAATTCCTAGCATGCACATGGCAGCTCACAACTGTCTGTCTGTAACACCCTCACACAGACATATATGCAGGCAAGACACCAATGTAAATAAATAAAAATAAATTATTTAAAAAAAAAAGAAAAGAAATAGGGTCTCTCACTGAACCTGGAGTAAGATAAAATAAAAAGAAATAGTTAGGTGGGAGGGAGATGGCTCAAAGTTTAAAGGTGCTTGCCACCAATCCTGATGACCTGAGTTTGATCCCTGGACTTGACCCCACAAAGCAGAAGGAAAAAACCAACTCCCCAAAGGGCTGGAGAGATGCTCAGTGGTTAAAAGTGTGCAGTGTTCTTGCAGAAGATCTGGATTTGGTTCCCATCAACAGTTCACAACCTCCTGTCACTCCAGCTCCAGGAGACCTGACACACCTTCTGGCCTCTGTGGGGACCCACATACACTTGCACATACCCAGACACAAAAACATACTCAAAACATAAAAACAAACAAACAAAAAAACTTGAATTAAAACATACTTTGAAGGCTAGGCGTGTTAGCACAAGCCTGTTTTCCACACTTGAGAAGCAGAAATACCTCAGGTCCCATATGACAAAAGGCAAAAAACGAGAAGCAGAAACAGGAGGACTGTAAGTTTTAAACTTGTCTGGTCTCCATGATGAGGCCAGAGCTACTACATAGGACACAACTAATCTAAATCAACAAACATGTCTGTCTGCCCATCCATCCATCCATCCATCCATCCATCCATCCATCCATCCATCCTTCCATCCATCTATCCACTGGTATTTTTTCAGGGCAAGGCTCCTCCTGTAGCCCTGGCTATCCTGGAACTCAATCTTTAGACCAGGCTGGCCTTGAATTTACTCTGCCTCTGCTAGGATTAAAGGTGTGCACCATCACACCTGATTCAAATCTCACAATTTAAAATAGTGTTTTGGGCTAGGTGTAGTGGCACACACCTCTGATCCCAGCACCTGGGAGGCAAAGGCAGGTGGATCTCTGTGAGTTCAAGGCCAGCCTAGACTACAAATCGAGTCCAGGACAGCCAGGGCTCCACAGAGAAACCCTGTCTGGAAAACAAAACAAAACAAAAAAAGAATGGTTCTTAGGGATGTGACTCATGGGGAGAATACTTGCCTGGTGTGTTTGAAGTCCTGGGTTCAATCCCCAGAGTGGAAAATACACCCAGAAATTGTTTAGGAGAGCAAAACCTTTAGACAGAATGTAGAATTAATATGTTACATAAAAACTTAAAAAAAAAGAAACCAAACAAACAAACAAAAAATGCCGGTCCTGGTGGCACACACCTTTAATCCCAGAACTAAGGAGGCAGAGGCAGGGGGATCTCTGTGAGTTCTGTGACCTCTGCATCAGCTCCTGCCTCCTGGTTCCTGCCCAGCCGAGTTCCACAACAATGTGGAGATGTTAGCTGAATAAACTCTTTTCCTCCCCAACTTGCTTTTGGTCATGGTGTTTTGTTGTAGCAATAGAAACCCTAACTAAGACAGGGTCATATGGGAGAGGATCAGTGATGAGAAAATAAAAAAAGATAGGAAAGTTGGGACCCGGACCTCTTACCTGAAGCTAATAACTCCATGAAAGTAAGTTTAAGTACTTTATCAGCTGGACGTGGTGGCGCACACCGTTAATCCCAGCACTCGTGAGGCAGAGGCAGGCGGATGTCTGTGAGTTCAAGGCCAGCCTGGTCTATAAAGTGAGTCCAGGACAGCCAGGGCACAGTGATACCCTGTCTCCAAAAACCAAAACAAAACTAGAAATGAAAAAGAACAAAAAAAAATTAAAAAGAGAATATTCAGAGTTTTGTTAACTTGCTTCTCCCCCAGGAGCTTTACATTGAAAATTCCTTGGCCAGGGGGTAGTTTACTTAGTTCTTCACAGGACCACATCTTTCCTGTCATTGGTGACCACAGAGGTCAGACAGAAATGTCAACATCAGGAAGGAAATATTGTGCTCTAATTTTTGATCAACATAAGCTTTGAAGGAGCCATAACTTTTAAAGCAGATTATTAAACTTCAATATAACACTGATGTGGGCTCAGTCAAACTAAGCTCCTTTCTAAAGAAAAGATGAAAGGGCTGGAAATGAGAAGCACGTGGAAGTTCAGAAAACAGTATTTTACCGAACTTAGAAACATATCTCTGGAGAAGAATATGATTGAGAGCCTAAGACAACTGAAATAAAGAAAAGACTGAAGGATTAAACACATAGGATAGGCCACTTAGAAGTCACTCACAGAGCAAAGTCTTGTAGATCTCAAATTTTGGAGACAGCAAAACAGATTTTTGTCTGTCAAAAGCAATTACGAATTTGAGTTTCTAGGACCAGTCCCCCTCACTCCTCCCAGGAAGCCTGCTGATTTGTAATTTGGCTTAGAGTTTGATCTGAGGCCTGCCTGCATGTCATGACAAATTGGGTCACTGCGAATATTCCATCCCTGGAACAAGGGCCTCTGCTGAATGAGTGCAGCCGCCCAGTGTCATTGGTCTATTTGCATCACGGTACAAGGGGCTAAGCCTACAGTTAATAAACCAGCTAGCCTTCACACTGAGGAAATGAAGGACATTCAGCTGGGAACTGTGAGAAGCTGTGTTTCATTCGTGCCCTTCTGGGCGCAGAAGAAATAGTTCACATCTTTTCTGTTTCACAGACTGGGTCTCACTATGTAGCTCTGGCAGGCCTAGAACTTGCTTTGTAGACTAGGCTGGCCTGGTGATCCTCCTGTCTCTGCTTCCCGAGGGCTGGCATTACAGGAAATCTGACAAGTTTAAGTAGAAGCTAAGCATCTGAAAAAACAAAACCCCAAAAAAGTCAGGTATGTCTGCCTTGGTGTATGCCTCCTAGGCAGGTAGATCAGAGCAATCATATCATATCATATATCTAGCAAGCTCAAATGCATAGAGAGCTCAAGGTTAGCTTGGGCTACTCGAGACTGTTTCAACACCCACATACACATACACACACCACCACCATCATCAACCAAGAAAATCCAATAAACACATAAATATGAAAATCCTTTCCAATCCAGGTATGGTTTGGAATCCCTGCACACCTTCAATCCCTAGGACTCAGGAGCTGGAGGCAAGAGGATCTCTGAGTTCGAGGCCAACCTGGTGTACAGAGAGTTCCAAGACAGCCAGGGCTACAGAGAGAAACTCTATCTGGAAGAACAATCGCTCTGGCACCTTCACAATGGCAACATACCACATTAAAACATTAAATAAATCTAAAAAACACACAAAATAAAATCATTTAGCCTCAAGTTAGATTTTAGTTTAAAGAAAACAAAGGATAGCTGGACTGGAGATAGGGGTGGTTGGAGAGTGCAGTTTAGCATGCAGGACTCCCTGCATCTGGGTGTGTTGCTCCAAGCCTTTAATCCCAGTGTCTGGGAGGCGTATACAGAAAGATCAGATGTTCAAGGTCATTTTAGGTTAGACAGTGAGTTTGGACCACTATGCCTGGCTCTTAATTTTTTGTATTTGTTTTTTGTTTTTTTGAGACAGGGTCTCATGTAGCCTAAACTGGCTTCAAACTAGCTATGTAGCTGAAAATGATTTTTAACTTCTGTCCTCATCTTGCCTTGAACCCCCAAGTTTTTTGGATTACTGACCCAAACCACGAACCTGGTTTCTCTCTTCGCCAGTTTAATGGAAAGGGGTGGTTTTGTTAGTTTTTTAATTTATTATACTCCCTCAATTTTATTCAAGAGTTCTTTTCAAATCTGATTCAATGTATAGGGCTTGCACTGAGAAGAATTTGGGGCCTATCCCTTCCTGTAAGACCAACACTCCAGAGGCAGAAAAACCACAACTTGGATGCTAGCCTAGTCTACACAGGGAGACTGTATCAGGGGGAAAAAAAGTGGCTGAAATCTTTGGTGGTCAAGTACCTTAGGGCCTTCATTCTACCTTACATCCAATTTTGTGACAGATAGTGATATATTGTCTAGTTCTTTGGAAAGATGGGTTCTACAGAAGTGTGCCAGGAAAGAGAAGTCAAGGAACTCCGTCAAAGAAAAACCTGAAGTCCTTTTGCTGGCTTGTTCCTGTAAGAAGTTTCTAGATCCAGCTAGGCTGGTTGTGGCACACGCCTTTAATCCCGGCACTTGGGAGGCAGAGGCAGACGGATCTTTGTGAGTTCGAGGCCAGCCTGGTCTACAAAGTGAGTCCAGGACAGCCAGGGCTACACAGAGAAACCCTGTCTCGACAAGCCAAAAAAAAAGTTTCCAGATCCAAGTAGGGTTCATCTCTAGCTCTGTAGTGCTCACCTACTGCTACTTCTGTTGTAATACTAACAATGGGTTCACACAGATCAGGTAATGCCAGCCTTGAATGCTACTAAAAGCTTTAAACTTCAGTTGGTAATTACTGCCTACAAATTAAAGGACATGCTACAAGGGCCACGTTTTAGGAAGACATTAAAGGTAGGCTAAGAAGGCATTCCAGGTGAGAAGGGACAGGACGTGACACTCCTTGTCCCCATTATAAGATGCCTGGCACTGCATGCCACGTGGCTTTGTCTTAACTCCCACAAGGACTCAATTTCCCTTGGTTAGAGTTGGAAATTAGAAAGCATTTAGCCTCATGAAGCTTAAAATGACAATTAGTTAGGATAAAGATATGTGAGTGGAGACTGAAAAGGTTTGTTTCTTCGATTGAGACAGTATGCAGATATGGCTGGCCTGGTATTTGTTTTGTAACACACTCTGGCTTCAAACTCTCAGCAATCCTCCCACCTCTGTCTACTAAGTTCTGAGACTGATTACATTCACGAGCAATCCCCCCTCAATTTACTAAGTGGTAGTTTGTGTGCCCTGATATCCTGGCGCTCAGGCCTTTCAGTGCAGCCAGGCTCCTTCTTACGATTTTTGGTAGGTTTTTTTATTTCCCCCCCCGACTGAGATCCCTAAGAAGCCCAGGGTGATCTTGAACTCGGGCCATAAATTCTTGATCCTCCAGTCTCAACAGCATCCTGAGTGCTGGGATTACAGGCGAGAGCCCACACGCCGGGCCTGAACGGTATTTTCCAGGGCTTTAGACTTGAGAGGCCAGTGACAATACTTCTCAAGAGGGGTCGGTCAATGGCTGCACAATTTTCTTGAACAACCCCTATTCTCGTGCACGCTCGGCTAAGGCTGGGGGTAACTTTTGCTATTTGTCTGTAAAAGAAAGAAGCAAAGGGAGAAAAGGTTGCGCCCCTTTAATGAGCCTAGGGCAGGAGAGGGGGCCGGGCGGATTAGGTGAGGCTCCCCCACGAGGTGCGCCCCCCCCGCATCCCGCCCCTGGGCAGAGGGGCGGGCGCGCTCAGCGGCCACGCGCACGAGCGGGGAGGGGGCGTGCCCGCGGGCGCGCG
>CAJQZJ010034136.1:3191455-3210366 GCA_907164525.1 Lophiomys imhausi
CGGCGGCGGCGGCGGCGGCGGCGGCGCGGGCCGGGTGCGCGGCGCAGCGTCCTGTGCTGGAATGTGCGAGCTCGCGGCGCAGCAGCAGACCGAGCGCCGCCGAGGCCGCGGGCCCCAGACCCGGGCGGCCGGGACCGCTGCGACGGCAGGGCGAGGGCCGGGGGTCTGATCCCGCTCCGCGATCGCACACCGGGTCTCGCGGGCCTGGGCTCCCAACTTTTCCCCAGCTCTCCCAACCCCTCCCCCGAAAGTCCAGCAACAAAGAAAAGGAGTTGGCGCGGGGGCGGCGGGGGCGGCGGCCCGAGGGCGCGCAGGCAGAGAAGGTAGGACGACGCAGGCCCGGGAGAGCGGCGGGGGAGGGCGGCGGGCAGGCGGCGCGGAGCGGCGCGAGGCGCTGTCCAGGGCTGATCTGCAGATACTGCGGCTCGGGCGGCGGCGCGGCGGGCGTACGGGCGGGGGCGCGGATCGGGTTACGGAGCGAGTCACACCGGCTGGGCCGGGGGCTGGTGCGGAGCGTCGGGGGCGCCGGTCCTCAGTAGAGCTCGGGACGGCCCTTCCGCACGGCGCCGGGATTCGGGACCGCGGAGGTCGGAGCGCAGCTGCTGGTGGCCACGGTCCTGAAAACTTCCCCCTCGCCCACCCCTCCGCCTAGAGCCCACCATCGCCCCGGGCCCCGCCGCCCGCCCGGGGCTCGCCGCCCCCTCCCCCAGCCGGGCCGGGCCGGAAGGCGGCCGCCCCGCTTGACTCAGCCCCGGGCGCGGGCGGCGCCGCCGCCGGCGGGCTGGACAGCGATTTCTGCGGCCCGCGCTGGCTCTGCGCGGTGGGGGAGCGAAGTTCGCAAACTTCCGGGCGCAGGGACGGCGGCGGCGGCGGCCCGCGTGGGGCCCCTCGGAGCGACCGGGGGCCGGCAGCCTCGGGAGGTCGCCGCGGATCCCCGGGACAGGCCCGACCCGGACGCCGGTGGCGAGGTAACTTCCCGCCCGGTCGGTCCGGGGCTGGCGCGGGCGGCGGGGGAGGGGGCCGCTGGGCCCGGGGCGGCGGCCGGTGGAGGAACTGCTCCGGAGCCTTGGGCAGTGCGCGAGGGCGAGAGCCGAGGCACCGCCCGTGGGCTGGTGGCGGAGAGGAAGCAAGAGGGCCCAAGTTTGCAAAGAGCTGCTTTGTGTTTGGTATTTTGAGAAAATGGCCGAATGCCTATTTCAGTTAGGAATGCCGCCGCCGAGGCCGCCGAGGCCGGCGCTGGTGGCAGCAGCAGCACATAGGAATGCCGTGCAACACGTTGCTCTCGGGCTGGGCTTGCACAGTCTTCCCGAGAAAACGTGGAGACTCTTTGGAGTGTGGCAGCTGAGGGGCGTGGGGAGCCTTAAGGTGGATGTTGGGGTCCGTTGTGGGATCCGTGGGGCTGTTAAACCAAGGCAGAGCCGTGGCCCGCTGTTTCCTGTGATGGCATTCGAGTTCAACTTTTTGTTGGGGCACGTAATCGAGCGAGCTTGTGTTTAGACGCTTGGCGAAGAGGCCTTATTGCATTTTCGATTTAAGTTTGTGTTGTACTTTTTGTGTATCTTTTGCTAAATTGCAAGAGGTACACTTGAGTTGGATACTAGCACCTTTGAGGCGGGACGTTAAGACCATTTAAAAACCCAAAACTTGTTTTCAAGAAGGTGATCCGTAATGGCTTCCTCTAGGCAAGTAGGCCACATCAAGCACAATGCGCGAAAGTTGCTGGTTGGCGTGTTGAGTTGCACGACTTGGAGTTTTCAAGCAAAAAAAAAAAAAAAAAACCTAAAACTTCCCCTTTTGTGAGACAAGGAATCCATAACGATCCCTTTAATTTAAGAGTCATCAAAAGTTAAAAGTCTGTTAGTTTTTAAAGTTTATTCTTTTAGAATTAGTTGAATTCTCACGAAGAAATTAAATTACAGTCTTCCAGATTCCTTGGTGTGCTCATTATATACACAGAATTGCCTGTGGATTTTGGGGGTTCTCATTCAGACCACTGAACTGTTGAAAGGGAGAAGTGAGAGAACAATAGTTTGCTATTCAATGATTTGGTTATTAAAAGTAATTTTAGTTAACATTAGAAATGTTAACCACCAGAAGAAGGTTGGCACACTTACATACCAGTGGTAGAAATGAAAGAGTTGCATTTTTTTCCCTGGGTGTAGGGGAAATGGTTATTCATTTGTATGCCTTTGTGACTGCAATAAAGAGAATTGAAAATTAACAGCAGCCTTGCCCAAGCCTCCCTAGTGGTAGTGTTACAGGCAGGCACCACCATACCCAGCAAGAAAAGTATTTTAAAGTTGTTTAGAAGTTCCTGACGCTCACTGAGTTTCAAGGGTTATGTTGGGGAAATGCTTGCTTTAGGTAATGAGGGCTGTATTTAAATGGTACTTTCTGTTACGCTTCGTTCAGTGCAGTATGGCCACCCAGGTGATGGGGCAGTCTTCTGGAGGAGGAAGTCTGTTCAGCAGCAGTGGCAACATGGGCATGGCCTTAACCAACGACATGTATGACTTGCACGACCTCTCCAAAGCTGAACTGGCCGCACCTCAGCTCATCATGTTAGCGAATGTGGCCTTGACTGGGGAAGTCAATGGCAGCTGCTGTGATTACCTGGTTGGTGAAGAAAGACAGATGGCAGAACTGATGCCCGTTGGGGACAACAACTTTTCAGATAGCGAAGGGGAAGGACTTGAAGAGTCTCCGGAACTAAAAGGCGACCAGAGTGGGCTGGAAAACATGGAAGTGAGACGTTTGGAGCTAAGTGCTGTAGAACCACAGCCTGTATTTGAAGCAACAGCTGCCCCAGAAATGTACGGCTCTAATAAAGGTCTCCCTCCCGAAACTCTTGGGACAGAGGACAGATGCAAGAATTTGAAGGCCAAGCCCTTTCGCTGTAAGCCTTGCCAATATGAAGCAGAATCCGAAGAGCAGTTTGTACATCACATCAGGGTTCACAGTGCTAAAAAGTTTTTTGTGGAAGAAAGTGCAGAGAAACAGGCCAAAGCCAGGGAAGCTGGCTCCTCCACGGCAGAAGAGGGTGATTTCTGCAAGGGCCCCATCCGTTGTGACCGCTGTGGTTACAACACCAACCGGTATGATCACTACACTGCTCACCTAAAGCACCATACCAGAGCTGGGGATAATGAGCGTGTCTACAGGTGTATCATTTGCACATACACGACTGTAAGCGAGTATCACTGGAGGAAGCACTTGAGAAATCATTTTCCCAGGAAGGTCTACACGTGTAGCAAATGCAACTATTTTTCAGACAGAAAAAATAACTATGTTCAACATGTTCGAACTCATACAGGTAAGAGAACCTAAATTCTATTTCCCAAAATGTGACTTCCTTTAAACTTATAGCTCATGTAAATTGAACACATCTAAGAAAATACTACAGTTTCCCAAGGGAATTGAGGGTTTAGAAGAAAAAACAAAGCCTACTGATTAACTTCCTATAGTGTGTTGAACAAAAGTTTCAAATTTTTTTCTTCAAGATAGGGTTTCTGTCTATGTATCCTTGGCTGTCCTTGACTCACTTTGTAGACCAGGCTGGCCTTGAACTCACAGAGATCCACCTGCTTCTGCCTCTTGAGTGCTAGGATTAAAGGCGTGTGGTACCATACCCCGCAGCTTTCAAACTGTATCCCCATTCCTTTGTTTTTGCTCTTTTGAAAAAGAGATTCTATGTAGCTCTGGCTGTACTGAAATTCATGGTTGGCCTCAAATTCAGATCCCTCTGTCTCTGCCTCCACACTGCTAGAGTTAAAGGCATGCACCACTACAGCCGGCCCCTCCTGTTCTCCTTTTGAAAACAGGATCTCTAGTAGTCCAGCCTAGCCTTGAATTTACTCATCTGTAGCTGAGGATGCTTAATTTCTGATCTTTCTCCTTCTGCCTTCTAAGCAGTAGGATTGCAGACATGTGCCACTGGTTGGTTTATGAAGTAGGGAGTGGAACAGAGGGCCTCATGCATGCCAGATAAGACATGGCTCTCAGCTGAGCCATGCGTCCCTTTCCCCTTTTCTCACTTTATTTACTTTATGTGTATGAGTCGCTTTCCCTTATGTATATAACTGTACCATATGTGTGGAGTGCCTTTGGAGGCCAGAAGGGGCATTGGATTTCCTAGAATTGGCATATAGGAGGTTTGTGAGTGCCATGTGGGTGCAGAAAACTGAACCCTGAATCTTCTGCAAGAGCAGCCACTGCTTTTTACTGATGAGCCATCCTTAGCCCAGACTAGAAACCCTGCCAGTTGAAGCCATTTTCCTAAGAGAGCAAGCAAGCATACCTATGAGAACTAACTACTCTTTAGATAAGAAACGTTTGTTTAGCGTATCTCAGTGCCTACCGGCTATGAGGACTGGCCCAGAAGTATAAGTCTGGGATTCTGAAGAGGTTAATGTAGCATGCATCTGAGGAGGCTTCATGTTCCATCTCTAGCACCAAAAAGAAAAGTTTCAAGGGGGCTGGAGAGATGGCTCGGGTTAAGAGCACTGGCTGCTTTTCCAGAGGATCCGAGTTCAAGTCCAAGCACCCACGGGACAGCTCATAGCTATCTATAACTAGTTCCAGGGGACCCAACACTCTTAGTTAGACAGACATACATGCAGGCAAAACACCAAGGCACATAAAATAAAAGTAAATCATAAAGAAAAAATTCAAAAAAGAAGTGTAAAGACAAAACAAAACTTTGAGATAGGGTCTTGTCCTGTAGCCCAATTGTGGCAGTGAACTCCTGATTAGATTCTGGCTTCAGTCTCCCTGAGAGTTTCTTAAAAACAGGAGACGTTGCTAGAAGGTGGCTTCGTGGTTAAGAGTACTGGCTGCTCTTCCAGAGGCCCTGGGTTTGGTTTGGTTTCCAGCATCCATGTTGGGTGGCTACAAAACCTGTCGTTCTAGCTCCAAGGAATTCCACACCCTCCTCTGGCCTGTACACATGGCATATACGCATGAAAACACACAAAATCAGCATTTAAAAAGGTTTAAAAGAGTGCCAGGCATGGCACGCCTTTAATCCCAGCCCTTGGGAGGCATAGGCAGGCGGATCTCTGTGAGGACAGCCTGGTCTACAAAGTGAGTCCAGGACAGCCAGGGCTGTTACACAGAGAAACCCTGTCTCGAATAACCAAAAAAAAAAAAAAACCACTCAGGAGGCAGAGCCAGTTGGATATCTGTGGGTTCAAGGCTAGCCTGGTCTACAAAGCAAGTTCCAGGAAACACAGAGAAACCCTGTCTGGAAAAAAACAAAACAAAACAAAAAAGGGTTTAAATAGGAATGCGCATTGTCTCAGAAAATTATCAAAGATTTAGTCCCAGGGTTATTTGCTGTAAATGTATATAAGCGTCACAGAGCTCCTCTGCCTGTGTGGATTTCTCCGTCATGCCTTTTCTTTGAGTTTGTCTCACCACCTGTTCAGAGCAGTCTTCTCAGGTGGTACAGCCAAGTATCTGCCGATTTAGTGTCATTGTGACTTGAATCACATCACTGCTAAGAAAAATCTGCTTTTAAACTTTGTGGGAAGGAGAGATACTTGTTCTATCTATGTTTGTTTGCAGCTATCCCTTAAGGTTAATAAAGATGTCAGGAGGCTTCCTTGACCATGCAGGGTGTGTATATATGCTTAGAGATCTAATTCTAGATGGATTATCAGTGACTAGGAATAACTGAGAAGGTGCAGGCTGTGGTGGCTCACGCCTTTAATCCTAGAGCTCGAGACTGACTGAGCCAGGCAGATCTGGAGGCCAGCCTGGTCTACAAAGCGAGTTCTGGGATAGCCAGAACTACACACAGAAAAACTCTGTCTTGAAAAATCACACACACAAACACACACAAAAGTAAAGAAAAAAAGATGAGATGGCAGTGGCTGAGCCTGCTTAATTCCTTGCCCCCCCTCCCTTTCATTTTAACAATTGAGACAGATCTCTGAAGTCTAGGCTAGCTCTTGATTCCTGGCAGTCAGTCCTTCCTTAGCTTCCAAGGAGTGAGGTACTCAGTAGTGTCGATTTTTTTTTTTGTTTTGTTTTCAAAATAACCTCTGGTTATAGAATCCATTGTACCATTTGTTCTAAGTATACAGCAGTGTTTTTATTCTCTTGATAGTGGTGCTGCCATTACTGTGGTACTTTCATAAGACATTCTCACCATTCCGGAGAAGAAATTATAGCTGGATGAGAGAGAGAGGCAGGAGGGTCTCTGAGTTCAAGACCAGCCCGGTCTGTCACATAATGAGGTCTATGGATTTTCAGCTTCTCTCTGGGTTGCTTAGGTCATACCTGTCATGATGGTATTTGAGAGGAGCGCAGGAGCTCAAGGCTGATCTGTTAGAGGCAAGCCTTTGGCTGCATAACCCTCATCCCAAAGCCACTTAGTAGTGGCGTAATCTCTTCTGGTTCCTCCTCAGTCTCTCCTCATCAGTTACCTACTTCATTTTGTGGTGATGGGGACCCACCTCAACTCCAAACTGCCCTTTTGTCTTTGGGTCCTGAGTGCATAGATTACAGGCCTGTGCCACCAAGCCCATACTTGTTTTGTGAGACAAGGGTTTGTTCAATAGCAGCTGGGGTCTGACCTGAGTTCTAGATAGAAGTCCTGCTTCAAGGTAACATGTCTAGGATGACCCTGGCCAGCCTCTGACTCACCATCATGCCTGAGCCTTCTGATACCAAGACAAGCAAAGTTACACACCAAGGAGATGGATATACTTAGTTTTACTTGAAGAATTGCATCTTGGCTGAGAGTTTGATGCTATAGGGCATCTTTTTTTTTTTAAGATTTATTTATTTTTATGAGAATTGGTGTTTTTGCCTGCCTGTGTGAGGGTGCCAGATCCCATGGAACTGGAGTTATTTATAGACAGTTGTGAGCTGCCATGTGGGTGCTGGGAATTGAACCTAGGTCCTGGAAAAGCAACCAGTACTTCTCCATCTGAGCCATCTCCAGCCCAGAGCATCTTCAACATTTATCAGAGTTGATGAATTTTTTTTTAAAGAATCACTCAACACTGGCAGTGCTACTTTGCATATGGTGACAAAGTGCATAATTGTAGGAGTGTGCTATGGGCTATTTCAGAAAAGGTTGGAAATTCTCTGGTCTCAAGCTGAAAATTTGTTTAGGGATTTTTGTTTTTGTTTTTTTAACTCCAGTTTGTGACTGTGCATGGTGGTGCACACCTTGAATCCCAGTGAGTTCCAGGACAGTCAGGGCTACACAGGAGAAACCCTCCCTCTTTGAGGTGGGAGGGACTGGAGGGTAGGGTTGGGGGGCGAAAGGGGACAAATCAAAACAAAAACTCAAGTCTCCTAAGAGCAAATACTTTAATCCAGTCTACTCTACAGATACACTAATTTTTTTACCTACAGGCAGTAGGGAAGTGCTGAAAGGGTTTGGAATCTGTAATGGGAACATTGTGTCACTTCACAGTACAGTAAAAACACTGCAGTTCCTAACCACTGGTCTGCAGTGCGAGGCAGGTTATGCACTGCTGCATGCACTAGCAGTGTCCTGAGTGCATTCAGAGCTACAGAGAGTACTGCCAGCAGCACCTCAGATTCTATTCTATTATTACTTTGTAGTCCTGGGGCTATGCAAATCAGGCTGACCTGGAACTCACAGAAATCCACCTGCCTCTACTTCCCAGTTCTGTGATCAAAGGCTTGAGCGCTTCACCTGGCCTAGTCTTTGAATTGATTTTAGTTCTTCAGAAGCATTTTGTTGTTGCCGGTTGTTTTGTTTTTTTGTTTTTTTTTGGTTTTTTCGAGACAGGGTTTCTCTGTAGCTCTGGCTGTCCTGGACTCGCTTTGTAGACCAGGCTGGCCTCGAACTCACAGAGATCCGCCTGCCTCTGCCTCCCGAGTGCTGGGATTAAAGGCGTGCGCCACCACCGCCCGGCAGTTGCCGGTTGTTTTTGAAGCCCACTGTTTGTTAAGGGAAGACTGCTTGGATCTTAGCCCGTGATGAACAGTGTGTATCAACCAATTGTTAAACTAGCTGTCTAGGCTATCTTATCTAGATACCGCATGCTTGTTTAACAGCTTTTCTTAAACTTCAGATCTAATTTAAAATAGCTAAGTTTGGGGCTGGAGAGATAGTTTACTGTGTGCTGTTTGTGCAGAGGACCTGAATTCAGTTCCCAGCACACAAGTTTTACAGCTGCCTGCCACTCCAACTCCGTGGCAGTCCTGCAGCCTGGTCTCAGCAGGCACCTGCACATACCCACACATGGACACATGGAGAAACCATTTCTCTGGAAATATTGACAACAAAACAAAAAAATAGGCCAGGCATGGTGGAGCACCATGGCTTTCATCTCAGCCAAAGCATGCAGACCTACCTAGGTTTGTAGCCAGCATATAGCCTTTTTTTGTTTTGTTTTCAGTTTTTCTTTCAAGGCAGGTTTCTCTGTATAGACCAGGCTGTCCTGGAACTCAGAGATCGATTTGCCTCTATCTCCCTAGTGCTGGGATTAAAGGTGGGTGCCACCACACTCAGCTGGAGCCAGCATGGTCTTGTAGTTCCCTTTCAGACCAGTCAGGCCTACATAGTAAGACTAAAAAATGTGAAGAAAGAAAAAACTTTAAATTCTTGGTATGATGACTCCCACGTAGGTAGAGAGCTGAAAGTTGAGGTCATCTATATCTGCCTGTCTATGTCCGAGTGTCCGAGCTACCTATCTAGTTCAGGTTAGCCAGGGCTACACAGTGAGACTTGGCCACAGTCAGTCTCCCTTTAAAAAGACTCAGGGAATGACCAATTCACTGTAACAACTGTGGTTCATTGGATCAAATTCCTGTTGGTTTAGACTAATGGGGACCGTGATAGACAATATGTAGAATGCTATGAGCACTAGAGTACTTCTTTGACTTAGTAATTCTATTTATCAGCCAACTATGTATTTATTTATACCCTCAGAACTGTTAGATTGTTGAAGAATTTAGCAGGTTTGCAAAGCTACATGTGGTTTTCTCTTTTCTGTAGTCCCAATACTCCAGAAGTGGAGGCCAGGGGATCTTGAGTTCAAGGTCAGGCTGGGCTAAACAATGAAACCCTGTCCCAGAACCAAGAAGGAACAACAACAAAAAACTTGCAAAAGAGCTAAAGTAGTCTTAACAAGAAATTTCATTTTATTGAAGAATAGTTCTAATAGAAAAAAAATAACAAGGAAAACATTCCTTTTTTTTTTTTTTAAGTGATTTTACTTTTAGCAGGCATAATAACCCTCACTTTTAGTCCTAGCACTTGGGAGGCAGAGGCAGGTCTGGTCTCTAAGGAGATCCAGTGCTACATGTTGAGTCCCAGTTTGGAAAACCAACCCACCAAACAACAACAAAGGTTTTAATTGTAATTATGTGTGTGTGGGTGGAGACCTTAGTGCATATTCCCTTGCACAGGAAGTGTTGGGCTTCCCATGTGGTCATTATTTATTTAATTTTAGCTTGTTGAGACATAGTTTGTCTTTGTACCCTTAGCTGCCTGGAACTTGCTATGTAAACAGTCCAGCCTTGAACTGGAGAGATCCACCTGCCTCTGCTTCCCCATTGCTAGGATTAAAGGCCAGTGGCACCATGCCCAACTTTTATTAAGATTTTTTTTAACTTGTTTGTTTTTGCATCTAAGTGCAGGTGCCCTCAGGCCAGAGGTGTTGGGTCCCCTGGAGCTGTAGTTAACAGGCCATGTGAACCACTTCCTGTAGGTACTGGGAGCTGAACTTGGAAGCTGTGTGTGCTCTTAGTGGAAGAACTCTCTCTCAACCTCCCCCACTTCCTTTGAAAAGATTTATTTTAATTTTGTTCTTTGTGAGTGTATGTTACATGTGTGTGGATGCCTGTGAACCCTATAAGAGCATAGGCCCCCTTAGAGCTGAAGTTACAGGTGGTAGGTACTGGAAACTAACAAACTCCTTTGGAAAAACAGTTGTTTTTAAATGCTGAGTCATCTCTCCAGCCCCCACAATTTTTTTTTTTTTTTTTTTTTGCTGTTGTTTTCTTGAGACAGGGTTTCTCTGTATAATTACCCTGGCTGTCCTGGAATTCTATCTGTAGACCAGGTTAGCCTTAAACTCACAGAAATCCTCATGCCTCTGCGCCTCCAGTGCTGGGATTACAGCTGTGCACCACCGCGCCCTGCTGTTGGGTTTTTTTGGTTTCTGGTTTTTTGGTTTTTTTTTTTTTTTTTTTTAATAGTGTCATCATATACCTCAGGCTGAACTTGAATTCCAGATTTCCCTACTTTAGCTCCTGGGTACTGAGAGTATAAGCATATGTGGTCACACCTACCTTAATGGTTGTTTTACATGGGGGACTATCTTAGCCATTATGTAACTTCAAGCCTTTTAGGGTTTTTTGGGGGGAGGGGGAAACAGGGTTTCTCTACATAGCCCTGGCTGTTCTGGAACTCAGATTCCCCACCTGCCTCTATTTCCTGAGAGCTGGGATTAAATGTGGGGGGACACCATGCCCAACTTTCTTTTTAAACAGTGCTGGAGATAACTCAATGTTTTCCATATTCTGAACATACTCTACTTCTGAGTGTGGAAATGTACCATTTTGTCTGTCTCTTCATTAGTTTGAATGTTCGAGTTGCTTGAACTTTGGGCATTAATGTCTTATGTTAGTTACTTCCCTTCCTTTTTGGAGTCTTGGGGATGAACTCAGGATGACACCTTGGTGGCAAGCAAGTAAGTGCCTTTGCCTGAAGGCAGCCTTGAAAGCCCTGAGTTTTCTTTTCTTTTCTTTCTTTCTTTCTTTTTTTTTTTTTTTTTCTAGACAGGGTTTCTCTGTGTAACAGTCTGGCTGTCTTGGACTCAATTTGTAGACCAGGCTGGCCTCGAACTCACAGAGATCTGCCTGCCTCTGGCTCCCGAGTGCTGGGATTAAAGACATGCACCACCAACGCCTGGCTAGCCCTGAGTTTTCTTAACATAGCTGGGCTGGTGGCACAGGCCTGTAATTGTGATTTGGGAGGCTGAGGCAGGCAGATCACAAGTTCAAGGCCCACCTTGGCTGCAGAATGAGTTAAAGGCCACTTGGCGAACTTCCTGAGACTCTCCATGGATTTGTTAGTGTTAAGTCACTGACAACTAAGTAGCTTCATCTGTCCACAATCTGTACCACATTCTAATTGGACACTTAGGGACTATTTCATATTAATGTGGATTTATTGTTTATATGAATGTACAGTCTCTCTGGCTAGTTTGGAACTCATAGATCACATGTCTTTCCATGGAGTTTGGGATTAAACCATGTTTATGCCCTACTCAAACCTCCGTGATCTTCCTTCCTTCCTTCTTTTCCTTTCCTCCCTCTCCCTCTCTCCCTCTCTCTCTCTCTCTCTCTCTCGTGTTTTAAGACAGGGTTTTTCTCTTGTCTGTTCTGGAACTAGCTCTGTAGACCAGGCTGGCCTTGAACTCAGAGATCCTCCTGCTCTCTTGAGTGCTGGGATCAAAGTCATATGCCACCATGGTCCTCTACCACGTGATTTTTTTTTTTTTTTTTTTTTTTTTTCGCAAAAACCCCTCCTCCCTGAAGTGTTTTTTTTTCTTCCCCCCCCCCCCCCCCTTTTTCTCAAGACAGGGCTTCTCTGTGTAATAGCCCTGGTTGTTCTAGACTCTTTGTAGACCAGGCTGGCCTTGAATTCACAGAGATCTGCTTGGCTCTGCCTTCGGAGTGCTTGGATTAAAGGCTTGTGCCACCACGCCCAGCTCTCTCTCTCTCTTTTTATAGACAGGGTGTCATGTATTGAAAGCTAGCCTCTAGCTTTTGATCGTCTTGCTTCCGCCCCAGCACTGGGATTGTAGGTATGTGCTGGCACACTTGGCTAGAATTGCTATATCAGGGTACTGATTTCAAATGGTTGAGTCTTCATTAATTGATCATTTCCCTTGTGTTAGGACTTGAACTCAGTGTTTCATATATGCTAGGTAGGTTCTAAAGCTTACATGTATGAGTGTTTGGTCTGCATGCATGCATGTGTACAACATTCATGTCTGAGGAAGTCAGAAGAGGGGCTCATACTGCATCGTCATAGATGGTTGAACTACTATATGGTAACTGAGCTGGAAATCTCTGCAAGAGAAGCAATTGCTCTTTTTTATTTTTTGGGTTTTGAGACAGAATTTCTCTGTCTAACAGCCCTGGCCATATGTAGAAAAATGACTAATTAAATTATTAGTTAGCATTTAGATTATCATTAATTGGTTCAGCGGCTGTTAATCCTTAACCTGCCATTATAAATGAGCATATAGACACTGGATGGATTTTAACAAGCCTTGGCTTGGATTGTGCAATCTTAGCCCATCTCAGCTAGCTCATAATTCTATTACTCAAATTTGACCCCATATATACATTACATCCCTTTTGACTGCTATTCTCCAAGATATGCCGATGTTCCAGGCCATGTGGAACTCACTATGTAGACTAGGTTGGTCTCAAACTCACAGAGATCCACCTGCCTCTGTGCTGGGATCAAAGGCATGTACCATGACGCCCAGCAGCAGTTGCTCTTAACAGATCCACCTCACTGGCCCTGGCATTTGTTTTTGACTCTCCTTGGGGTCACACTGCACAACTCTTAGCTGATGATGTCTCCAGCTCATCCTCTTTCCCCCTCCCCAGTGTGAGGATTACAGGTGCTGTGTTCTACCACTCAGGTCTACTGTATTTACACTTATAAAATGGGATTAGCTGACTGATGCTACCAATAATAGGAGAAAAATAATTTTGTTGGAATTACCAAGCTATGGTTGTGGTGGCTCATACCTTATGATCTTGGCTGCAGGGGTCATTCATGCTAGTCTGGGCTTCATAAAACCATGCCCTGAAAAGAATTCTATTCCCCTCACACAGCAATTTAAATACAATAAAAGTATTCAAGTAGAAATTGTTCAGGTGGCACAGTCCTGTGACCTGGGATATTTGGGAGATTGAGCGAGTATGATCACAAGTCAATTGTCAGCTTAAACACTTTACAAAATAAAACAGCTGGAGATACATTCTTTCTTGGCATGGATATATAAACCTGTATTCAGGCGAGATAGGAGAATTGAGTGTTTTGGCTAGCCTGGACTACCAAGGAGAACCTGTTTCAAAAACTAAAACAAGGCTGGGCGGTGGTGGTGCACGCCTTTAATCCCAGCACTTGGGAGGCAGAGGCAGGCGGATCATTGTGAGTTCGAGGCCAGCCTGGTCTACAAAGCGAGTCCAGGACAGCCAGAGCTGTTACACAGAGAAACCCTGTCTTGGAAAAACCAAAACAAACAAAATTCAGTCAGACCAACCCCAAAACCTGAAATACCCAAAAGTGTGCGGGAGGGAATAGTTACTCTGCTTAGAATTGATTTTGGTTTATGTTACATCTTAAACACTGTCATTTTAATTTTATAGGAGAACGCCCTTATAAATGTGAACTTTGTCCTTATTCAAGTTCTCAGAAGACGCATCTGACGCGACACATGCGTACTCATTCAGGTTGGTAAGAAATGCTGACTTCCACTATTTTAGTAAACTGTCATTTTTATTTATTTCAGCATTATAAATTATCTTTATAAAGAATTTCTTTTAGAACTGAAACTGAGTTGTTTATAACTTACTGTTCGTTTTTTCAAGACAGGGTTTTTCTTTGTAGCCCTGGCTATCCTGGAACTCACTCTGTAGACCAGGATCTCACAGAGGTCCACCTACTTCTGCCTCCTGAGTGCTAGGATTTAAATATGACACCATGCCCAGCATCTCACTGTTTTGGGAGTGTGGATTTTGTTTTTCTTAGATGTGATTTTGTTATGTAACTGCTGCTCCTCTGCTCCTCACAGAGATCTACCTGCCTCTGCCTCAGAAGTGTTAGGATGAAAAGTGTGTGCTACTGTGCCAGGCCTCAAAAAAAGCAAAACTGAAATGGGAAAGGGGAGGATAAATGAGGGTTCTCATAGATCAAACTCCAGAACTAAGCAGATATGAAGCTGTTTGCATACTTTTGCCGGGAGGCCTTTCTTGGTTTTTCTTTCTGAAATTTTATTAATAGTATATGAGTATTTTGCATGATAGTGCACCAGGTGGGTGCAGTGCCCGTGGAGGGCAGAAGAGGGCGGCAGATCCCCTGGAACTGGAGATACAGATGGTCAGCTACCAAGTGGGGCTGGAAACTAAGCTTGGGTTCTCTGCTGTTGAATTAATTATTGTTACTGGTATTTATGTTATAGTTAATTGCTTGGCAGTGTTAATCCTTAATGCACAATTATAAATGATCACACTGAGACACCTGACGGATTTTAATAAAAGCCTTAGCCTGGATCGAGCAGTCTTAGCTCATCTAAACTAGCTCATAATCCTATTCCCCAAATAAAACCGCAGTATATACATATGTTCCCTTGAACTGTTATTCTCCATGCTATGCCGATGTTCCAAGCCATGTGGAAGGATGGTCTTCTGTCTAACCCATGGCGTCCTCCCCTTTCTACCTGCCTTCACCTCCCAGGAGGTGGGATTAGAGGCATGAAGTATCAACCCAGTTCAGTGGTGCTGAGAGGACTGAGTTACAGAATAAGTTTAAAGAAAATGATGGGCAGTCCAACGCATTGACTTACAAAAAGTCTTACAAGGCTGTATGGTCATGGCCACTGCTCCCAGCCAGTCGCTGTTCTCATGATGTAAGCGACCAGGTTAAAAAGTAGACTTTAGCCGGGCGTTGGTGGTGCACGCCTTTAATCCCAGCACTCCGGAGGCAGAGGCAGGCGGATCTCTGTGAGTTCGAGGCCAGCCTGGTCTACAAAGTGCATCCAGGACAGCCAGGCTGTTACACAGAGAAACCCTATCTCGGAAAAAAAGTAGATTTGGGGGGCTGGATAGATGGTACAGTACTTCAGAGCCCTTAACTGCTCTTAGAGGGGACTTGGGTTCAGTTTCCAATCCAGATTAGATGGCTCATAATTGCCTACAGTTACATTTTCAGGGAACCTGATGCTTTTTGGCCTCTGAGGGCATTTTCATGTGCCTGATGTGCAGAAGCTCATGCAGGAACACTCACATACACAAAAGTAATGAGTAAGTCTTTTAAAAGTATGTATTGATGCCTTCTACATTACTTAACAAGTAAGGGTGCTTGCTGTCAAGTTCAGTCCCCTAGACCCCTGTGGTGGAAGGAGAGAGAACCAACTCTCTTCAGGTTGGCTTCTGACAGCTTCTCGTGTTCTTTTGTATGTTTATGCTCTAACACAAACACATACATGGAGTAAAAAGAGCAAAAGTTCCTGGTATACTGATACATGTTTGTAATCCTGCCTCTTGAGAGGTTGAGGGAGGAGGTGGGTTGAAAAATCAAGCCATTCTAAGCCATAATACTGAATGAACCCAGGCAACATAGTGGGGTTATCCTCAGAAAATCCAAGGGCCAAAAAATAAGTAAATGAAGGTTAGCCTGGGAGGTCTTGAATAGATTGTGTCATTTTTGGCTGTGACTGAGTCTTGGTGAACACTTTTGGACAGGGTACCCTCTACCAGATTTAGAACACATACCCCGTAGGGCACGTGTGCTAAATTCTTGCTGTTTGAGAAAATCAGTAACCTGGCCCTTCAGGAGCATGATTACCTTAGATCTGTGCAGCACAGGTGGGTATTGAGTTTATGGAACCATTGCTTGTTTTTTTTTTTTTTTTGTTTTTTTTTTTGGTTTTTCGAGACAGGGTTTCTCTGTATAACAGCTCTGGCTGTCCTGGACTCGCTTTTGTAGACCAGGCTGGCCTCGAACTCACAGAGATCCGCCTGCCTCTGCCTCCCAAGTGCTGGGATTAAAGGCGTGCGCCACCACCACCCGGCTTCCATTGCTTGTTTGAATGGAGATAAATTACATGGGTACTAGGGCTAGGGAAGTTTCCAGGCTAGCATGGTGAGGCCCTGGGCTGGGTCCCTAGTACCTCCACCATAAAACAAGACTTGTAGTCCAAAAGAAAAAATTAGCCAGGCATGGTGGCTCATACTTGTATAAGATATCTTAACTTCTTTTTTTTTTGGTTTTTCAAGACAGGGTTTCTCTGTATAACAGCCCTGGCTGTCTTGGACTCACTTTGTAGACCAGGCTGGCCTCGAACTCACATAGATCCCCCTGCCTCTGTCTCCCAAGTGCCGGGATTAAAGGTGTGTACCACCACTGCCCGGCTATTAATCTTAGCATTTTGAGAGACCAAGGCAGGAGGATTAACTGAGTTTGAGGCCAGTCTGGGCTTCGTAGCAAGACCACCGAATGGATACATGTACACTGGATATCAAATACTAGGGAGGAAGAGTGTAAAATACTTTTTAAAACAGCATCTTCAAGTGTACACCTGTAATCTCAACACTTGGAAATGAAGTTTGAAGCTGATTTGGTCTACACAGCAAGTTCCAGACCAACCAGGGCTCCATGGCAAGATCCTGTCCCAAGAAAACAAAATATCACAGAGATATGCATGGTAGCTCACGCTGTAATCTGCATAGAGACAGGAGGTTAACCCCAGTTATAAGTGATATGTTGATGTAACCCCAAGTTAATTATTTTTATACATTTGATCATGTGTTTTTCCTTCATCCAGTTCTCCCAAATGATTACCTATGTCTCATCTTTGTGTTCTTGCTCTTTCTGGCTTAACCTTTCTTACTTTTAGTGTGTCTTAGATTGTGTGTGGATGGATGGGTAGAAGTGGTTGCTGGATCCTTTGGAGCTGGAGTGTACAGGTGTGTGTTAGCTACTTGATGTAGGTGCTGGGATCCGAACTCTGAACTCCAGGAGTGCCTCAAGCCTAGATTTTACCTGTTTTATCTTAGTAATATAACTTTAAATAAAATTAAAGCTACACCAGGTGTGGTGGCGTATTCCTTTAATCCCAGCACTCAGGAGGCAAAGGCAGGTGGATCTCTGAGTTCAAGAACAGCCTGGTCTGGTCTACAGAGTGAGTCCAGGACAGCCAGGGTTGTTACACAGAGAAACCCTGCTTCGAACCCCCTCCCCCCAAATTAAAGTTATATTATATTTCTATTATACTCTGTTACTTTAGGTGAGTAATAAGAGTGTGGAACTTGGCCATGTTGTAGGCTCTGACTTGAATTGACTTGGATCACCCTGTTTTTAAAGTGCTGGCATCTGCTAAGCATTGGCTTAACTAGTCAGCTTCTCTCCAGGCTCTCAACATTCTTGTTAGGCTTCCCTCACTGTCTGGCCTGGAGCTGAATCACTGTGCTCGTGTTGATCATGCTGGCCTCGAACTTAGAGTTTCTCCTGTTCTGCCTTCCAAGAGCTAGGACTAAATGACTACTCTACCATGTCTAGCCTTGCCAAGTTTTCTTGATCTTCTGTGCTTACTATATTGATGTACTTGGAGTGTCTTCCTAAGCTACTCCTAAATTGGAGTACTCATTAAATTGGCCTACTTACAAATGTTACTATTTTTGGGTGCTTCCTGATTCATTCTCCAAGGTCAGTTGGATGCTGTCTCAGGAGGGATTAGCCGGGCATTATGGTACCACCTTTAATCCCAGTATTTGTGAGGCAGAGGCAGACAGATCTCTGAGTTCAAGGCTAGTCTGGTCTACAGAGTCCAGGACAGCCAGGCTTATTGAGAAACCCTGTCTTGAAAAAAGAATGTTGCGATTACAGGTGTGTGCCACCATGCCTCATTTCATGTGGAACTGGGGGGTGAGTCTAGGGCTTGGCGTTTTGTTTTGGAGACAGGTCTCATGTAGCTCAGGATGGCCTATTTTTAATGTAGCTAGAGGAGACCTTGAACCCTGTCCTCCAGAGTGTTAGTATTATAGACAGGAATACCAGGCCTGGCCTTCCTTGTTTTGCCCATACGGGAAGGTACCAGTTGGTTTTAGTGACAATTACAGGTAATGCATATAGCATGCCTGCTCTCTTTGTTAACTATTTCACACTGATCATATGATTGCTCACAAGACTTGGTAAAGATACTGTCTTCAAGGTCTCATAGCAAGCACTTGCAGAGCTCATTTGCTTTTCCTGACAGTCTAACTGTAGAAATGATTTTTAACCACTATGCCACCTATCTGCATCCATCCTGTCTATATGGTAAGCAAATGTTTGTTTCTGTGTAGAGCATTCATTTCTGGCGAGGGCACTCTAGGGCCAAGTGTAGAGAAATGTAAGAAAACCTCCCACAACCTGTCTGCAGATTTGGGTCAAGCCCAGGGCCCTGTGTTTGCCAGGCAAGTGCTTTGTACATTCTTAGGCTTTAATGTTTTTTTGTTTTGTGTTTTCTTCACATTTTGAGATAGGCTCTTGCTACATTGCCTATATTGTCCTCAAATATAGTGGTCCTCTTATCTTAGGCTTTTGAGTAGCCACAGATTTTTTTTTTTTCCAGACAGGGTTTCTCTGTGTAGCTCTGGCTCTCCTGGAATTCTATGTAAATCAGGCTAGCCTTGAACTCATAGAGATCCAACTGCTTCTGCCTCCTGAACGCTGGAATTAAAGGCTAAAGGTGTGCACCACCACACCCAGCACAACAGACCTTTCTAATGGTGTAACCTATAATATTGTCATAGTTAAGTTTCATGTCTAATTTTGTTTATGGAAAACTTGGATAATAATGAATGAAGATGTTTGAAAGATTAATTTTCACAAATGTCAATTTCCATTTCTCTACTATGCATTCCATTGGACCTGTGGGGTATGGATACCAATTGGTAATATTTACTAGAGTGTGATCTAGTTGGGTATGTATTCAGGTCGAAATTTTTTTTAATGCTTTTAATTTTGGGGTGGGTGGGCTCTGGTTTTCTTTATGTCTGTGATTCTGTCTGCTTGTGTCACATACCGTATCTATTTGTATGCCAGTGCTCCTTTAGTTAGTCTGTGATTCTGTCTGCTTGTGTCATATACCGTATCTATTTGTATACCAGTGCTCCTTTAGTTAGTCTGTGAT
>CAJQZJ010034136.1:3210376-3241283 GCA_907164525.1 Lophiomys imhausi
GTATCTATTTGTTACCAGTGCTCCTTTAGTTAGTCTGTGATTCTGTCTGCTTGTGTCACATACTGTATCTATTTGTATACCAGTGCTCCTTTAGTTAGTTTCTTTGCCCCCTTTTTTTTAATAGAGAAGTTTAGATGGGAAGAAATCACTGTAAGTTTTCTAGTTGACCTCAGCCTAATTTTTGCTTATAAACACTCACTCTGCCATTAGAAAAACTTGCTGAGTGTTGCTTCATAACCTTAGAATGGTTAAAAGTTAAAGTGTGCTCCCTCAGGCTAACAGAACCTTAAAACTTAGACCTACAGCTTAGGACTGTAGCTCAAAGTTAGATTCCACTCCTAGGTTTACCTTACAAATGTATGTGTTTTATCTTGTGTTAAATTTTACTTTTGGTTAAAGGAATTCTAGAGGGTGGGGGGACAAAAATTAGAGCCATTTTCTCTTGGAGTAGCTTTGTGGCTGAGTTAGCCTCCAGAGGCTCTTGAACTGTAGGAGCATCTCCTGTTTCCCTGTGGAGCCTGGTCCTGAGCTGACTTTGTATAAAGGGTTTTGAAGATGATGGTTGACTGAGTTGACTACTGTTCTGAGAATCAAGACTCCAGCCCAGATAAGGAAGCTTATACAAATGAATATGGAAAATATAAGGTGCATGATCAAATCTTTTCAATAAATGGACTTTGTGGTTATTTTACAATTAAAACTCCAGTGTGTTTTTTATCTCTTGTAACATCTCTTCTTTACCTTTAGGTGAGAAGCCATTTAAATGTGATCAGTGCAGTTATGTGGCCTCTAATCAGCATGAAGTGACCCGACATGCAAGACAGGTTCACAATGGGCCTAAACCTCTTAATTGCCCTCACTGTGACTACAAAACAGCAGATAGAAGCAACTTCAAAAAACATGTGGAGCTGCATGTTAACCCGAGGCAGTTCAACTGCCCTGTGTGTGACTACGCAGCTTCCAAGAAGTGCAACCTTCAATATCATTTCAAATCTAAGCACCCCACCTGTCCCAGCAAAACAATGGATGTCTCAAAAGTGAAACTAAAGAAAACCAAAAAGCGAGAGGCTGACTTGCATAATAACTCCAATTCTAATGAAGAGTCAGAGCAAACAAAAACAAAGGGGGATGTATCTGGAAAGAAAAACGAAAAACCCATAAAGGTAGAGAGGAAAGATGTTTCAAAAGAGAAGAAGCCTTGTAGCAGTGTCTCGGTGGTCCAGGTAACTACCAGAACCAGGAAATCAGCGACAGAGGTGAAGCACACAGTTGTACCTACAGGAAACAATTCAGAAAAATCCTGTAAAGCCAAGAAAAACAAAAGGAAAATGGATGCTGAAGCCCATTCCTCGGGTGATCCTGTGAATGAGGAGCCAGGGACAAAAAAGAAAAAGAAGATACAAAGTAAACCCAAAAATAGTGCCGAAGTGCCAAAGGGTGACAGCAAGATGGAGGAGAGTAAGGGGGACAATAAAAAAGAAAATGCTTCCATTAAGAAAGGTGCAAAGAAGAAAACTCCAAAAGGCAAAGCAAGTAAAAAAGGCAGCACCAAGCCTGTGCAGAAGAAGCCGCCTCCCTCCCAGCCTGCTCAGGTGGGGGTGTCTCCCATTCACACGCTCCCTGAGGTGGCAGTCACCCTGACAGGATCCACTCAGACAGAGCTTCCTTCACCCATGGATATTGCTCAGACAGGGCCTCCTCAGGTGGAGCCTCCTCCTCCCGCACAGCCTGCTCAGGTGGAGCTGCCGTCTTCCATGGAGCCTCCCCAGATAGAACCGCTTCCTCCTGGGGAGATGCCTCAGATGGAGCCTCCTCTCATGGAGCCTCCCCAGGCAGAGCTGCCTCCTCCCAAGTGTCAGAAAGAGCTGCCTTCTGCCATGGAGCCTGCTGAGATTGAGGTTGCCCAGACAGTTCTTACTCTTGTGGGATCTGTTCAGAAGGCGCCTCCCCCTGTCCTGGAGCCACCTCTTCAAGTCAAGCCAATTACCAAAAGGTCATCTCCCCGAAAAGATAATAGAAAGGAGCAGTTGAGCCCGCAGAGTGAGGCGGTGCGGCAGGAGCAGGTCCTCATTGAAGTCGGCTTAGTGCCTGTTAGAGACAGACGGCTTCTAAAGGAAAACAAGAGTGCTGAGGGTCCTCCAGCCCCACCATCGCCACTGCCAAAGGGAAACTCAGAAGGAGGAGAGGCACCTGAGGACCAAAAGACAGTCTCTGACGGGGAAGGGAATGAAAGAGCCCCCCTCATGGAAGTAGAAACAGAGGAAGCTAGTGAGGGTGTAGCTGAGCTAGCTGCTCCCAAGGAGTCTGCCAGTGTTTCATCCTCTGAGCAAAACTCGAACGCGCCAGATGGTGAAACATTACAGGAGTGTCAGACTGGAGTTTGTCAAATGGAGGTGGCCTCAGAGCAGAGCACAGCAGACAGTGTCCCTGTGACAGACTCCACAGTTGAGCCCATGTCACCACTTACCACATCGGTGGACCGTGAAGCAGCCCCACCAGCTGTGATGGCCTCACCTCCCATCACTTTGGCCGAACACGAGTCTCAAGAACTTGATGAAGACGAAGGGATCCATAGCCACGATGGCAGTGACCTGAGTGACAACATGTCAGAGGGCAGCGACGATTCGGGGCTGCATGGGGCTCGGCCAGCGCCCCAAGAGGCGAGCTCAAAAAGTGGAAAGGAAGGGTTGGCAGTTAAGGTAATTGAGGGAGAGTTTGTTTGTATTTTCTGTGATCGTTCTTTTAGGAAGGAGAAAGATTACAGCAAACACCTCAATCGCCATTTGGTTAACGTGTACTTCCTTGAAAAAGCCGCAGAGGGGCAGGAGTAGTTGAACCACGGAAGAATTGTAGTTCAGAGTCTGCAAGCATGCCTCTACTTTTAGTTCTTTTATGACAGTAGACGAGCCTAAACCTGCTTTAGGTAGTGTCCAGTGCTGAGTTTATGTGACATTCTTTTTGTTACGACTGTATGTCTGTTTAGTGACTTACATAAATCTCAGCAGATCCTAGGGGGTTAAAACAGATACCTAAATCTGTTAGCTTGTGCAGTCAGGGGAGAGAAGGGCAAGATGGCAGAGCCCTCTGCGCTGTCCGCCTGCAGCCTGTCAGTTTCCTCTGCTCTTTTCACTTTAGTTCCTATTTTTACTTCCTTGTTTAGATAAACATTGGCTTAGTAAAGTACTTGAAAATTTTGCCTGCTTTATATAAATAAAGTTAGCACTTTACAGTTTCTTTAGAGTTGAGAAAAGACATTTAAATTGAAGAAAAATCCTCAACAGTGGACATGTAATTGCTTCCTGACTTACGATCAATGATCAATATTTTGCATTTATATGTTAATCGTACAGAAAGTGATTTTTGGTATTTGTTATTTCGGTGCTTTGCTGACTTAAGATGTTGCACATGGTTCTTGTTTCTGTTTCTTTAACCTATGCAGTTAATCCCCCTAATAGCATTGTGTTAAATAGTAACACTTTATACGTATATATGCATGGTTTTTGGTTTTGCTTTTTTTTCCTTATTGGAGGGATTTTTTTTTAGGCATGTTTGCAAACGGGCCGCTTTTCTTTGATGCAATTGTCTTTTTTGCAGAACAATAATGTGCAAGTTTATGAACAATGGAACATGCAGGTTCAATCCATTGTGATGTTTTTGTTTTTTAAATTTTAAAAATTTTAATTTTCACCTCTTTTATCTATGGCAGAATTGGTTTTGTATAAGTTATTTTTGAATGGTGAGCACATGTGTAGATCCACGGCTCTTCAGTCTGATTTTTGTAATAAGCCAGGAGATGGCATATTGAGCAAAATTGAATCTCAGAATATCAGCCACCAGAGTTATTTTGCTGTTTCTAGTTGATCTCTTGCAGAGTGGTAAATTGGCCTTTAAACAAGAGTTTATTTTTTCAGTAGATGGCTGGTGTTGGGGTGGCTACTCAAGTGAGTAAAGAATTCCAAGTGATACTTGGAAGCATCAAAGCTGGAACCTTCAAACTGTAGATGACTTGTGAGAAGGCTGTTGTGGCCGCGTGGCTAGTCTAGGCTGGAGGTGCTGAGGTCTAGCAGACAGCTGCTGCATCTTCCTTGCAGAGCGGCCCTGAAAAAGGCTGATGGTGATCAAGTGCAGTCCAGAGCTTAAGAATCACACTTCTCAGGGATCTCTAGGAACTCGTGGGTGTCCTCGCTCACTGTCCCTATGAGAGCTTCTGTTCAAGAGAGGCCTCGGGTGGACTGTAGCTATCCTGGTGTTCCTCTGGGGACACTGTATGAGAAACTGCATGTGCCCCAGAACCAGTTCTCTGGGTTCTCTGACCATTGCCAGAGCATGAAAGACCCCAACGTGGGATGTTTCTTACTGGTTGTAGTAAACTAAGTATGATCCCAACTGGGGATTGTGACATTTTGATGGTCATAGTCTGTTTTGAAATAACCTCTGTGTACTTCATTTATTTTCTTTTTTTACCTGGCGATCTCTGAGCAGGCTTCAGATTTTGACAGTTCACGAAAGATACGACAAGCATTAATATGTGGGCGGACAGCTTGGTGAAATTCTGAGTGAAGTTCTTAGTTAAAGTTGGTTGAACTTGGAATTGACTGGGAGGCCAAAGATTTAAAAAGCAGAAGATTCTCTCAAGACATAAGTTGTGTGATGATAGTGTGTGTTTTGTGTGTGTGTGCATGGGAATTTGTAAGTGCTGAATTCTAGGCTCCGACAATCATTGTCAGTGCAGATCATCCTGCAAGTATTTATGTTTTAAAACTTAAATTATAAAGCTAGTTAAGTCTTTTCTAACAACTAGTTTTAATGTTCATGAGCACATTTTACCTACATTACCTTTTCAAGATGTTGAAAACAATGCATTGCAAGCACAGCTTGGAGGCTGAGAGCTGGTTTGTTTTGAGGAAGAGGTAGGTCTTTGTGGATTCTTTGACATAGCAAGGGAAAACAATGCCTTCTAGGAATTGAACTGAATTTTTAATCTGGTCTAGGAGATTAGAAAAATGCAAAAATATAAAGGAAATTAAAACGTCATCAAATTGATCTTTAAAAACATTTGTCATTTGAAATCGAGTGGGATGTTTGAGGCCTTTCTTCCAGAAAACAAGGACTTGGTAGTAAAGCCTATATTAGGCCTGGCCCTCGGTGCCATGTATTTGTACTTAAAATCATTTCAGTGGAAAGTATCTTAGTGATTGAAACTTCTAGTACAATTGGGAGTTCTTCCATTTGAAAAATGTGTTATTTGCATGGAATTGTTTGAATCTTGTTTTCCAGTCTCTCCACCTCCCTGTCACCACCCTTAGTGTAGTGTGAAGGTAGGTTTTTTTTCTTGATAAAGGAACAAAAAATAAACATCTTACTTGTAAATTGATAACCTAGTAACTAGTGGTAAACTTGAAATGGTAGAATTCTCTATAGCCTAATCCTAGGTAGCCTTAGGAAAATGTATCTTAATTATTTTTGAATCTGTATTCACCTTGTCTTTTCAAGATATCTTAAGTTATATTTTCTTTCTCAGAGCTGCTTATTTTGGGGCTACTTTTTTATTTTTATTTTAATTGAGGCGTAATTCATAAAAGTCTACATTGTTTTGATGAGATGTTTTACAGCTATGGTTGGATGTCTTTCTCTAGTCTTCCAAGAAGGGCCATTTTGCTTTTTTAGATTTAAAGTCATGAAGTCATTAACTTGGGCTACTTTGCACGTCAGTGCTGATGCAAAGTTGAACCCAAGTTGACCCCATGCAGTTCACAGAAGGAGCGCCTTGCCAGTTAGCATACTGTCACTTGTGAACTAAAATGCTGAAGAAACTCCATTTTCTTTGCAAAAATCAAGGTGTATTCTAGAGTTTCCTGGTTGACCTCAGCAGATGCAGTGAGCAATAGTCACAGCTCAGAATGATCTGAATGCTAGGTGAGATAGCTTCTCCGTTCTACATGTATCCTATAGGCTTCCATTAGTTACTGAACCTCAAGACTGGTATTGTAACATTACAACAATGCTTTGCGCCAATTTTATAAACCTTTGCAGTGCAATATGTGTTACTTTTCTGAGGCAAACCAAAGGTATATTTCTCAAGGTTCTGCTGCCTTCAGCAGCATTTGATGGAGGATCTTTTATACATTTGTAATAGATAGAAATAAACCAGATTGCAGGTTTGTTTTTTTGTTTTTTAAATTGTAAACCATGTACCAAGTTTCTGGTCAAGATTGTGTAGGATAAGTTAAACATAATTGCATTCTAATAACCAATATGAGTGTATTTCTTATGCATATAGTTACATTGAAATAAAGTTCTAAAAAGTATCAGACCCTGTTTATTGTTGGTGTATCAAAGAAGCCAAGATCACCTCTTTTTCTGTAACTGCAAGTATATTAAACCTTGATTTTCTTTGTTTTTCAGTGCTGAGGATCAAACCCAGATCTCTTGCATTGTAGGCAAGGGCTCCATCACTGATCTACGTCTCCAACAGTGTACTTAAAGTTTGTGAGGTGCTGGGCATGGTGGCGCACGCCTTTAATCCCAGCACTCGGGAGGCAGAGTCAGGTGGATCTCTGTGAGTTCGAGGAGAGCCAGGGATACAGAGAAACCCTGTCTTGAAAAACCCTAACAAATAAATAAATAAATAAATTCTAAGGTTAGCTGTGAAGATGGTAGTGGACAATGGACAGCATGGAGAGTAGGGCCTGGGGGCTCAAGGGCTAGAGGGGACACTGAGGTGTTAGCATATTGGTGTTATGTCCCTTCCCAGTGAGAAATGGCACAGAACATGTAGGGATTAATAAAGACTTCCTTAGAGAGTGAAACTGGTTCTGTCTACCGACAGTAGGAACTGACCCTGAGCGGAGGTTATAAGTCTGAGGGTAACACCGCTGTTTTACGTGCTCTTTCCTGTGTAACTCTCTTAGGTCCCAGACACTTCGAGCAATTAAACATGTTTTACCAGAGACAGAAAGTAGAAGTTTGGTTTTTGGGTAAATGGGGGAAATTTACAACATATAGATGTTGTTACAGTTAATCTGGAGACAGACCGGGGCTGTTTTCTGGGCGGCTGTTGGCCAGGCTCATCCTGCCATCAGGGCAGAAGAAGCCACCAAGAGGCAAGGGGTTTGATGAGTGGCTGTCAACCAGTGAAGTCTTCTGGCAGAGTTGTGCTCCATTTGATAAGTGAATGGACCCGAATTGGCAGTCATGAGCAGCTGAATTTTACTTCTGTGTAACTTACATTTTGTAAGGGAACATCAGTAAATTCTTTATAACAGTTCATTTCATTTTCTCCTTCACCAGGGGTGACATTGCATTCAGTGGCTTCGAGTGTGCTGTCTTTGGGGAGGTAGAAATTGGGGCGAAACTATCAACGTTTCAGATTTACTCACTGGTTTCTTCCCATAAAGTTTAATAACCTAAAGTGTGCATATCCCTTTAGTAGCTGGGCCCGGGTTAAGCAGATTATGATCCACTGTTGGAAAAGGTCTGCTGAAGGCAGTATGAATATTAAAAGTGTTCATTAAACCTGCTATTTTGAGATCTTACTAAGTTTAATAGGACTGAACAGAAAAAGGTTAGTATTCACAGTTCTGTGACTGAGGGTTGCCACTCCCTTAAAGCAACAGTGGAGCCATATGTTTTAAAATGGATTAGGTGCTGTCTGTAGTGTAGAGGGGAGAGTTGAGAAACATTGATTTTTGTAAAGCATTGAAGAATGATTGCATATATCTCAGTGCAGTTAGTACCCTGAGACCATACAGCAGTGAAAAATACTATATTTAGATGAATCCATCACCTCCTGAAGTAAACAGGAGATCATTAACAGTCACAGATTTGGGTGGCAAGGTGGAGCATGCCAGTAATCCCAGCTAATCAGGAAGGCTGCCACACAGGTTGGGTGTGAAGGTAACTTGGACTGAGCTCTCTTAATGGTATCATTCTTTGGAGTTTTGCATTTTGCTTTTCCTGTGTATTGAATCTGATCGGGATCTCAGCCTCCATGTTGTGCTCTGTCTGTGGTACTTGGCAAGCTCTCTTAACAAGATTTCCAGCAAGCAGGAAAGAGCACCGGCTGTTTGAAGTTATTTGAGGTGGTGAGATAAGTCCCATTGATATATCTGTTTAGGTTTTGGGCTGCTTTGCAGAAGATGGGAAGAATTCTGCACAACATACATAGCTCTGTATGTCCAGGGTAGATTATGGACTGGTAGTGTAGTAAGCAAGCAGGCGTTTTTCCCCCCAACCCCAAGCTCCCAGAATAAAGACTCAGACTCAAAATACATCTACAAATACTTAGGCCATACAGCTAGGCTCATTCCCTGACTAGCTAATAAAACAACCCAATGGCTTTAATCAGTTCTGCTCTGTGTCACCCTCAGACATTATGGTTTGGTTACCTCTATTGGGGTGAGATGCCTCTTCTGACATTTTCTTGGGCAAATCTCTTGTGCCTGGCACTCTCCCAGAATCCTCTTTGCTGCCTACTGGACATCCCGTCTCCTAACTTTCCCTATAGGCCATAGGTCTTTTATTGACAGCTGCTCCATCCATACAATATACAAGAGATTTTTTTTTCACATGGCAGTTGAAAAAACAGGAGAAAAATTAAGCGGTAGTAGAATTTCTAAAGGCCCCTGCCACTAAGCATGCAAACTGAACTAGACACTGGGATTCAACATGGTGAGAGAACTGCTACCAGTTATCCCCTCACCTCCAGAAGTGCCCTGTGGCATGTGAATACACACATACACATGAAATAAAAGTGGATGATGGAGGATATCCAGCATCAACTTCTGGCCTTAGGTGTGTGTATCCACATGCATGTATCACATACATTTCAAGAGGGGGAGGAGGGAACTGGAAAAATGGCTCAGTTGTTAGGAGCACTGGCTCCTTTTCCAGAGGACCCAGGTTCAATTCCCAGCACCTGCATGGCAGCTCACATCTTTAACTACAGTTAGGAGCACTGGCTCCTTTTCCAGAGGACCCAGGATCAATTCCCAGCACCTGCATGGCAGCTCACATCTTTAACTACAGTTCTGGAAGATCCGACACCCTCAGACATTATGGAGGTGAGACACCAATGCACATAAGCAAAAAAGGGGAGGGATGCTGGAGAGATGGGGCATCAGCACAGAGGACCCAGGTTCAGCACCTAGCACCCATGTGGTTACTTAAAACCAAGGGGATTTGATGTCCTCTTATAAACTCAGGGTACAAGATGTGGTTGACATCTTCCTTTTTTAAAGACAATTTTGAACTGTGCCTCCTCTGCCTCCCGAGTGGTAGGATCAAATGTGTCACCATACCCACCAAAATAAACCTTAAAATCTGAAAAAAAAAAAAAAAACTACAAAAGTAACTTATTTGCCTGAGTTAATTGTAGGCCTAGTCCTGGAAGCTCTGGCTCAAGACTACTCCAAGATGGCTGAACTTCCTTTTAATTTTAAGTCTGTTCTCTTGAGACCATTATGTCAGATCTTTCTCTGATTCATCACTAGGCTACTTAATTAGACATCACCCTCAAACATGGGTGCTTCCTTCTACAAACTACTTTTTACCTTCAATGTTTGAGATTAAAGGTCTATTCCAGTCAGAGTACCTATGTTGCTGGATTAAAATCCCTCTACTTGGGGTTTGAGACCAGGCTTAGCGGTTAAGAACACTACTACTATTCCAGAAGACTCTGGTTCCCAGTAGCTGGGTGACTCCTATCCATAACACCAATATCAAGGATCTGCTTCTGATCTTCACTGGAACTGTCATACATGGGGCATTCAATCACAGACACACAGTGGTTTTACAATGTAAGTGACAATACCTCTAATGGATACTAGAGCCAGACATTCTGAGCTGGCTTGAAACACAGGCTCCAACACTTTGCTAAATGATCTTGGCAAGTTCCTTTCTCAGTTTCTTTTTAAAAAACTTAACCTTGTAACTTTATGTGTGTTTTGTCTGCCTGTACATCTGTGCAGCACCAGTATGCCTGGTACTCCCAGAATGCAACTTTGGAGTTGGAGTTAAATGGCTATGTGCCACATATGTGGGTGCTGGGGATTGAACCTTGGTCCTCTGTAAGAACAGCAAATGTTCTTTACTACTAAGCCATCTTTCCAGCCCACTTCTTTATAAATGGGAGTGATCTACATAGGTTTGTTGATAGTATGAATATATGTAAAACACTTAAAATGCATGGCTCATTGTGTTTTAAGAATATGAAGCCAGGCATGGTGGTTCATGCCTTTTATCCCAGCACTTGGGAAGGAGAGGCTGGTGGATCTCTGCGAGTTCTTCTGTGAGTTCGAGGTCATCCTGGTCTACAAAGTGAGTCCAAGACAGCCAGAGCTTGCTCTCTATGAATATGAGAGTATGGAGAAGAGCTGGAGAAATGGCTCAGTGGTTAAGAGCACTTGCTCTTTCAGAGGATTTGAGTTCAGTCTTCAGCACCTAGTGGAGGCTCACAACTAATTATAGTTACAAGGGATCCAGGCCCTCTTCTGGCCTCCATGGTTATCAGGCAGGCTCCTGGTCTACATAAATACTTGCAGGCAAAGCACTTCATGCTTGTAAAACACCAAAAAGGAACAAAGAAGGTACATACAGACTGATTATAGGGCAACCCATGCGCAGTATGGAAAGGAAGAAAGTCCAGAAGTCCACATAAAGACTGCTGAGTAAACTTCAGTCAGGTTGGTGGCACACACCTTTAATCCCAGGACTAAATATACAGTTAATAAACCATTTGCAGTTGGCAATCATACTGAGGAAATGAAGGATATTCATCCAGGAACTGTAAGGAGCTGTGTTTCATTTGTCCCCTTCTGAGTGTAGAAGAAATAGTTCACATCTTTTCTGTTTCACAGACTGGGTCTCAACTATGTAGCTCTGGCAGGCCTTAAAACTTGCTTTGTAGACTAAGCTGGCCTAGTGATCTTCCTGTCTGCTTCCTGAGGGCTGCCATTACAGGAAATCTGACAGGTTAAGTAGAAGCTAAGCATCTGGAAAAAAACAAAAAAAAAAAAAAAAAAAACCAGAACAGTCATGTATGTCTGGGTTGGTGTATGCCTCTGAGGCAGATCAGGTAGATTAGAGCAAGCTTATCCTCAGATGTGTAATGAGGCCTTTATTTTGTGCTATATTATACACTCTACTATATTTCCATTCCACCCATTCATTGTTCCTTCCAACCCCCCCCAACACTATGCAGGAGAGAAAGAACGTTAGAGGGCATTCTCTTTGAGCTACTTCTTGCTGATTAGGGTCATTGGGTACTTTGGGGGCAATAGCAGTCTTAGTAGAGGTCCAGCAAACCAGGAGACAGCAGCAAGAACAATCAGCAGTTTGGGGGAGCACCAACAGCAGGGAGAGCAACAACCTCTTTCTTTGTAGCCTTTTCTCCTACACTTCTTTGTAGAGCCCCTTCTTTCTTTGTAGCCCCTTCTCCTTGTTGATCTGGCTTTTTATTCCTCTCTCCCAAGTCTTCAGAGTAATACTTGCTCAGATGGTTAAGCCATACCCCTGCTAGCTCACAAGACAGCCAATACTTTACACCTGTGTCCTAAGGAGCCTCACACCTGGGATTAAACAAAAACATTTCATAGTTGGTTATTACAGTAGCTCAAAGAGACCTACATCCCTTCTCTCTCTAACCTTTCTCTCCCACCTAGTGTGGGGGTTGGGAGGAACAAGGGGTGGAAGGGAGGTAGAGTTATTAAGTACAGTACAGTAAATTAGAGCATATAATTAAGTTTAGTAATAAAAATAATAAAAGCCTCGTTACACAGATGCATAGAGAGCTCAAGGCCAGCTTGAGACTGTTTCAACACATACACTTGCACACACCACACACACACAAAAGCAGGCATGCTGCATTCCTTTAATCTCAGGCACTCAGGAGCCAGAGGCAGGTAGATCTTGAGTTCATTGCCAGTCTGAACTACAAAGAGTTCAGACTGGTCTACAAAGGGTTCTAGGACAGCCAGGGCTACACAGATATGCAGTCTTGAAGAACAAACTAAAAATCATTTATAGGCTGGAGAGATGGCTCAGCTAAGATTAATTGGTGCTCTTCCAGAGGACTCAGATTTTATTCCAAGCACCCACAAAGCAGTTTACAACTGTAATTCCAGCACCAGGGACTGGCACCCTCACACCAACAAATACTACAATATGAAAAAAAATCCCAGCACTTGGGATGCAGAGGCAGGAGGATCTCTTTTGAGTTTGGGACCAGCCTGGTTACAAGGTGAGTCCAGGACAGCCAAGGCAGAGAAATCCTGTTTTGAAAAGCAAACATAAAACCCAAACAACCTTTAGTCTACTGTGACTTTCTCAGGGAAGAAAACCAACTGATGAAGCAAGAAAAATGTCCCCAACTGTACTAATTCATCTCCCATCCACTCATTAACTGGAGGCTCCTTCACATGGGCTAGTTGAAAGTTCAGGCAGAATCTTGGCAGTATTGTACTTCCAAATATTGTGACGAAATACATTCTCTAGCAAGTCCCAGTTGCTTTTTCACTGCCTCAGCTACTGGCCGGAAGCACTGAGTCCAGTGCCTGTGATTAGGCATTGCACCTTTGTTGTTTTGGGACAGGCTGGTTTTGAATAACAAACATGAGGCACTATCATGTCTGGCTTTAGCATTATATCGATTGCATTTGTCAGTGAGACCAAGAAGACTATATTCTTCCACTGGACTGACTACCCAGAAACTAAGTTCTAAGTTATTTACTTCCTTTTACTAAAGGAAGCTTTTGAAACCCAGGGATTCAAGCAGGAGGTGTTCTGAAGAGAATCTGGATTTATCTTAAGAATATTAACTGGGCCGGGCGGTGGTGGCGCACGCCTTTAATCCCAGCACTTGGGAGGCAGAGGCAGGCGGATATTTGTGAGTTTGAGGCCAGCCTGGTCTACAAAGCGAGTCCAGGACAGCCAGAGCTGTTAAACAGAGAAACCCTGTCTCGAAAAACCAAAAAAAAAAAAAAAAGAATATTAACTGATACGATGGGGAAAGGTGAGGCACATACTCATAAGATGTTCAAATACCACGCCCCTCTCGCCCAGGCATTAATGGGGTGGAATGCATGAGGAGAGACATTTAGAGCGGGCACCAGTGTTGTCTGTCCTAGTCACAGCAGTCTGCAGTCGTGTTTTTGATGTTTAAGCATGATGCTTTGACAGGTAAGAAAACAATACTGCTGGGAGGAGGACAGCAGCCAAGGAGGAATGGAAATGGTTCTATTGCTGTGACATGGCCACCAACTGGGAGAAACCATGGGGAATGGTCAGGAGAGCTTGCCTCAGCTTGAGTACTGGGCACCTGCTCGCTGAGGGGAACAATGGCCCACGCTAGACGCCTGCAGGAAACCAGTGGCCATCTCCAGTTCTTGAAGAGTGACCAGGAAGCAGGCACATGGGATCACATCCGGTCTGCTTCTCTCCAGTTGCCACAGGAAGTGCGTATGGCAAAGGACATAAACGTAGATTCTGGGGAACTACATTAAAGTCCTGGGGATTGGGAGCTTGGCACTCAGGATGAAGAAAAATACAAAATGCATTCCTTCTGTAGGCCCTGTACTTTTCTACTGCAATAAAACGTCATGACCATGGCAATTTACAGAAGGGTTAATCTAGACTCAGGGTTCCAGAGAGATGAGTTTCTGTCACCATAACAGAAGGGAAGAGTGGTAGCAGGTACGAGGCATGGCAGCAGGAACAGCTGAAGCTCACCTCTCAAAGCACAAGCAAAAAAACAGCAAACTTGAAATGGTGGTGTCTTTAAGATCTCAAAACCTACCCTCAGTGACATGCTTCCTTCAGCAAGGTCACTCCAAAGCCTCCCAAAATAGCACCCAACTGGAGACCTGTTAGTGTAACTTTATGTAATTGTGTTAGTGTCACAGTTTAGCTCTTAACTGGGCTATCATCCAAAAAATTGAGACTCTATTATGTTATTTGTTAAAAAGGCTTCACAACACAAAAGCTGAGCAGTTATTACTCTATTCTTAACCCACTGAAGTAATCTGGCTTCCCCTAGCATAAATCTCAGAGACATTTGCACTTTGTGGTTTTCCTGATTCAGCTGAATCTCTCCTCCAGGTCCCTCCTGCCTCTATCTCTCACTGAATTCCTCTTCTTCCTCTCCTTAACTCTCCTCCATTGGAGGGCAGGAAGTCCAGCCCTATTCTCTCCCTTGCTCAGTGATTGGCTATAAGATGCTTTATTGGCATATGGGGGCAATTGGGGAGCAGTGTTCACACAACATTGAGATTTGAGTTCCTTAGAACAAGGACTGAAACCAGATAAGGGGATTACAGGAATCAGCGTTTGAATTACACAGTAACCTATGCCTGCAGGGACCAAGCATTCAAATGCCAGGGACTGGAGGGACTGTTGCATTTTATTCTAACCACCACAGCCCACAAACAATAGGTCTGTACTGAAAAAAGTAATTAAATTATTTCCAGTATTTATATTATTGGTCCAATATAGTTAATTGGTTGGCAGTGTCAATCCTTAACCCCCATTATAAATGATCACACTGAGACACTTGATGGATTTTAACAAGCCTTAGCTTGGATTGTGCTATCTTAGTCTATCTAAGCTAGCTTTTTTTTTTTTTAAAGATTTATTTATTATGTATACAGTGTTCTGTCTGCAGGTATATCTGCAGGCCAGAAGAGGGCACCAGATTTCATTATGGATAGTTGTGAGCCACCATGTGGTTGCTGGGAATTGAACTCATGACCTCTGGAAGAGCAGCCAGTGCTCTTAACCGCTGAGCCATCTCTCCAGCCCTAAGCTAGCTTTTAATTCTATTTCCCATATAAAACCCCAATATATACATGCATCTTCTTGGGCTGATATTCTTCACACTCTGCTGATTTCCAGGCCTCATGGATTCTTCTGTCTAACCCATGCTTTGTCTTCTCTCTGCCCCAGAAGCCCATCAACCTTTTTCCCTACTTACCTCTCTTCCACTGAATCCAGGCTCCAGCATTTTATTCACCCAATCAACTTTAAATTGGTGGTGGTGGGGGGGGGGCAGAGGTAGAGCAAGATTTAGAGCAACAAAGGCAGATATACATGACAGTGTCCTTGTCTGGGTGGCAACCAGATCCTGGGGCCAGTAATTAATAAAATACAAGTAGCTTTCAGGTTACCCCAACATGTCTGACCATGGACAAGATTTTTGGAAGCTGAGCCCAAATAAATCTTTAAGTTGATAGTCTCACATATGTTTAACTTTTTTTATTAATGTATATGGGTGTTTTGTTTGTGGTATGTCTATGCACCGTATGCATTCTTAGTGCCTGTAGAGATCAGAAGAGGGTGTTAGATCCTTTGGAATGTAGTTACACACAGCTGTTAGATGCCATGTGGGTGCTAATGAAAGACCCAGGAGAGGGAAGTCCCTCACTCGACACTCGAGATATCACGGTCACCCAAAAACTCACAAGAGACCTTCTTGATGCAATCGCAAGAGGTTTATTTCGGGGATCAATGCACTTAGGATGCAACGTATCCCACACAGGGGTAGAGGAGTTTGCGACCCCAATTTGGGGGAGAGTAGGGTATTTAAACCATAACCCAAGGTAATGAGGGGAAATACAAGTGGAAAGTACCATTCCATTGTTTAGCTAGTCATGCAGGACACACCCTATCCTGGAGCCTGGGGTTCATGTCCTGACTGACCTTCATTCTTGGTTCCACCCTTTTCATAGTCAGCTAAGTTCCTGGAACCTGGGGCTCAGCTAAGTTCCTGCCAAGGGGGGTCTCTAAAATTTCTATTTCTTTCACTTAGACTCAAACCTGGGGCCTTTGGAAAAGTTAAGAACTGCTGAACCATCTCTCCAGCTGTTATCCAGATATTTTGTAACAACGATAGGAAGTCAGCACAGTGTGTCCTGACTTTCAAAAATTAACTTAATATAGAAAACCATGGCTTAGTATACAAAGTAGTAGGTTTCATCTTGTTTCTTTTTGATTCAAGATCTGTAACAATAAATTTTTATTTATCACACATATATTTATCAATACTTAACAATTACCTAACAATTGTCTATAAAATTCCTAAATCCTAAACCCAAACCTTAACTCTGAAACCTAACACCTAAAACTTCTTAGTATCTATAATACAAACATTTAACATTAACCTAAGATTTTTTTCAAAAGGATATTTTTCTCTGAGCCTGGATCCTGATGGATGGCTGGTCTTCATACAATTTTTTCATTTTTAAAGTCTCTTAAAGTCTCTGAATTTCATTTGTCCCTTTGTGGTCTTAAGACCAATTAACATATGAAAGTTTCCCAGGAGGCTCACCTTTTCAGATGCTTATGGTCTGCAAAGGCCGGAAGTCCAAGCACTCCTGAATCTCAGGGAGAATCTGTCTCCTCTCCAGACCCGAAATGAGTCAATATCAGAGGGTGAAACTTTCCGATGAGATTGTGATGCATGTTTTTCTGCCGGTTGAGGAAAATGTTTTTGAATGAGTCAGGAACAAGAGAGAGAGCCCACCCAGTGTCCACGTGAATCCTACCTTATATATCTTCACCTGTTGGGCAGAAGCTTTTGTGTACTTTTTAAGTTAGGTCCCTGGGTTCAGTCTTTTTAAAAAAAGCTTTAAGCAGAGGGGCATGAATTCACAGGCGTTTGCAGATGTTGGTAGGAGCTTCAGGGCATGTCATTCAGATGCTTTTCACTGAGAGCTGTGAAATGACAGCAGACCTCTGGAGGGCGGGCACCTCAGGGGGCATGTCTTGCCCCTAGCCCTAATATCAAAGAGATCCTGGTCCTTGGTGAGTTCCCAAGGACCTGTCACTTCGGATGTAAGTCTTTTATCTTAAAAGTCCAGCCTTATTCCAAATTCCCTATGCTATATATGCTAACACTATACCTACCACAAAGACCTTGTTGGATTCTCTTGCTTCTGTGTACCAACTATGGGGGTTACACCTCACCCATTTAATTTTCAGTTCAGTATTTATATTTTCCTTCTGTTGTTCTTTTTCTAACATAAATTAAATTGCTGGCACATACCTATAACCCAAGCACTAGAGAGGAGTATCAGAAATCCAGGCCAGCGAGGGCTACATGAGACCCTCACTGTAAATAAATAAAGCCTAAACTAAATTTTCAGTTTTCCCTGTTAAAAATATAGTGAAACGAGGCCAGCCACAGTGGTGCATGCCTTTGATCCCAGCACTGGGGAGACAAAGGCAGGCAGATCTCTGTGAGTTTGAGGCTAGCCTGCTCTACAGAGCAAGTTCCAAGTTCCAAGATAGCCAGGACCTCCCTGTCTTGAGAAAGAAAAAGCAGAACGTTTTAGGTTTATTTATTTATTTTTATTTGAGATAGAATCTCACTGTAACCTGGCTACCCTCTAGAGGTGAATTTGCATTGTTGGGGGTTTAGTTTCTAGTGGTGGCTAACAGGCAAGGTTGCTACTAGGCATTGTTTCTCCAGACAGGGGAAGTCAGACATTCTGAAATCAGTTTTACACTTGAAGAACTGCTTTCACCAAATTCCAGGAGAACTCACTTTACTGTGAAAAGACAGGTGTGGTTGTGTGGCAGGAGGATGTCAAGTTTGAGGCTAGCTAGCCTGGGTCCTATGAGACCTTGCTTCAAAACCACCACCACTGTCACCATATCCCCCCAAGTCACAAATAAACTTGCCATTCTCCTGCCTCAGCCTTCCTAGTGCTGGGATAATTAATAGGTGTGTATCACATGCTGGTTTAGGGTATGAAATGCATTGGCGGTCCCACATGTTGGGTGAAGATATGGGTCTCACTAGCTCTTTCTGGCCCAGCTTATCCCACGAGGATGTATCTCAGCATTAGGATCTGGCTACATGCTGTATGTTTATTGTACATCGCTAAGGCAGTCTTTGTAGGAATAACAAGAGCTTTACTGACTTGTGAGCCAGCTGTGTACAAGCAAATGTTAAGAGATAGTTTGCCTTCTGCCCCTAGAAGCATTGCAGATGTGGCTGCAGTGTCACTTGTGCATCAGTAGGTGGCAGAGAGGAGAGAGGCTATGTCTACATTCAATGTTCTGACCTATGAACAGCTGAATGAATAGTAGCCTAACAGGCCCTGAAAATGGCAAGTCTCAGACCACCACCAGTTCACCACCAGCGGGCCTGGACAGGGAGTTACTTTGTGATGACCACCAGTCAGGCACCAGGCAAGCAACAGATGGGTTCCCAGGATAGGGAGCAACCCAGAGTCTAGAAGAACCCTGACTGACCCTGGATGTGGGGGTTGTGGGTGAGCCTGCCCTGAGGGAGTGAGTGTGGGAGAGCCAGCCCTGTCTTTTGTCTGCTTTGTGGTGGTGTTGGCAAGGGAGATTGCCTCTCCTCCATTTAGTCCTCACCACCAGTGGCAGACAGATCTGGCCCTGCCTCTCACATGTTGCAGCACTGGGGAGAGTAGGTCCTGCACCTCGCCTGGGTAGCACAATACAGCTGACCCTGGATGTGAGGGATTTTTGTGAACTGGCCCACAGGTTGTGAGTGTGGGAACTAGTCCTGCCTTTTGTCTGATTTTCTGTGGTGTTGGTGAGAGAGAGTTCTGTTGGGGCTAAAAACATTGCTTCTGATAGGCTGATTTCAATGCTGAGATCTAGTTACCGCCCCATCTAAGAGATTCTCTTGATTGGTTAATAAAAGTCGCTGATAGCCAATTAGCTGGACAGAAAGAGTATAGGAAGGTGGGACTTCCTGAGATTAGAACAGGAACCCTGCGCTTTACACAGAGGATTAGTTCATTCTGCCAGTCTATTCCACAGAAGCAGATAGACATATTTAAGAACGCTGGAAGGTAACCACAGGCACATGGGGGTTTGGGATTAGGTGATCCGGGTTAACTTAGAGTAGCTAATTGAGATTCTGCCCAGCTAAGGGTTAAGCGTTGAAACATTAAAAGTTCTTGGTGTATTTAATTATTGGGGAAAGGACTGTGGCAGCTTATAGGCCATCAGTCCAAGCAATCCAGGGCCGGCCATGGGACTCCCAGACTCCCATCGAACTCTGGCAAATCTCCCGTCAAGCTGCCGGTAATTCTACTGGCCAAATATAACAACTTATATTACTTAAGAGAGTTTAGGTTACAGGTGGTGTAGCCCACCCTTGGTCCAGGGCTCTTTCTCCAGGATAAATCAGGCCACCAGTTAAGGTGGGCCAGGCCTGTTGGCTGATATCCTGCTAGGCTGCCCGCTGCTCCATTGTCCTAATCTTACAGTTTATACTTATTAATAAATACAATTGATAATTAAATTGCAGTTTCAGAGTTCCCATCCACTATCTGATACCCTCAACACAGCAGGTGGGAGAGTTGGCCCTGATGGGCTCATGAGAGGAGAACTGATCTAGCCTCTTACCTGATTTAGCACTCGGGAGAGAAGGCCCTGCACCTTACCTGGGTAGCACAGTAGAACTGGCCCTGGATGTGGGGATTACAGGCCCCACATGATGTGAAATTCACAAAATAAGAAACAATAAAAAGACAAAAAAAAGATAGTTTGTCTCTTATCATACTTGCAGATGAGACCTCTGATGCTACAAAGAGCCTGTATTATTTTAGATTTTTAGGCACATTTATCTTTATTTTTTAGGTAGAGTCTGATGTATTTCAAGCTAACCTCTACTCTGTGTAGCCCAGGATGACTACCCAGAGTCATCCTGGATGACTTGGATTTGGATTCTGATTCTGATTTTACCACAGGGGCTGGGATTACAGGTGTGTGGCACTTTGCCTGCTTTATGTGTTGCTGGGAATGGAACCCAGGACTTCACAGATGCTAGGGAAGCATGCTAGCTACCGCCTGGGCCACATCTGTAGTCCTTCATTTCTGAGACAGGGTTGTAGATCTGAACCTGTGGAGGTCTGGCCGATTTCACCTCCTGAGTATTGAGATCACAAGCATGGGCTGTAATGCCTGGCTCAGGCCAGTTGTGTTGTGTAAGGTCCATTTAAAAAGTTATTTATTTATTATGTACAGAGTGTTCTGTCTGCATGTGTGCCTGCAGTCTAGAAGAGGGCACCAGATCTCATTATAGATGGTTGTGAGCCACCAAGTGGTTGCTGGGAATTGAACTCAGGACCTCTGGAAGAGCAGACAGTGGTCTTAACCTCTGAGCCATCTCTCCAGCCTGTATGGTCCATTTTTAACTTTTGTCTGGGTAACCACTCCCTTGCTAAAACCCCTAACTGTTCTCATTTCCTCCTACACCTCTCAACTCCCTCATAGGTGTGATCCTGTGACTGCTGGATTGTTGCTAATGTGTGTAACATCCCTTCCCCCAGTTTGAATAGTGAAGTTGTTGGTTTTCTACATTTTGTTCCATTGCATGCTTGTAGGGAAAAGATGACAACTTGAGTTGCCATTAAAATTTGAAATGTGCATTTTTTCCTCTTAATTATTTATGAATGTGTATTTCTGTCTGTGCACCACATGTATGCCAGGTGCTTTCAGAGGCCATTGGATCTTATAGGGAGGAAAGGAAGTCCTGAGTGAATATGCGTTGTTTTGTACAGACACAGCCGTGTCAAGGACCCATGGGAGTGACAAAGCCTTTCAGTGGAGTGAGGCTTGGAGAGATGGCAGTCTTCCTCTGGTTTGATGTGAATGTTGGCAGTGTGCAGAACACTAGGCAGAGGCTTCCTCCTCCAGGATGACTGTAGTGTGAGACTGCTTCCTACAGATACCTCCTACAGAGACTAGCTAATCCCTCCCCGTGTGCTGTACATAATAATAAAACCCACGGTAGTTCAGGTTGTGCTGTCCTGTGTTGTTTTGTCTTGCTCCATCAGCGCCAGCGTAGCTCACCCGATAACAGTTGTTCATGTACATGTTTGCTCTTTTTTCTTTCTTTTTTGAGACAGGGTTTCTCTGTGTAACAGCCCTGACTGTCCTGGACTTGCTTTGTAGACCAGCTGGCCTCGAACTCAGAGATCAGCCTCTGCGTCCCAAATGCTGGGATTAAAGGCATGCACCACCACCCAAGGACTGTTCTTTTCTCATTCCAGGTTTCTTGGATTAAATTGTGTAGGATGGGGCAGGTTCCCTGGAAGTGTTGTTACAGACAGTTGTGAGTCACCATCTAGGTGGAGGGAATTGAACATGGAGACTCTGAAAGAACAGTAAGTACTCTTAATAGCTGAGCCTTCTCACCAGCCCCTCATTCTGGCTATTCCCCAGTTTATTTGGAAGGCTGTGGAAGTACAGCCTAGCTGGTAGAAGAAGTTTACTAGGAACAGGCTGTTCAAAGTTACAGCCAAACTCCAGGTTCTGGTACACTAATTCCTGGTCCTCCATGATGTGAACAGCTGTCCTCTGCCATCATGTTCTGTTAGGGGCACTCGTGATTGACATTTCTGGGACTGGGAGCTAAAATAAATCTTTCCTCCTTTACGTAGTTTTTGTTGGCTGTTTTGATAACAGTGACTTTGAAAGTAAGTACTAGAGCATGCTTTAGCAGCTTCAATCCTTGGGTGACTTCATGGAAGATATACACTGTATTTTGGAAGATTAGGTCAGTTTGTTCATGTCAGTTACTGGGTTGCATTGCAAACCATCAATTCCAAATGAAAGAAATGACATGTGGACTGCATAAAAATCTGAAGGAAGTAGGCCTCCTCTTGGGTGCACTTGGGCGGCAGACATACATATACTAAGAAAAAGTGGTTTTTATTTATAAATATATTAATAAGCATAGCCTCAAATAGCTTAAAAAGTTGATTTTTAAGATATTTAAAAAAGTCTTTATTATCACCCAATGTGGTCCAGGTCTGCCTCACTTATCTGTTTTTATTCATCATATTGTACACCAGGGACGGAGGCTTCTTGGTTTTATAGGCCACACTTTTCTTGATGCGCCGTCCTTTGACGTTAATGATGTATGGCAACACAGGGGACTGGACAGTCAAAGCAGTTCCTTCAGGTGTGTAACCTCGGAGATGCAGTGTGCCCTTAGAATAAGGTGTTACTGCCACCCAACCTATGAGACATTCAAGAGAACATAAAACGGTGTTATCCATATCTTTTTTTTTGTTGTTGTTGTTTTTTTGAGACAGGGTTTGTCTGTGTAACAGCCCTGGCTGTCCTGGACTTGATTTGTAGACCAGGCAGGCTTCCAACTCACAGAGATCCTCCTGCCTCTGCCTCTCAAGTGTTGAGATTAATGGTATGTGGCACTAAGTCCAGCTGTTATCCATAATCTTTGTTGTTTTTTTTTTTTTTTTCCAGACAGGTTTTCTCTGTGTAGCCCTGGCTGTCCTGGACTCACTTTGTAGACCAGGCTGGCCTTGAACTCACAGAGATCCACCTGCTTCTGCCTCCTGAGTGCTGGGATTAAAGGTGTGCACCACCACGCCTGGCTTTTTTTTTTTTTTTTGGTTTTTCAAGACAAGGTTTCTCTGCATATCCCTGGCTGTCCTGGACTCACTTTGTAGACCAGACTAGCCTTGCACTCACAGAGATTCACCTGCCTCTGCCTCCCTAGTGCTGGGATTAAAGGTGTGCACCACCATGCCTGGCATCCATAATCTTAATAAAGAAATCAAACCAAAGCATACAAGATGGGAGATGGCTTGGTAGGTAAAAGTATAAGTCTGACAAACTCAGTTAAATTCCTAGAACTCACATAAAGCTAGACATGGGGTATGATAGATGGCTCAGTGGTTAAGAGTGTATATTGCTCTTGAAGAAGACCCCAGTTGGGTGTGGTGGCCCATGCCTGTAATCCCAGTACTCGAGAGGCAGAAGCAGGCGGATTGGTGTGAATTCTTGTCCAGCCTGGACTTGACACAAAGTTAGTCCAGGACAGTCAGACTATTACACAGAGAAACCCTGTCTTAAAAAACCAAAACCGGCCAGGTGTGGTGGTGTACATCTTTAATCCCAGCACTTGGGAGGCAGAGGCTGGCAGATCTCTGTGAGTTTGAGGCCAGCCTGGTCTACAAAGTGAGTCCAGGACATCCCTTACTGCTACACAGAGAAACCCTGTCTCGAAAAAACAAACAAACAAAAACAAAAACCCCCAAGCAAACAAACAAACAAAAACCAAAACAAAACAAAACAAAAAAACCAAAAGAGGTCACAAACACATTAGGTGGCTCACAACAACATATAACTCATATAACTCCAGCTCCAGGGCCTCTGATGCCCTCTTCTGGCCTCTGTGGGACCTGCACTCATGTGCACATATCCACACATAAACATGCATTCAGTCTGATCTACATAGAGTTTCAGGCCATTCAATCAATAAATGCTACCTAGTGAAATTGTCTCAAAAACCAAAAACAAACAAACAAAAAACCAATCCAGATATGGTGGAACACATCTGGAATCCCCGGAACTCCTTCAGGGAGATAGGAAGCAGAGAAAGGAGAATTGGCTAGAAGTTTGTGGACTAGCTAGCCTGGACTCTCAATCTAAGTCATAAAAATAAGAGAGATCCAGACTCAACAAGTTGGAAGGTTAGAACCAAAACACACTAAACGAAGTCCTTAGAAATCTTACAATGAGGGCTGGAGAGATGGCTCAGAGATTAAGAGCACTGACTACTCTTCCAGAGGTCCTGAGTTCAATTCCCAGCAACCACATGGTGGCTCACAACCATCTATAATGGGATCTGGTTCCCTATTCTGACCTGCAGGCATACATGCAGACAGAACACTGTATAATAAATAAATAAATAGATAGATAGATAGATAGATAGATAAATAAACAAACAAATAAATAAATAAATAAATAAATAAAAAAGAAAGAAATCTTACAATGAAAAATCACATAATAGATCTGTGAAAGGTACAAAGCCAACTTCAGAACAAGGTGCATTTTATAATGAGTATGTCTCAGAAGATGGCATGTTTCTATAAACATACATTCAAATTAATAATCCTTTCTTTAAAAAGATACTTTTGTGACTGTGTATGCATGAGAAGATATTTTTGTGTCAGAGTGCTGGATCTCTAGCCCTGGAGTTATAGGTGGTTGTGAGCTTCCTGATGTGGGTACTAGGAACAAATCCAGGTCCTCTGTATGAACAGTCAGTGCTCTTTTTAAATTTTTTTTCTTTGAGACAGGGTTTCTATGTGTATCCCTAGCTGTCCCTGAACTGGCTCTGTAGACCAGGCTGGCCTCAAACTCAGGAGATCCATCTGCCTCTGCTTCCCGAGTACTGGGATTAAAGATGTGAGGCACCATGCCTGGCTCCCAGCTTTTTATTTACTTATTTAAAAATTTTTTTCTTGCTGGGCGGTGGTGGCGCACGCCTTTAATCCCAGCACTTGTGAGGCAGAGGCAGGTGGATCTTTGCAAGTTCGAGGATAGCCTGGTCTACAAAGTGAGTCCAGGACAGCCAGGGCTACACAGAGAAACCCTGTCTTGATTAAAAAAAAAAATTTTTTTTTCTTTCTTTTTTTTTTTTGGATTTTGGCCCAGCTTTTTATTTTTATACTTGGTATTAGGCCAAAGGCACTTTTTCTTTTTCTTTATTTTTTAATAATTTATTTTTTATTTCTTCAAGTTACATCTCAATCACAACTTCCTCCCTACTCCCTCCTCTAGTCCTATACTTCCACCCTCCTCCCCGTCAACCCCCCATCCTCTACCCCCCCTTTTTTTTGTTTTTTAGTTTAAGATATTTCTTTTTCCCCAAAGGCACTTTTTCTAAGCCAGAGTCTTATGTAGAACAGATTGGCCTTGCTCTCAGCCTCTACCCTGCAAGTGCTGGAACTTATGCATGTGCTACCATAGCTGGCCTGATTTTTTTTTTTTTTTATTAAGGTTTTCGAGACAGGGTTTCTCTGTATAACAGCTCTAGCTATCCTGGACTTGCTTTGTAGACCAGGCTGGCCTCGAACTCACAGAGATCCGCCTGCCTCTGCCTCACAAATGCTGGGATTAAAGGCGTGCGCCACCACCGCCTGGCTGCTGGCCTGATTTTTTTAAGAGTACATTACCAGGTTGGGTGTGGTGGCACACACCTTTAATCCCGGGATTTGGGAGGCAGAGGCAGGTGGATCTCTATGAGTTTGAAGCCAGCCTAGTCTACAAAGTGAGTCCAGGACAGCCAGGGCTATTACACAGAGAAATATTGTCTTGAAAAAGCCAAAAAAAAAAAAAAAAAAGAAAAAGAGTACATTACCAGGGACTGGCAGTGGTGCCGCAAGCCTTTAATCTCAGGACTCAGCAGACGGAGATGGGGGGATCTCTGAGTCGAGTCCAGCCTGGTCTCTGAGTGAGTTTTAGCATTCTTTCTTTTGGGATGTTGGCTGAGGAGGCAGGTCAGCTGGGTGTTTTCTCTGACTCTAAGCTAGCAGGCTTTCACCTCAGCATTTAGCTCCCGAGTCTTTATTGGTAAATCGAATGTCTGAGATTTTGTTAGAAACAACAAAAAAGAGTACAATACCTGCAGAGGAGAACTTGATATCAGCTACTGCTTCAGATTCTCCACCTCCTTTTAACACAATGTCTTCAGCAACAAGAGGAGGAAATTGGGCCATTCGTTCTTTCCCACCCATTGGAACCTTCCAAGAAAACAAGAAAGAGGTTTGGAATTTCAAATCAAATTTCCTGTAACTGGGGTTAGGGATGCTGGCTCACACTTTGATCCAGGCACTCAGGAGGTGGAGGGAGGTGGATCTCTCTGTGAATTCAAGGCCAGCCTGCTCTGCACAGTTGAGTACTATACCAGTCAGGGATATATAGCAAGACTATGTCTCAAAACAAAAGAAAACTAAAGAACCCCAAGCCCGTCAGTTGCAGCTGGATGTGATCAAAGCTGTAGCCCTAGGAGGAAGGCCAGGGAAAGGGGTTGTCATGAGCTTGAGGCCAGCCTGGGCTACAGAACGAGCCTTTTTCCTTTTTGTTTTTGAAACAGGATCCAGTGCTATCTTCAAAATTGCTAGGAAACCAAGAATGGTCTTAAACTCTTGATCCTACTGCCTTTGCCTTCCAAGTGCTAGAATTGTAACATCTGGCTATCTAAAAAAAAAAAAAACAAGAAAAAAAAAACCCCAAATCCCCTTTAATCCCAGCACTTGGGAGGCACAGGCAGGCAGATCACTGTGAGTTCGAGGCCAGCCTGGTCTACAAAGTGAGTCCAGGACAGCCAGAGCTGTTACACAGAGAAACCATGTCTTGAAAAACCAAAAAAACAAACAACAACACAAAAATCCTTATATTGCAGTAATAAATACATTATGGATAATAATGCACAGGAAAAAAATCCTCCAAACATTCAACCACTGAGCATGGGGGCTCTGTAAAGAGATGAAGGCTACGGTTTCGAAGGCCAATTGGGCATGGGCCTGGTAGTAATCTGAGCAGAATTATGTTTTTATTTGTATTGTTTGAATAGCCACCACAGGAGTTTGCATGGAATAATGTCAGGCAGTTAAAGCAAGGCCCTTCCAGATACCTTAGCTGTTTTAGGTGTGTGAAAAGATTAATCTCTGACTTTTTTCTTTTTTTTTGGACAGAGTTTACTATAGCTCAAGTGGTCTCCTACTTGATATATAGTCAAGGATGACTTTGAACTTAAGATCTTCTTGGTTCTATAGTCTAAAGCTGGAGTTTTACACATACTTGGCTAACTTTTTTCTTTTCGAGACTGGGTTTCTGTGTAGTCCTGGCTGTTCTAGAACTTGATCTGTAGATCCACCTGCCTCTGTTTCTCAACTTCTGGGATTAAAGGTGTGTGCCCCCATGGCCTGGCTGACCCGGCTAACCACTGCTACATTGGGTCACCTGTTATTTCTGAAACAGCTTTTTTTTCATCATCGCCCAAACACAAGTAGTACTTAAAGCAATCCTATGACTGGCAGGATGGGTCAGCAAGTAAGGGTACTTGTGCAAGCCCATTAACTTTTGGTTTGATCCCTGGAGCTGACAAAATCCTGAAGGAGAGAACTGACACCATAAAGTTTCCTCTGACCTCCACATGAAGCCTGTGACCTGGATGTGAGTGTGAACATGTGCACATGCACACACACTAAATAAATAAATAAAAGTGAAAGGCAAATGGAGCCAGGCATGGTGGCCTTTTATCTCAGCACCCAGGAGGCAGAGATCTTAGTTCCAGGCCAGCCTGGTCTCCATAGAAAATTTCAGGACACCTAGGACTTTACAGTGAAATTCTCAAAAGACAAAACAAGTCGGGCTAGGTGGTACACGCTTTTAATCCCTGTATTCAGGAGGTAGAGGCAAGGCCTCTCTGAGTTCAAGGGCAGCCTGGTCTACAAAGTGAGTCCAGCACAGCCAGGGATATACAGAGAAACCCCGTCTCAAAAAACAAAACAAAACAACAACAAAAGACAAAACAAAGCAAACAACATGAAAGGAAAGAATGAAGGTTACCACTGGCCCCCTGATCTTTTCCACTTCTAAGAAACAGTCATAACACAGAAGAGAAAGCAGGAGAGATAGCCACAGCCACACAGCTTTATTCAGTTGACCAGTGGGGGAGACATCCAAAACCCAGGCTGGTTTCAGTATCTTAATTAACTCAGATAGCTGATGCATTTCTAAAATCCATCCCTGCATTTGAGAAGTGGAGGCAGGAAGCTCAGAAGTTCAAGGCCAGTCTTATCTACAAACCTAACTGGAGGTCAGCCTTGTGTTCCATGAGAAGCTGTTTTAAGCATCAAAACAAAAATTCTTGTCTGTGCACCACACAGGTGCAATGCCCAAGGAGGCCAGGAGAAGACCTCCAATCCCCTAGAACTGGAGTTACACATGGTTGTGAGTCACCATGTGGGTGCTGGGAATTGAACTCAGGTCCTCTGGAAGAGCAGCTAGTACTCTTAACTGCTGAGCCAACTCTCCAGCCAAAACAAAACTTAATATACAGTGTGTGCACTGTCTAAGGGTGCTTAAGGTCTATCCTGCAGATGAGCTGGAAACAGACCTCAGATAACTGGGCCTGGTGAATTTCAGTGGGATGGTAAGGGCCAAATAGGGCAATAGCTAAGGAACACAAGGAGTCAAGAGTAAGCTGAACTGTACAGAAAAGGATTACTCAGGGTATTTTGTTTATTAAATAAAGATGAGAACAATCAAAACATATTTATAGTCTAAAGGAGGAGGTAGAGAGGAGGAAGAAGGACAACCTGTAAGGATGAGTGTCTGGCATTAGGTGTGAAATAGGAAAACTTTTCTGCTTAGACCAGTGCTTCCCAATCACTACTGACATTTCAGTTTATTGTGAGTGGCTCACGTATCTGCTGCAGGATGGTTTAGTATTACTTGCCCCCCCCCCCCAGATGTCAGCAGCACACCTCAACTGTGACAAAATTGTAACTTCTTTTTGTTCTGAAATTCAATATGTAGGCCAGGCTGGAGGTCCACCTGCTTCGGCCTCCCAAATGCTGGGATCAAAGTTCTGTGCTATGGCTCCTGTGACCTCTTCTCAGCTTGTCCAATACAATTTTCTGCAGTAATGTGGCTATTGGGCACTTGAAAAGTGGCCTGTGTGATTAAGGAACTACCTTTTAAATTTCATGTAATTCTAACTAGAGAACTGTGTGTGGCTTATGGCCACCATATTGGATAGTGCACTGTAAAGAAAAATGCACTGCTGTGACTTTTGTTGGCTCAGACCCATCAACACGGCTTTCAAGGCAGAGCCCATTATTGCTTTACAACTAGAACACTCAGACAAGGAGGAGAGATGAGAGCTGCCAACAGGAACTGATGGCCCCATCAACAGCCTTTATCAGCAAGGCATGGAGCCATCCCAGGGCACAGCCACAGCAACTGCAGCCATCCAGTTGCCATCAACAGCCTTTATCAGCAGGTCATGGAGCCATCCCAGGGCACAGCCACTGTAAGCAGCCATCCAGTTGCATTCCTTACCAGCAGTAACTCATGACCTGCGTGTTTCTCATACAGAGCATCTGCCTTGTCCAAGGAAGTAATATGAACAGGAAGGACGTTGGAAGCCACAACTGTAAACCAAGCTGATTCATCTCCCTTAAGAAAAGAAGAGAAGTTATTTTACAGAACAAAAAACTTGGAAAGCCTGAACATTGTAAAGTACAGTTTAAAAAAGAGAAATAAAAGCTGGGTGTTTGGTGCATGGCTCTAATCCCAGTAAGGGAGGTAGAGGCAGGAAGACAACCTCAGCAACAACACTGAGTTTGAGACCAGCCTGGGGTACAAGAGACCCTGCCCCAAAGCAGCAGCAGCAACAACAACAACAACAGGACAAAACAGAAATCAAATCAAGCTCTTTCTTTTCTTTTAATTTTTCGAGACAGGGTTTCTCTGTGTATCCTTTGATGTCCTGGACTCACTTTGTAGGCTAGGCTGGCCTTGAATTCACAGAGATCTGCTTGTTTCTGTCTCCTGAGTGCTGGGATTAAAGGCGTGCGTCACCACACCTGGCAATTACAGACACCTGTGAACTGCCATGTGGTTGCTAGGATTTGAACCTGGATCCTTTGGAAGAGCAGTCGGTGCTCTTCACTGCTGAACCATCTCTCCAGCCTCCAAATCAAGCTCTTTCAACTGTAAACAAATTATGTTAATGCCTTAAAAGAGGGCATAATGCAGACATAATCACTTTTAATGATTTCTGTAAACTGTAAATCTACTTGTATAAGTCAAAGGAATATTTTTATCAACATTCTATAAATTAAAAAATGATTTATTTTTGCCGGGCGGTGGTGGCGCACGCCTTTAATCCCAGCACTGGGGAGGCAGAGGCAGGCGGATCTCTGTGAGTTCGAGGCCAGCCTGGTCTACAAAGCGAGTCCAGGACAGCCAGAGCTACACAGAGAAACCCTGTCTCGAAAAAACAAAAACAAAAACAACAAAAAAAAAATGATTTATTTTAATTTATTTTTATTTTATGTGCATTGGTGTTTTGCCTGCATGTATGTCTGTGTGAGGGTGTCAGATCTTGGAGTTATAGACAGTTGTGAGCTGCTATGTGGGTGCTGGGAATTGAACTGGGTTCCCCGGAAGAGCAGTCAATGCTGTTAACTGCTGGAGCAATCTCTCCAGCCCGGCCCCTTTTTTAGCAGCTTCAGAAGCATTTTTAAAAGGGGTTGGGGGAGGAATCACAGCTCATCCCATTTTTAAAAGTGTAAGGGATATTTTAAGAGGTGAAATCCAGCCGGGCGGTGGTGGCGCACGCCTTTAATCCCAGCACTTGGGAGGCAGAGGCAGGCGGATCTTTGTGAGTTCGAGGCCAGCCTGGTCTACAAAGCGAGTCCAGGACAGCCAGAGCTGTTAAACAGAGAAACCCTGTCTCGAAAAACCAAAAAAAAAAAAAAGAGGTGAAATCATCTGCTGGAGAGGCTGTGATGTCTCAGCTGTCAGCAAAACACTGAGGGGCCAGTTTTATAGCCTACAATAAAATGCACACTGGAATTTGGAATCTCAGTCATGCAGCTGGTGTCTAGAATATTTTCAGTCACATCTGGTCTCGTGTTTCTACAACTCTTTCCTACAGACCACTTCTTAGTCTTTGCCCTGTCAGGACTGGAACGTCCTTGGTCGTGGCAGCCCATTTTCCTAACAACATTGATAATGCGCTGTGAAAAGTGGAAATGTTGAGTGTTCACTGTTCATGGCATAAAACTGAGAGTCAGTCGAGGGGATGGTTACAAGTGTTTGACTGTTATTTGAGGTCTGAAGGAAAACTTGCCAAGTTTGAGGCTGGAACATCTTTAGAACAACTGTCCAAAAAGAAACATAAGACGTGGTTTTTTAGAGTTTAGTACATGTATCAAGAACTGAAAGCCGGGCGGTGGTGGCGCACGCCTTTAATCCCAGCACTTGGGAGGCAGAGGCAGGTGGATCTCTGTGAGTTCGAGGCCAGCCTGGTCTACAAAGCGAGTCCAGGACAGCCAGAGCTGTTAAATAGAGAAACCCTGTCTCGAAAAACCAAAAA